>JAPTGZ010000022.1:28052075-28062328 GCA_029814645.1 Fowleria isostigma | reverse complement strand
TAAATGAAAAAAAAAATTTCCTGACATTCAGAGTGTCAGTTTCACTTTATGGCATGCAGGAGAAGTGGTGTTTTGTGCTCTCAATTCCTGTATCTGTGCTCTTTATTAAAAAAATCCAATATAACGCCATACTAAATATGTGATTATGTAAACCTACTGTACACCTGCATGGCATAAAGCAAAACTGACACTTTCCCTGACTGTCAGGGGGAAAAAAAAAAAGAAAAATCTGAATTCTGACTTTATTCTCAGGATTCTGGCTTTTTTTTCCTCATAATAATAATAATAATAATAATAATAATAATAATAATAATAATAAGTATGTATACTGGACCTTAATTTTTTGTTTTTTTTCCAGTGGTCTTAATCCTCTTCCATAGAAATTAGCTACAACTGACCAAAACAGTCTGATTGAGTTCAACATGATTTCACCCATAAATACAACATGAAGCTCACAGAGAGGACAGGAAACACAAAAGTGATGTTCTGGTCTCTCAAACTATTCCTGTGCACTGCATCAGGTCACATACATATTGTGCTTATTGTTTTCAGACATACTGAATGTTAAATATGACATTAACAACATTCAAAAAGGCCTTAGGAAAGTAACAGATGGTAGCAGCACTATTATAATTTGACCATACTGACAATGGACTCCCTTTGATAAAATGCAAAGAAATGTTAAACAGGCATTACCATCAATTACATAAAACCCACATGGCATCAAATGGCATCAAATTCAATAACATTAGGGACAAAAAATGCAAATTGTAAATAAAATGAAACAACAGATGATGCATTTTAAAAGCGTGCCAGACATGTTTGATATTTAGGTGAAAAAAAAAACATTAAACATCCTATTATCACTATATATATATAATTATATTAAAAAAAAAATCAGTGTTTCTAATGATGAACTTCTATCATCAGTCAATAAAATAGACAAAATATGAAACAAAGGAGTGTTGAACTTAACTTATAAATAGTTGAATGAACATTTCACAGTATTACAATTAAAGTGTTTCAAATAGTATTGTACATGTACATACTAATAGGAATACTGATAAATTACAAACTGCCTGATGGCAAAAGTGACTCACTTGTGTTTCTCACTATTTAGAGTCATGAGTGTTTATGATAAAAACCACTTTAATTCAATATGTTGAACTGCAGAAAGATGATTCTGACTGTCGAGTATGTGCGTAACACTGCATGATTTAAGAAACTGTTAAGAGACTGTATGAATGTATGACTTAAATCGATGTGCGTGGAATGTGTTCAGAAACTGGTACGAGTGTTTACAGCTCTGAAGAGGCTGGTGCCAAGGTGACACTGATCAAATGTGAAGAGGTGTCACATGTGAAGAGACGCTGTAACAGCTGCTCATTAGCTAACATTTTCAACATGGAATGAAGTAGACACAGCAGAGATAATGAAGAAACACACACACATCGCATCACTCTCCGGATGCTTTGACTACACGCAACTTATCCTTTAACTGAAATGACATTAACCGAGTTACATTAAAAGACTGGATCACATTGCAAGTTCCTTCAATCTGTACTGAATTTGGGAAATCCAGCTTTTCTTACTGTGCCCCTGCAACCTGGAACACTTTAGAAAACCATCGAAAACTTAGCTCACTTTAATTATTAAGACATTTTAAATCCATTATTGCATCTTATTTTACCACCAGCTGCTTTTAAGTAGACTTTTTTGTCATTTTTATCTCTGTCTCTTTTATTTATTTTGGTATTTCTGATATGTTCATTGTAAGTAATTGCATCTTATTTTACCTACAGCTGCTCTTTTTTATAAGTAGACTTCTGTTTTTGATTCATCCTCGTCACTCTTTCATCCTAGTATTTCTATGTCTATGTGTTCAATGTATGTTTTAAATGTTTTTGTGTTTTGTCTCGGCTCTATTGTAAATGAGGTAGATTCCTCAATGTATCTCCAAGTTTAAATAAAGGTTATGAATGAATGAATGAGTGGAACCTTCAAACCACAACTCTCCACTCATCCACAGACTAATCAGAAAACAGGACAGTGACATCCACTGTGAAGGAGGTAACATCAGGACACTTTGATTTCATTCAAATACCTACCAGATATGCAAGTGCTGTGCTTAAATGTATCTTCAGCAGCGACTGTCTGTCCAACGCCAACTCACAGACACTACAGTTCATCACGAAGGACATGGTGTTTCCACTTGGGATGTTTTCTGACATAATTGGCGGCCTCCTCCACAAGGCGCATGAACTCCACAACATCAAAGGAGTAGTTGGTAAACTTTGGATGGTCCCCTAGGGTGGGATGGTGCCCCTGCAAGTGCAAGCCAAGACCATTTGATTTATATCACGTACAAGTTTAAGTAGTGAAACTGGGGGTGGGAATACAAAAATTCTTCATCTCACTCCCTTTTGGGCTGCTAGGGTTATGTCAATAGTGAACTGCCGTATATATTAATGTATGATGTATATTGTGTACACATAATGTTTAAAACCAATGTCTCTATGCATATGTCTCCATGTATATTGTTTGTGTAAAATTCTCTATGTATATAGTGTTTACAGCAAATTATTTATGTATGTCTGTGTGCATATAATCAAATGTTTATAGTAAGTATTGTACGTGGAATGCACAATAGGGCATCCACCTATCCAGGTCAGTGGATGAAGATGGTAGAGTACGGTACAGAATTTAAGAAATTTTAACAACTTTGTACAACACCTTTCTTTTATTAGTGTTTTTATTAAGAATCTTCAGTTGTGTTGACTAGCTTTTTTTGTGTTGTCAGGTTATCTCTACAATTACAGTTGTATGGGAAAAAAAAACACCTAGGCCCCCCTTAAAAAATTACAGAATTTGGTGATTTTTCAAATGACTTCATAACCAACAACAATAATGCAGTTATTCCTCATTTCATCATTTAAAATGAAAATATAAAATAAATTAATTAATTCGTAATCATTTGCGTTTTCAAAGGTTTGGACACCCTAATTGTTTCCAAGTCTCTTTTCTTGTCATAAGGAAGTGTTACCTGGTGTCTATTCCACAGCTTTTAAAGACTCTGACTTAGAAGTTAAAATAGATCTCTTTGGCCACAATCAGCAAATGTATGTTTGGAGAAAAAGAGCAGTGCTTCCTGAAAAGAACACGCCAATATTCAAACATGGGTGTGGATCTATCATGCTTTGGTGATGTATTTAGTGGCAGAGGAAAGATTACACCTGTGGAGGGAAGTATGTATTCAGAATCAGAATCAGAATCAGAATCACCTTTATTCACCAAATATCTTCAAGAATTCAAGGAATTTTACTTGAGTTTTTGAGATCATGCATGCTGTACAACATGACAAGTACTAATAAACCCAACTAAAACAGAGTTTAAATAAGAAAAATAATTAAAATAAGCAAATAAATAAGATGAGTAAAAAGAGATTTTGCACAAAAGTGTAAACTTTTAAGAGATAGTGCAATTTTTAAAAGATGTTTAAAGATAAAATGTGCAAAAAAGAGCAGACAAGTTGAGGTAGAGCATGAGGGATATGGACATTGATCTATTACAGCTTAATTGTTTAACAGTGTGATGGCTTGGGGGAAGAAACTGTTCATATGTCTTGATGTTCTGGCGTACTGAACTCTGCAATGCCGACTATTCATGTGTTGTGGTATTTTGACTAAATACCAGCTAATTCCAGGAGTAAACATCACACAGTCTGGAAAACAAGGCTGAAGTTTCAAAGATAATGGATTCTACAACAGGATAATGATCCAAAATGTACTTCAAATTCCAATGTGGGCTACAAGAAACCAGAGCTGAAGGTTTTAGAATCTGTGGGTAGATCTTAAAAGACCTATGAATGGAAGTCAGCCAGAGAATATTGCAAGGAAAAATGGCAGAAACTCCTAGAACAGCCAACAGATTGGTATTTGCTGTGATATATGCCAACTCAGTCCTAAGTGTGCCCAAACTTCTGCACATGTCACAAATGTGCATTTATTTTTTATATTTATGCTCAACTTTCTGAAAGAAAAGGTCATTGTGTATTAATGTTGTTGATAATATTGTAACTTGTCTCCATATCCTACAAAGACTGTGTTTATATCCTTTAGGTAAAAAAATGACCAAATTATCCTCCTTTGAAGTGGTGCCTAAATGTTCCACTGTAAGTCTGTACATATTTGTCTAGAAGTATGTGCACATATGGGACAGGTGGGAAGCCATGTAGAGTTGCCAGGAAGCTAATAGCTGGTACGGGAGTTTCCCTTACCTTGTCCTGTGGGAGCACTTTGTCCATTTTCTGCCAAGTCACGTATCGTATGCCCCGCAGGCGAGCCAAATCTCGATAGCAGCTCTCATCCTGACAATTATATCTGGGAGGGACAGATGCAGACAGTTTATCTCTTGCTCTCCTTGGTCTGCCTCACTTTCACTCTTTCTTGTTCCATCTTTCTGTCCCGTTGTAAACACACACACACACACAGTCAGTCTCACTTACCAAACACACACACACACACACACACACACACACACACACACACAGTCAGTCTCACTTACCAAACACACACACACACACACACACACAAACACTTTCCAATCAGTTCCCCTGCACAGGGTAGCCAGGTGTGACGAATGCCTGGTTAATTAGGCAGTATTTCACAGTCATACACCAAGTGGCGGAGGGGAGCTTTGGGCACAGCACGCTGCCAAAGCCATTGCTCTTCCAGCCTTCACTTTTTCCTGTCTCTGTTTCAAACACACATGTGCACTTCGGGGAGTGCAAAGTGTCACTCACAGCTCAAAGATGACAGCCCAGTCAGGAAGGAATAGGAGGTGTGTAAGACCGGCCCCGTGCATTCCTATAAAGATGTCAGAGTTGTGGGTGATCCTCAGCTGCTCTAGGAAAGGAACGTCTCTACAAAGCAGACAGGAAGCCACACATCAGTCATCCTATACAAACACTATCAGTATTAAAAAATACATAAAGCTACATACTTTTTGTTCTTACCTAGAGCTGTTACCACTACCTGTTTAATCTCTGATCATGACCAAACTACTGACTCATGGACTTAATCATCAGTCAATCAGCTAAAAAATACTTGAATTATAGGTCCCTGGTGGTCTAGTGGTTAGGCTTTTGTCCTCTCGCTGCCGCGGCCCGGGTTCAGTTCCCAGTCAGGGAAAGGTCTTCAGTTTGACTGATAGAGAATTGTCATTTACAAAACGTGGTTGGTTTAGCTAAGTATTAACAAAACCCCTGATCACTTGGTTACCACCTCCTAAACCTTGGTAAACAGAAAATATTAGAGATCAATCCTTGATCTTGGTTCAAAATGTTATAAAGTATTTTACATGACTGAGCAAACAGCATGTGCAATCTCTGCACCAAATAGAATAACAGAAACTTTTAAATAGTTTGTAATTTCTGGGGTAAAATATCTATTCATTTAAAATCCAACAGAAATGCTGAGCCATGAAGACCAGTGGCAATGGATAATGCATCTGACTATGGATCAGAAGATTCTAGGTTCGACTCCCGGCTGGCTCGCCTATGTTTTAAGGACTCTTGGGTTTTAACAACAAATATGGTTGAGTAGAAAAACAATTTAGTGCTCTACTGATGATAACATACTACATTAATATGAATGCTTACATTGTATACCATTTCATAAGTCCATATATGCAGTCTAATTAAGCCCTGTGCATTCTTAAAAAGATGTGGGTGATCCTCAGCTGCTCTAGGAAAGGAATATCTCTACAAAGCAGACAGAAAGCCACACATCAGTCATCCTATACAAACACTATCAGTATTAAAAAATACATAAAGCTACATACTTTTTGTTCTTACCTAGAGCTGTTACCATGACCTGTTTCATCTCTGATCATGACCAAACTACTGACTCATGGACTTAGTCATCAGTCAGTCAGCTAAAACACTTGCATTACAGGTCCCTGGTGGTCTAGTGGCTAGGATTCGGCGCTCTCACCGCCGCGGCCCGGGTTCGATTCCCGGTCAGGGAAAGGTTTTCATTTAAAGTGATACAACCTGACTGATAGAGAGTCTTGTCTGACAAAACTCAGTTGGTTTACTTTGCTGTATTATCATGGTTACTAGCTCCTAAAACTTTGTATAAAAGAAAACACTATTATAGATCACTCCTTGATTATGGTTCTAAATGGTAGGACATTGTACACGACTGAACAAACAATCATCAATACTATAAAAGTAGACAAAAGGCACCCAATATAATAGTAGAAATGTCTAAATAGTTTACAGTTTCTTGGTTAAAATATTTATTTATCTAAAATCCAACAGACAGGCAGAGATGACAATGGGCCAGTGACGCAATGAATAATACATATGACTACAGTTCAGAAGATTCTAGGTTCAACTCCTGGCTGCTCACCTACATTTTAAGAATTCTATATATTAACAACAAATATGGTTGACTATAAGAACAATTAACTGCATTAATGATAATAAAATATGACATGAATATGAATGTTTACAGTGTATACCAATTCCTAATTTCATATGTCCATATCTACAGTCTCACTAAGCCCTATACATTCCTATAACAATGTCAGGAAAGGAACATCAAGCCACACATCAGTCATCCAATATAAACACTGTCAGTAATAAAAAATACATAAAGCTACATACTTTTTGTTGTTACCTAGAGCTGTAACCACTACCCGTTTTATATGTGATCACTACCAAACTATTGACTCATGCCTCTAGTGATGTGGCGATTATGCTGTAACTCACTTGTATTTGTAGTCCACCACATTGACCTCCAGTAAAGGCACGGTCTTGAGGGCATTTACCAGCTGTAACATAAAGAGACAAACGTGTTCTCTGATCAATCGAGAGCAAACAAATGTGGGCACCCATCATATAAATCACAAGCCTTTTTTTACTTGTTTATAAGGCAAATAAGATTTTAAATAGGCACTTAACAGAGGTAGGCAGTAAATCAATGGCGGCAGGGAGGAGCTGAGAGGGCGGGGGAGTTGAATAGAGTGGAGAAAAAGAAAGTGACAAGGAGAAGGAGTAGGAAAGACAGAGAAGGAAGGAAAAGGGGGACAGGTGGCAGCACAGGATGGAAAGAAAAGGACGAGTGCAAAAAAACAACGGAAAGAGGGAGAGAAAGGGAGAAGGGGAGGGTGTTTGACTCACCTCAGCTTGGTTTAATATCCTCCTGTGTTCTGTGCTGCGTGCCAGCAGGGTGACACGAACGTGCCCCTCCTGAAAACAGCAATGCGCCCAATAATCAATCAGCCAAGGACAGAAAAGATAGGTGTCTGTGTGAAAACATGATATTCATTCAAAACAACTAAAAAGCTACATCAGCACAAACTTAAATTCTCCTCCTCCGCTAAAATAACATTTCACAAAGTAATGAAAAGATATCATTTTGAGGGGTGATAGGAAGAGAGAGGTGGTAGAGGCACATGAAGGGGACACAATAGAGGAGAGTATCAGTGTGAGTCTCCAGCAGCGCCATTAATCTACGGATGAAAGGAGGAGCTGTGAAGAGGGTCAGGGCTGAGAGGACCTCTCATTCAGTCGCTGGCCTGCTATCGCTAACAGCCCTGAATCTCACTGAAAAGCCTCTTAGCATATTTTCAGGAGAGGCCATGAATACCCAATGAGGTGCTCGGCAGGATGGTGAAGTTATCGGTCTTTCCTGGTCATAAAGATACACTAAAGCACTTCAAAATGAAATCATAAAACACCTGTGAGGAGAGCTGCAGAGTTGAAGTGTACGAGATGAAGATGGGCGCATGCTTGAGAGAGCCGAGTATCTGTACATGTAAAGTACTTCCACAAATAATCTTTAGAAACTGGTAGGCGACACATTTTGGCAGGGAGCATATTCCCTGAGTTCAACATATTAGTAAGATCAGCGACAGTATAGTTTGCCTGTTGCAAGTCTTAGTGACTGTGTTGATTGCATCTGTATTGGTCACAATGTTGCTTAGTGTGTTGCTAATAACAAAAATTGATCCAAAAACCACTCTGCCAACTAAAAAATGTCAATCAGTTCTGACATAGTTTTCGCAAAACAGATCAGTAATAACCCTTAAGGACCCAGTGTGACATTTGTAGCACTTCCAAAATTATTTTTTCTCTGTATTTAACCATCCTTAAATGGTTTATCGCCATTTATTGTAATATTATCTCTGTATTTTGTGTTTTTTCAGAAAAATCAGGTATTTTCCAACATTTAATTCACTAATCATGTATATGTTCATGAAAGTTTACAGAAAAGTTGAGGATTATCATATCAAAAACAGAGAAAACTGAAGAAAAAGTGACTTTTTCAGCAAATATATCATGAACTGAACATAAACCCAGTGTGTCCATCCACTGTCACTGATTTGTTATACTTAGGTCTTTATGGGTTAAAAAGGGTAAATATAGAGAAAATTTTATATGAGAACTGACACAAAAGTAGTTCTGAGTCTTTATGGGTCAAGCACAATAAAGTCAGTGTTAGAGTAAACATCTAATGCTACAGATCGCAGACAGTATGAGAAAGTTGCTACAGGAATGATATTATCTCCACGTAGGTTCAACAAAACTGGAGTAAAACTGATGACACTTACAAACAAAATCCTGCTGTGATATGAGGTGTAAAATAAATGTGCTAAAATTATGCATGCAGGAGACTTAAAATATGTCCAGGAATCCAGCAGGGGCTTCAGTAAAGACAGCACCAAATTCTAATCACTAGATCATAAGAACATCACCCTCCTCCCTGAGAGGAATGGTGTATGTTATCATGAGCAAACCAGCTGCATGTTCATAGTCTTATTTTTGTGAAAAAGTAAAAGCACGTGTGCTTTTACACCTGTGTCCTGAAGCAACCACTGATGATTATTCAACTAAAAGTTTTTTGTAGTGGTGTTTTTAAATTTGAGCTAAAATCACTTGCACAGCAACACCTGGGATAATAAAATGTATACATTCATGAATCTTTTTGGAAGATCTGAAGACATAAACCGGCCTAGCTGTACATGTGGTAGAGTGTCTCTTAACTGATTTGGGACTGGTTCAAAATACAATTTAAATAAAGTTTAGCTGTAGCAAAATGAAGTTCCCTGACCGGGAATCGAACCCGGGCCGCGGCGGTGAGAGCGCCGAATCCTAACCACTAGACCACCAGGGATTTCAGAACTGCATGTGCTTTATGCGTAACACGAAAGGCGTGGTATCCATGACATGCATGGTATTTGGGACAACTGTATGAATGAGACCTGGGTGTACTAACAGAAAACACCACTAGGCGGCACTATTCTCCCATACAAATCAACAACACTGTAGACTAACTGAATTAACCAGATGGACAGAACACATTTCTAGGGGAAATGGATGGTCAAGGGGCATCAATATCTGTCAATACAATTGTTTAATCATGCAGTCTATATCATATTTCTGAGAAAGGCTATGGTTTGTCAATAGGAAAAACAGTATAGTATTTAGTATAAAGTGAAACTTGCAAAAAGCCCTGCAGCCAATTGTTCTGCTACACAATGGCAAAGAAAGTGCCAGCAGGAGCAGTATCTTATTCCCTGCCTCTGCCAGAAAGACTTGAATAAATAGTAAAAGAAAGTGGCACCTAGTGATAAGATGAGGACAAGGGGGAGCATTCAGAGCCATGTTGTGTTAAAAATTACTAATAGGTAGTGAGCTAGAAATGCAATGATAAAGTGCCTGATTGTGGATCAAGTCGTGTCTCTTTTCTCATTCAGAAAGAGCTGGGTGATCAGACAAAGCCCACAATCATGCTCCTGTTGGCCTTTTGCCCACATAGTAATTCCTTCAACAGCAGCTTTCTATTCACAGCAGCCCACAATCGCAAACTCTAAGAAACTAGAGAAGCTAATCTATCACAGCCTGAAAAACTCACAGCCATTTTAGGTTTTTTTAAATTTATCCTCTTTAGTACTCACAAGCAATTGCTGATAGTCTTACAATCAGTCAATCAGCTGTTCATTATGTATTATAGGTACTTGGTGGTCTAGTGGTTAGGCTTCGGCTCTCTCGCCACCACGGCCCGGGTTCAATTCCTAATCAGGGAAAGGTTTTAAGTGTGAGTGTATAAGTCATGTCATTTACAGAAAGATGGTGGATGTAATTTGCTGTATCATCAGTATTTACAAAATCCACAAACACATGGTTACCACCTCCTAAAACTTGGTAAAAAGAAAATGTTATGGATGAATCCTTGATCTTGGTT
>JAPTGZ010000022.1:27985317-27997511 GCA_029814645.1 Fowleria isostigma | reverse complement strand
AAGAAAGTGGCTAAAACTTGAAAAACTTATGAGGGCAGTCTGTCAGTCGCTGTGTGTCTGTCTGTCTGTCTGTTAGCAACTTTATGCAAAAACTACTGGACAGATTTTAAGAAAATTCCAGGATTTTTTTTAAAGAATTCTTTAACACTGGGAGATAGGACCATTTTGGGTATTTGTGCAAAAAACTCCACAAAAAATAGAGTACTGATACAAATAAATGAAGGATTATTACTTTGGTGTGAGTCACAATATGGGGGGGACTATCATGCTTGGTGGAGGTCTGCACTCTCCGAGTGCTTTTCTAGTTTAGTTTAGTTTTTAGTTGATTAGTTTATTTTGAGCTTATGCACTTCATGCTAATTACATATACTGTATTTTTCAGACTATAAATCGCAGTTTGTTTCATAGTTCGGTTAGTCCTGTGACTTATACTCAGGTGCAACTGTTTTCCGGTGCAGTTGCTCCCTTTCAGAGTCACCACAGCAAATCACCAGTGATTCACAAGATGATTTGGCACTTGATTTTATGTCAGAATGGCCTTTCTGATAACCGGGCTTGGAACCAGCCGAGACACAAACTAGGGCCTCCTGTTCAGCAGGTAAGAATTCTACCACCGAACCATCTACCGAAAAGTATAATACATGTACAATATTCACTGCTATTCATATACATCTCATTATGTGTACAGAGATATACATGGAAAGATTGCTAAAAAAGAAAAACATCATATGCACAAACTTTACATGAGAAAATCTGTATAGAGAAGTATACACTGGGAATACACATATAGAATTAAATATGGTGAACATACACAGAAAAAAAGAATACATAAAGTATTATACATCAAGAATTTTACATGGAGAATCTGTAAATAGAATTATGCTTTGAGAAGTATATATGGAGAATGTGCATATGGAAAATAACTATAAAAATAGACATGGAGAATATGCATATAAAATTATACATAGCAAATTATACAAGGAAAGTATGCATATAGAAAAACATAGAAAATATCCATGTAGAATATCCATAGAGAATATACATAGAGAATACAGATAGAGATAGTGACGTGAATAATTATTACATTATTACCTATTGCATTGTTATTACATATTGTGATGCTACAAGGTGCATAGACACTAAAATCCATTTCATCAGATTTAAAGATGCACTAATCACACGGATGAGATTCTGAAAACAACTATTACCCAGGAGGAGTAACAGGAGGAGTAACAACCGGCCACTGAAACAGTCCAGAGATTAATGTTTTACTCCTGTGACCCTAATCTATTAACAGGTCTTATTCAAATAAAATTGTAATTTTGGCTAATTAAATTTGTTGACAAAATGTAAATGAAATGTTGACAAGATGTATTATACATCCTGCCAAATTGCCCCACCTCCAGCTCCGTGCATCACATTGATTGAATAGTTTTAGCGATATCAACAATGTCCACCAATTGCTTGTCTGCCAGGAGTGAAAGCCAATGACATTATGTCTATTTATGTGTTTTGATTAATTGATAGGAATTGCCTTTTTCAGTGCACGTCTCACTGGTGCTTACAGGAGTGGCTGTTGGCAGTCATTACCATAATCATGTTAGTGTTTGGCTCTGCCCTTGTGGTGGCTCTGTCCCATTATAATTCCACACAGTAATGGATGCACATCGTAGATGAGATTGTGACAGCCTTGTCCTTTGCAGGTTAGGACACTGCAGTAGCACTAGACAAAATTACTTTCCTAAATGTGGATTAATCTCATCAAAACCAAAAACGCCCTAGTGTTTATGCGCACGTCTTCAGCCGGTCAATGTTGCCAAAGCAGAGCCCACCAGCACAAATGTGTCCGTCTTATAATTTACGTTTTGCTCCGCTGCCAGTCACTGCAGGGTGCACGGCGGCTCTGCTGTTAGCTTGTTGCTATCTATCTGACTGAGACATCTCCTGTTCCATCTCAGCGACCACCTACAGCTTCATTTCCCCGCCTGTCACTGCCCACTCCTCTCAGCGTCTGCCGCAAGGACGCACAGTTTGATAAAAGCCACTCCGCCACATATTACATCTCATTTCAGTGACACTAGTTGTGCACTTATGCTGTAAGACCCAAACAAACCCGCTCGCCCCCTGACCTCACCTTATGAAAGTAATGAAAAGTGCAGCTGTGTATAAATGTAGGCCACCTGCTTGCAAACATGTACACTCACAGCTCAGAAGGGCAGGAGGAGAAGAAAACCCTGAAAGGTGTTGCTGCTTAAGAGAGAATGGATATGTTTTACACAAAATGCATGTGTCCATTCTGAGGAAAGCAAGAATCCAATAGAGAAGGTGGCCCGCAGGATGAAATCTTCCTTTTTATGGCCTATTTATGTCTGTGTTAGCACAAACTTTGTAATGGAGCTCATAAAATGTGCATACTGCTTGAAGGTACTGATTTTTTTTCACAGTGGGGACCTATGGCTAGCACAATTGAAAGAGTACTGATGCATTTCCTCTCTAAATGTTCTGTTTATCGCTTCTTCATATTTTCATATGTTTTTGCAAAACCATTCCCAGAATAAAGGTTTTCTGATAGTAATGCTTGTGTGGCTACATTTTGAAATGAAGCTATAAGAACATCCAAAAACATTCAGCCTAATAACACAGATAACCGATGCCAAGTTTAAATCAGTTTTATGTTGGATGAGATTATCAGGAGAGACTATAACAATGATAATAACAGTTCTTTTTCATGGCAGTGTCCATGCTAATTCACTTCACTGACATATCTGCCATTTGAATACATCTAGTTAATCTAATCAGCCACATTTCAGTAGCTTAGCCTGATTCTTGGGCTCTATTGCAGCATGTATTTCTCAATAACAGTCAAAAACGTTCCACTACGACTCAATACTTTGGGATGAGTTCACTGTAGTGGAACCAAACGCAATTGAATAAAACATAACAAAAATGAATGCTACAAATTATTTTGTATGGTGGTCTGACTATGACCTCAACAGTGCTTCACCTGCAGGTAACACTTAACCTCATTAGAGTAAAATGAAAAATACAAAAATTGATTTTTGTCGGCTCATGCGAACAAATATAAGCAAATATTTCAACCTTTACGCACTCAACACTTAAAAAGACACTTTTACTCTAGCAATATATCTTTATTACCTACTTAGGAGTAAAATGGCTCCATCACCTGACATTTAAATCTTGATTATTGCACTGGCGCCACAGTGCCAAATTCATAAAGCAATACGACACAGCAGAGCCAAGACCCCGCTCCAGAGAATGAGTGTGGGCATTACAGACAATGGACACTAGGTCAATGACGAGAGAGGAGTGAGAGTCAGCCCCGAGAGACAGAGTAGGAGGGATTTTCACTGCTGTGGATAATGACGTCTCAGGCAATATTGCTCTCCAAAAGTGTCGTGACAACAGTAACGATTGGTTTTGACTCATTGTATCAAAGCTGACCTTTCTGACCTCCAAGTTGTCATGGCAACACATCATCCTCAGAGGTGACAGCTGCTGACTGACATCAGCTGACACAGTGTTGAGAATGACACCTATCACCCCCAGCAGATATCACTTATAGATAATGTTGTTATTAGTGTTCGACCCCTCCTCAGCTCTCCAGAGCCACACACTAGTAAAGGTCACTGGGTCAATGCTTTTTACATTTTCACCAGTTTAACCACACCAGCAGACCGTCCTGCAACCTCATGTGATCATGGTTATAATAAATTGCATGTTCATATATACACGCTGTAGCATATTCCACACTTTGGTGGTTTTGCAGCTTCCACAAATGAAAATTGACCTAGCTGTTTGTGCTGATGTTGGTAGAAAACGTCCAGGTTATATATAAAGCATCCTCACTCCAACCCCCGCCACACCCTTCATCCCCCGAGGCTCATTGTGCATGAGAATACACAGGAGCCAGGCTAAGACCACCTCAGCAAAATATGTGACCACGGACCAGACAGCTACAGCAGTACCCTCCCTGGAGTGTGAGTCAGTGTATGTGCATGAGATAAATACAAAAAAAGAGAAAGGAAAAGAGAACAAGAATATCACAAATTAAGTGATGGACAGGGACAGAAAAACATTAGTGAGATGTTAATGACAATGTCTTTTTGTTATTGAAATAAGCCTCTACATCCTGGCATGGGGTCACCTTGTGTTCACAGGATGGACAACAGTGTTTCCAGGAAAATTTACAATAACCTGAAATGAATCACTTGAAACAGCATGCACACAGGAGGACATGATAACACACATGCAAGAGAAAAACACAAAATGAGCTGCCATTGAAGGCGCACTGCACATACAATATGTGAGAACCTGAAATTGAAGTTATAGCTACACTAGTCCAGTGGAATAAAGGCAATGCTTCTTATTAATATTTAATATCTCGCTGTCCCCCTTGAAAAACATTGCATATAGAGAGTAGAAATGCTATATAGAATGTGTTAAGAGTTTGAAAAATTATATGGTAAATACAAAGTTCAAATACATACAGTATTTTCAGCTCTTTCAATACCAGGTAATAGAAATATCCTAACCATAGACTGCAAACAGTTAAAGGATTTGCAGTGGTGCAAGGAGTCAGAGGTGACCTAACACTAAGCACTGGTTTACTGACTCAGTAAACTGTAAACCTCATCAAGCACCGCATTATAATAGCAATGTCATTTTACAGTTTTATGAGTGGAATATTAACCATAATTACGGTCAAGATGTCTGGCAAAAATGTATCGTATTAAATGAGCCAAAACTCTGAAAGCCCAACTTGATTCACCTTTTAAGGGTAGATAACTGTATCACTAATTAAAGGCTGAAGGTTAACTAGATTTATTACCCCCATAGGGAAATTTCATTTCTCCATTTTACTCATCTTAATACATACAGAGTACCAAGCATTAGCATTAGCACTTAGTGTGGCAAGGACGAAGAGGGCCTAGGGAGGCTTCAAATCCCAGACTTCCGGGAGAGAGTCACAACTGGTTGGCCAAGGGGATATTGGGATATCCCCTTGGCCAAGTAGTAGCCAGGGCACATGATCAATCGGAGGCATAGCGACAGGACCGTCATTGTCACATTAGCATACATTAGGAGCAGTGAACAGCCATGGAAAGTGTTCCATGGACAGGTGAACTAACAGAGAAATTCATCTATGGCCCAATCCTGGTTCACCCTTTGGCCTTCCCCTTTACCCCAGCCCTACATTTTACATGTTTACATGAAGGGGTAGGGGTGTCCCGATTAGTTGGAGGGGAAGGGCTAAGGGGAAGGGATGTTTGGGCCTCGAAAAAGAGATTTTTCAGGACCACACAGGAAATGGAGGAGTATGAGAAATCTCCCATAGTTCTGTTTGAATCATCAGCAGTTTGGAGGTAAACACAATTGAAAATTGCAGCAGTGTGATGAATGAAACACACAAATGTTAGTATTTTCTAAATAATCATTTGATTGATTGTTTAAAGCTGCAGATGACTTTCGTCACCAATTTTTCATCTAAACTGTAAAACCTAAGTCATTGCCTGAGTATCACAAATTTCTTCCCTCATTGTAAACAATTTCAAAGTGTACTCCACCATAAACAAGTCTGTGTGTTTACAAACATAGCGAGTAGGTAACTTGGGCATTTCTGGAAATTTGTTGCTGCACACATTGTGGGAAGTGGAGCTCCACACAACCGCAGTAGTAGCAAATGCCCAATTTACTTACCCGCTATGTTTATAAACCTCCCCAAATGGCATTGTTCTAAAGGCTATAATGACTATAATTTTGTATTACAATGTTTAAGTTAAAAAATGTGGGATGCACTAGACTACCTGTTTCAGCCACATATATGCCCATTGAAAATGAATATTTTTACTCCAATGTAAATGTATTAAAGAACCAAATATGTGTACTACTGAACATTAATATGTGTTTCATGGAGAGGAAGATATGATGACTAGTTGAATATAAGTATTGAAATGGTGCAAAAAGTCAGGTGGATGGATCCCATACAAACCAATAAGGTGCTGGAATGGTATATGTTTATACTTCTCATCCAACAACGATCAAGTTCACTCTATCCAGATGGCACCATTTATCTAGATTTTTTATTTTTTTTTTTTATTTTAGCAATGAACAAAAACAAATGAAAAAGGAGTAACAAGGCTATCTTTAAAATGTTAGGTATAGAAAGTACAGAGAATTGCATGCAAATGTAACAGTAGAAGTAAAAAGTCAACTAAAAAATAATGACTCCTGTAAAGTACAAATAACAAAATTTCAACTTAAGTTAGGTAACAAATTATTCGTACTTCATTACTTGACACTTCTGATGATCAGTGAGTCTCATCTCAGGGCAAATAACTAGTCAATTCATATAATTTAAAAGCAACCAAAAATCTTCATCTGACTTAAATGCAGACCTCTCATTTCCTGTCTGTCAGGGACCCGTCTTGATTAGAAAGGACTTAATTATTCCAAAACAAAAGCCTGGTGGAGACACAAAAGGGGAGGCTGTGGCGCTGGCTGTTGATATTGTTCTATCAGACAGCTCGAAGGGAGGAAGTCCTCTGTCTGAGCTGCCAGGCCTGGCTGTTTTTTGGGCGGGGGGTCGTGGGGATAAGAGACCGCCCTGTTATCTTTGTGTAAAAGGTCACACAGGTCTGGCGGAAGAAGCAAAAGCAACAACCATCTGTGTTTTCCACACACTCTGGTGCAGCTATCTACACCAAGGACAGCCAGACCGAGCAAACGCACACATGCGCACAACATCACATCACTCATTCATATCTGCACACAGGCAGTATGATGAAAGATGCATTGTCAGAAGATGTTGGAAAGCCCCAGATATGTTTTTCCTTTTTGTGCTTTGTGTGTATGAATATTGTTTTTGTGCTTTCGCTTTTATACATGTTAGTATTTTGAATGAACTGCTCTGATTTATAATGGTTTTGACTTATGGTATGTGCTGATATTGTGCAGAATGTCATGTGGTTTTTATTAATGTGACAGACCTTCAAGGATAATGTTTCATTTGGCAACTGCAAGGTATCACAAAACAATAAATAGCGATTGTATGCGCTTTAACTAACAGCTAAACCCTTGTGCACTGACTTGAATTGTTCACTTTCTTCTGATGCATGTCGTTACATAAGCCACAAAATGTTACAGACTTGCGTGAGACTATATAAAGGCTTAGCCAAAGTTGTGTGTTTCACGAGCAGGAGTATCTGCATCCTCCCAGTCTCCTTTGGCTGAGAAATGTGAAAACACTCACAGGAAGAGTAAATTCTGGCTTGGGGCTTTTTCATGATCCTATTGTTTTCCCTCTAGATCCTTTAGTGCTGCACACAACCAGAATGTCGGTTGTGAACGCCACACACATCCTTTATCTTTGCTCATATTTAGGTATTTACAGCACACACCTGCAGGAGCACACACTTTCACGTAACACACAGAGCATATCCCCCATGCTGTGAATTTGTGTGGTATTGTCACATGGGACCTGAGTGTTCAAGGCTATTAAAATGATAAATAAAAACATACCGCAGAGATTGAAGAAATATATAATGCAGTAAATGCCCAGAGTCGACCACACTCACTGCAAAAGACCTCTGCACTACTCATTAATCTGTGACGCCAAAAGTATGTGAATAATGTTTTGACTGTGCTATTGTGCTTTATTTGGAGTGGACATAAATGCTTCATTTTTTTATAGGGCTCCATGAGGATTTTATTTTGATCTAGTAAATCACTGTTTTTACAGTCCGGCTTAGAGGACTGGTTCTGCAGCAATAAAGAAAAAGCATAACAAATTCATCTGTTATCATAGTCTGACCTACTCGATGGGCTTCTGGCTAATTAACGGCAATGTGACAACTATTGTGTTGTAGCTGTGGCCTTTTACAGCAGAGCAATAATACTTGTGTTTTTTACTTATGGAGCCCTGCTGCTGGGTTATTCCGAATGGGCTAGACTCTACACAAACACCACTGCTAAAATTACAACTTCATTTCACATTCTATTCATTTGTGGTACGATACAGTCGCAGAAAAAATTATTAGACCATCAAATATATAGTCAAAAACCTGACGTGCTGGGGAAATACTCGTCTACTATTTGGAATCATTTATGTAAAATCAAACATTTGTAGAGAATGGCTGTTGACCAGTGTTATTTGTTAGTAAATGTGATATTTGTTTGTTCTATTAATTGGGACAATATCCCCTAGTGTTCCTAAAGCTCAAAAATATGTCCTTAAAAGTCTTGTTTGGTTCAAAACCCAAACATTTTCCATTTACTGTCATTATTAGGGACGAAACAAGAAAATAGTCAAATTTAAGCAGTTAAGGGACTTTTGACAGTTAATGATTGTTGAAACTGTTACCCAAAATAGCTGCTGATTCATTTAATAATCAACAACTAATTGCTTAATCAATTAATTTTGTTATTTTATTTACAGTGGCTGTATTTTGCGCCTCCATTGTGGTGAACTCATTTGAAGAGCAGATTAACTAACCCCAAGTAATGTTTGTTATTATATGGACAACAGAGATCACACTAAATGCAGACTGTGAAAGCCACTTATTTATTGTAATATTCTTTTTTTAATTTTAAATACTGTGTACTGTGTGTACTGTCAGCCTGAGAAATACATACAGAAATTATGCCTATTACAACTATACAAAAACACAACTGTTTACAATGTACAATCACAGAAAAAATTATTAGACCATCAAAAGTCATCAAAAAAAAATGTATGCAATCAAGTACCAACTCCTGTGTGTATCATGTGACTAAAACAGACAGAAAAGAAAGCATGGAATGTCTAAAAGCATTGTTTTTGTATGTACAATGCCATAGCTATTGATGTAGGAACTTATGTGATTTTGGTTATTATCAAGAAAACTATGGAAAATAGATACATATCAGCTCTTAAATAAAACTCTTATGAGCTATTTTTGTTGTTATCATTATGTTTGTCCGAACAAATGTACCTTTAGTTGCACCAGGCATTAAAATGAACACGAAATTGAAGAAATCAAGGGTGGTCTAATTTTTTTTTTTTTTAAACTGTATGTGCTTACCTGTGGGGAAAAATCCAAATATTTCTGATGACAGCAGCACTGCAGCACAAACATACATGAAATGTAATATTTTATTCAAAAGGAAACAATGATACAAGCCAGCTTCATTGATTTACTGTGTAGTTCAGGGGTCTCCTTGGGGGATTAAACCTGTGTTTGCTGCTTTTTGATGAAGTGCTGACTTCTATAGTCCACCTGTTTACTGCAAACCTCTGCTGTGGAAGCATGTGTGCAATGTTGGGAAGGTGGAGTTTACATTGCTGACCACATGTTTTCTCTTTTCACTCAGCTCAAACAAAACTATTTTCATGCATAAACACCTGAATATCTCAGGCTGCAGCAGTTTGTGTCTTTTGTGGTTCAATAATGCATGCTACCTTGCATTTGTTATAAAACAACCAAATTCAATTTATGTTCCAATAATGACGTCACTCTTCAGTTTTCTGACAGTTTAATAAAATCTGTTGTCCTGTTGTATACATATCCCCTGATATATAGTCTCTTAATCAGCATCTAAGGCTTGGGGGCAATCATGCAAGTCTCTGAGGACCGCTGTGGTTCTTACTGGTTGTGCACAGATGAGAATCAATAAAACTTGTCAATAATGATTCGATCCATTACAGCAGTCAAATGCTTTGCCCATCCAATTACAAAGGTATTTGGGTCACTTTAAAGAGGGAGAGACCTCTGCCTGATTGGACTTGAGTATCACATGAATCAATACCTGGAGTTAATACACTCTGGCTAGTTTGCATAACTGCATATTTAAGTGTCTTTTTTCTTCTAAATTAACTCTGTTGTAAAGGTGAAATGCATAAATGTTTTATAGCAACATTAAAAAAAAACAAAGAAAACCAAAACATGGCTTTCCAGTAACAAGCTGCACTGAACTGTGATGTCACCTAGTTGTATTCTCAGTTGGGAATAAAACACTCAGCACATCCATTCAGCTCTGTGTCCACTCACTGGCAAAGCAGGTGTTATGGTTAGTCTTAGCTCTGGGAACAAGTGGCTGACCCCTTTCCCTGATCCCTTTCCTGTTTGGCGTTGTGCGTACAGCCGAGATAGAGTCAGTTTGTTCCCTGCTACTACAGCATGTTTTTTCCTTATATCTCCTTTCCCCCTTTCTCTTGCAGTCAAGTTGCATTCCAGGTGGGGTGACAGAGCGCAGCACACAGCTACAGGCGGTCCAGGAAATTTGTGTCCTTCGTCCAAAAACATGTTTTGACCGTCTGTGCCACATCTGGAGGGATATTTACTCCTAAAGCCATTCTTTTCTGCAGCCATATGACACAATATCTTGACAGGTTCCATTTTCACACTCTGCATAAGCAAAACATATTTTGCACAAATGAAACCTAAAAAAGAAAGGTCATTAGTTGCTATTGTGAACAGAATACTCTTGAGAGAAGTACATTTGGCAGTGCCAAAAGAGCTGAGTAGAGCTATCTTTAGGTATCCAGTTCAAAAACAAAAGGTTACTTTATGGCAGCTATAAATGTGCTACTACTGACACATTAAAAATTGTCTTGGCTTCAACACTACATAATGGTTATTACTGTATTTGAAAGAGGAATCAAAACAACTGACTCACAATGATTTCATTGTTTTAGTGCTACTGATGCACAACACATTACTCAGCATCCTATTTACGAAATGAAATTACTTAATTACTACAGCGAATACAATTGTCCCATCTTAACTAAAAAATAGTTAATATTTAATAGCCAATTTAGTGTCACACTTAATAATTCATACACTGTATTATTACAAACACGAAAATATTTGTTCTTTAATGAGATGACACTAATGCCTCTGCAAATATAGCATGAAATGATTATCATATTAATAGTCTATAATCACCTCTTTGAGTTTTGTACCTGCAGCAAGGCTTAATTCTTCCTGCACCAAACCATCTGGAATGAGACTTGTGCTGTGTGTATAATATATGTGTCTGTATGCCACTGCAACAGTCAGGGTCCTGCAGCGATACAACGCAGCTGATTCTTTTATTGTGCCTCAATACTCTATCACTATCACTTCAACTCTGCTGTACAATCCCTGAGGTCTGCTGCATTGTTTGACCTTCAAGAGGTTAGAAAAGAGGTAAAAAGGAGGACGTGAGGTATTCCCATCCCAACATGTGGGCGTTTAACCGGCATTGGGAGCTGTCAAATCAGACCCCAAGCGGGCAAGGATCCCAGTCTCCTGTGTTGCACAAGGTGTTTCTGTCCTTGAAAGCCCACTATGAATCCCTGGTCAAAGTTTGCCCATTCCTCGAACCATCAGGCTCTGCACAGCACCAGTCAATCAGCTCTGTGAAAGGTTACCTAAGGGGTTAACATCACCAACCTTTCCCATCTGTTGCTAAGGAAGTGTTGCCTGTTGTGCAGGAAACAGGGAGAGCGGTTTCCTGTTATGAAGAGAGGTTTTTAAAGGGTTGTATTCATTCAATCATGCAACAGATGCCGGGCCAGGAAGCCCAGCCAATAGCAAAAGCTTTTGGTGTCCTAGAGAAACTGTTTTTGGAAACTGCTTTTAGGAACCTTTCAATGCACTGTTCAGTTTCAGGAAATAATCTGGGAGCAAAACAGGCTGGAAAAATCAGAAGAAGCACCGATTTATTTCTAAACATCTGATACAGTACAAATACCATGCACATTTGTCCAATCACTCCATGATGTATGCTAAGATATAATAAAAGTAAATGTTCATGTGAAAGTCTGAACTTTGTAACAGGGTCAGCAGAGCATCAAACTGTGACCAGATTAGATTTGAACAAATAGTCTTGTCTTTTGCTGAGATTTAAAACTGCCCCCCACCACAATGAAAATCTGGAGATTAATTTTGCTTTATTCAAACATCACATATTTCCGATTAAATCCTCTCAGAGTGGGTTTGGTCTTGTCTGCTGCTTAACAACAACACAATGGAGCTGAGTCCTGAAGCAATTTAAAGCACAACCCTATGAGCACGTGCATCATTTCCCACTCGGTTCAAATATGTCTTAAGTTTAATACTGTGTAATGCAAAAGTGAAACACACACACACACACACACACACACACACACACACAGACAGAGAGAGGGTGGTTGTCCAGGTCTGATCGGTGTA
>JAPTGZ010000022.1:27974217-27985217 GCA_029814645.1 Fowleria isostigma | reverse complement strand
ACACACACACACACACACACACACACACACACACACACACACACACACACACACACACACACACACACAGACAGAGAGAGGGTGGTTGTCCAGGTCTGATCGGTGTAGTCCTGCCTCAGGAAGCGCCAAGCCGCGCCTCCCGTTTCCACAGGAGCGCACCGATGACTGGAGCATCAGCACTGGAGATGCACGCCGGCTCAACAACACACACACAGCTGACAGACCGCAACACAACACTGTGTCACAAGTCCACTTCCACTGGAGAAAAGACGGAATGTTCTACAACTCTTCATTTACAACTTGATTTCCCCGCAATGTGTTCGGGCTTGGATTAAGTTTCAGTTCCTTTGGAGTCGGTTTGGGGAAACGGTCGGTGTGGGGAAAATGAGGATAAGTGTGGAATACCGTGGATGATGATGTCCCACAATGAACGCAGGTTGGTCTGGAATGTGTAATATTGTTGCTAATTGTCGACGAACCGAACTTTTAATGTTTTGCTGCAAACAACGTGTTGGTCCGTGTGTTTACTGTTTCTGGGTGGAGTGGGGGGCGGTGTTCATTAATGAAATGGGTGGATTTTGGTTTTGTGTGTGTGTTTTTTTTTTTTTTTTTTGTGTGTGTGTTAATTAATATTATTTCTAAATGTTATCTAATCCTACTTGATGCAGCCTTCTGCAGGTCTTGTCATGTATTGTTTCAAAGTTAAAGCAAAACATCATATACAGATTATCCATGCATGTATTATATTTTAATTATTTCATATGCTACTTATTGCTGCAGGGATACAGGATAGGATAAAGCGACAGATTAGTAAAGTTGTTTTAGTGGGATGTCACCACAGAGAATTATGTGCTGTTTTTGTGTGGATTAAGATTAAATTTAAAAAATTGGATTATAATTCATGACTGTGGAAAGAGGCAGAGATATACTCTTTTAAGGTTTTGCAAGTACGATATCCAGTGATTATTTTAAAAAGTTGAAAGATGTTTTCGGCTGGTAACATCTGGTAAAAGATGTATATTTTAACATCAAAAATGATAAACCCATTTTGGCTTTAAGACTTATTGTTAAGACTTGATAGGTAACATTTCATGATGAGGACACAGTCTGAAATCATATCCTGAAAGCCTGGCACAGCCAAGGTCCCAGTGTCTATCTCTTCCTTTGTTTTTAAAACATTTGTTTTAATTGAATTCTTGTTGCATAATTCATATCCTGTTGTTTGCAGTTGGGTGCTTTGTCAGACGGGAGCCTCTGTTTTCTCTCCCAGTTTTATTGTTCTTTGACGCACTCAAAGGGCCTTTTGCAAAAGAAAAAAAAAGTCCATTTATGTGTGTGTGTTTATGTGTCTGTGCAAGGCAGTGTTAGAATGTTTCGTGAGAATCGGGGAAGAATGACGAGAAGGAAGTCCATTTGTGTTGTGAAAATGTGGACTCCTAGAGAGATTCGTGGAAGAGTGGTGGGGAAACATGCTGTTAATGTTCTTCCCCCTGTGGACAACATGTTTGGAGATGTAAAACAGGCTCTGCTGGACTGGTTATTAAACTTTACCTAGAAAAATATGAAATGAATATGGGAACATTAACAATGGAAAATATGTACAACATAAGTGTTGGAACAGTGATTTAGCAGTTATTGACATTTTCTCGCATAACATCATATTCAAACTGATAGCAAGTAACTCATAAAAGAGACAGAGAGAATGAGAACAATATGAACAGAGATAGAGTGCACTCAGGGTTTAATAGGATGTGCGTCAGGGCAGGTACTAAATAACAGGAAGAGACAAGGGGTGTACACACTTTGTTAAGTATGGGTGTGTTTCATGACAGTTGTAAATTTCAGAAGTGGTACTCAATTACTTGACCGTTTTTCACTTAGATTTTTTACAACATTATGATAAAGATGATTACAGATTTAAAGCTCTTAAACATACTTAATGCCTTCACACTGATACACAATATAGACGACTTCTTTCGTGGTTACATTATCATCTATTTAAGTTTGGAATAAAATCAGCCAATTAATTGTTAGACCCCAACCTGCTGTTAGACCTCAGTCTGCATGTGTCATTTCCCAGACAGTGAGATGTTATTGTTCCTCCTCTAAGTACCCTGTGGCTCTGTTGTTTTTCCTGCTGATAATGTCCACTGCAGCGTTCTGCGTGTCACTGACTGCTGTGTAGAACTGGGCTTCCTCTTTGCATTACATAGATTTTCATTCTTGGCAATAAAATAGAAACTCTGTGTGAGTGATTTTAACAGATTTGTCAATATCTTTTGCTCTCTTTGTACAGATTTTCAGAATCCACTGCAAGTTCCTCGGCCAAAGGTCCGCAGTCATCTGACCATCAAAGTGCAGTCCAAGCTGATGTCCAGGCCTTCTCCCCCTGTCTGTGGCTCTAAACCTCCTGTGGCCCCCAAGCCTAGACCCCTTCAGGGGGAGCCCTGTCTTCCACAGAGCCTGAGTAACGGAGATGTGGCTCACTCTGATGGAGAGAGTGAAGACCTTCATGAGATGGCAGAGGAGAAAAGTGAGGGAGAGGATAACCCTACTGACAATAACACTGGAGACAGTGACAGAGAAGGAGAGGAATTTAAGACCAAATCAGATGAAGTAGGGGAGATATTGAACAGTGATGGTGATGTAGACAGCATAGGTTCTGAGGACACAGTTAAAGCAGATACTACTGAGGATGAGAGTACTGACAATGACTTGAACAAGTCTGAAGGTGGAAATCACACTGACGATGAGCGAGCATCAACACCTTCACTAATTGCTCCTGAAACAGAAGATGAAAGAAGGAATGAGGAGGAACAAAGTGAAATACTTTGTGTGACCACAGAACACTCAGATAAACACATAGAACAACAAACCCCTGATCAAACACTCAGTCAGGATGATAAAGACAGTGATTATGGAATCAATGAATCAGAGAGTGAACAAAGTGAAGACTGTAGCTCATTTAAAGATGAGAATGAGCTGGAAGTGGGAGGATTTGAATTTGGATTCAGTGTGCTGCCAACTGTAACCGAGGAGTATCCCTATGATGTGATTGGTCCTGCAGATGATGCTAGTGACACATGTGAGTCATGTGAAACAGTTGAAACTGGGGACACAGAGACCTGGCAACCAGAACGAGCAACAAAAGATCTCTCTGGATGTTTTCGATTCACATCCAGCACTGAGGATGTTTTTGGGCCTTATTCAGTCATTGAAGCTGTTCCAGCAGATCTGACTGACACTGCTGACCCAGAGTGGAGTAATGACGACACTGATGACAAACCATCCAGTGACCTTCAACCACCAGGTACCTCTAACCAGGAACCTTACTATGTGTCATCGGATGACGTGGACAAGCTAGAGGATAAGCAAATCCTCTCAGAAGAGGGTAATGATGAAGAAGGCACTGATCAGTCAATTCAGCACAAAGACAAAGCAAAAGAAAATGAGTCAGCAGATGAGTATGCCGACATTGACGAGTCATTTTGCCCCCAAAATGCAGATGATTTTGAGCAATTGGAATGTGTCTCATCAGAAGACTATGTTGAGATAGGTGATGAAGAGGAAGAGGAAGAAACTGAAAAGAAACATATCAAAGGAAAAAGTGTGAAAGAGAGAACAGCTAAACGCGAACAGGCTTTCCTCAGCCAAAGGAGAAGTTGTCAGCCTCGCCTCAGGCTGTGCAACATTACAGTCCCTACAAACTTAGACCTGGGCCGCACGCCAGAGCTCACCAACAGGGTGGTGTTTGCCCACACCACCGAGGCCTTTGAGGAAGACATTGAGGAGCTGGACTGCCATATTGTGCCTTACTACGAAGACACAGATTCTGATAGTGAAGAGCATATCTATGAAGAGGCGGGATTTGATTCAGAAGGTGAGAACTTTGTGACACTAGACCGAAAGACTATTGTGACACGGTCGCGGTCTTATTCTGGTAAAGTTCCAGGTTATGTCCCAGAGACTGTTCCAGAGGAGCCAGGAGCAGAGTACCAGAATCATGATTACTGCTCTGTGGCCTTGGATAAGAACAATGAATCTCTTGGCCATTCACCACAGCCTGGGGTCAACTGTCTGATTCCGTCTATGAAGTCCAGGCGATTCTTGTTGTACTCACGGTCTGCAGAGGGTCCAGAACTGTCCTTAAACTCTCCTACAGAGTTTGATCTATCTCAGAAGGATGAGATCAGGTTCAGGAGGAAAGATGATACCCTTTCCCTTCCATGTGTTATAACTTCTTCTGGAAGCTTCTCCCAGCGTAGTCATCAATCATCCAGTGGCGTTTCCACACCAACATCTCTTGTGGACATCCCGCCTCCATTTGAGCTGGCATACATCACAAAAAGACCAGTAACTAAGAGTTCACCATCCCTTCTGATCCAGCATGAGCCAAATGACAAGCCTAAGAAGAAGAAAACCTCTTTTAAGCGCTTTCTGGCTCTCAAGTTCAAGAGGAAGACAGATTCAAAGGGATTTAGTGATGGAAGTGTTCGTTCTTCACGGTCTTCCTCAGAGTCCAGCCACCATGGTCCAGTCAGAGTCATAGAGCTTGATCGCAGGAGTACCGGCAGTTCTCCTCAGCTCCAGTCTCGCATTGTGAACCCACAGCAGCGTCCATCAGACCTGCCATCCGCATTTGTCCTCTATAAAGACCAGCAAAGGAGAAAGGGGGACAACAAAGCTTATGGCAGGGGTGGAGTCTCCAGAGTGGAGTCTTTCGAGGAGCGTTCACGACGGTCACTCATGCCACTGCCTTTGACCAAACCTCGCTCCATCTCCTTCCCCAGCGCAGACACCTCAGACTATGAAAATATCCCAGCCATGAGCTCAGACTACGAGAACATCCAGATCCCAGGCAGGCCAACCAGATCACATACCGTAACTGAGTTTTTTGAGGATTCAAAGCGAACAACTGTAACCTGTAATGAGAATGATGGCTATGTGGATATGAACAGCTTCCCTGGGATTGACAGTAAACTCCAGACATCAAAAGCAGACACTGAAAGGTACCGTAAAAGCACTGTTTACTGTTTACTCTATGTCAAGTCTCATACAATGCTTAAAGGGCCAATTGACTCAAATTAAGTAATATTTCATCTTTTTCCAGTTATCAGTAACCATGTAGATATCTGTCTTACACTTCCACCTCACCCAGTATAAATGAGGTAATAAGATTTAGAATTTCTTGCTCCCAAAGCTGCTGACAGTGTCTTCTCTCTAGTGTAGTATTCAGTGTAATAATAACACTAATAATCTGCAGAGGTGTTGAGTCTGAATAAAAAAATAAAAATCAGCTTAATTGTAGTAGAGTTGAGGCATTAATGTCAGTGACAGGCATCAAAACAGGACAAATACAGTATGACAAGAACCTGGCTAGATACCACTGCATTTAACCCATAAAGACCCAGTGCTACTTTTGTGGTTTTTCTGTCTATTTAATCTCTCTAAAGTTATTTATTACCATTTATTGTAATGTTATCCTCTGTATTTTTCATTTTTTGTGTAAAATCATGTATTTTCCTATATTTAGTGATCATGGATTTGTTCATAAAAGCTCAGAGTGATGCTAATGGTTATTATATCAGAAATAGAGAAAACTGAAGAAAAAGTGATTTTTTTCAGTAAGATATCTAATTAAACAAACATAAACATCCACTGCTATCCCGATTCCAACATAAACATCCACTACTATCCTGATTCCAAAAACTGCATGGGTTTTACTGGTGAATCAGCATTGTAGAAGATGACCGTGTTTCCATGGTAACTATAGAACCTCTGAAAGTCCAAATGGGTCATAGGTGATGACCATGAAAAGATGACAAACTGTCTTTTACGTCAATTATTTACATGTATGTATATGATTAGCGGATCAACAGTTATTAAACAATTTACATCAGTAGATGCTTTTGTTTCAATGGTGGATGTTTGGGTCTTAATGGGTTAAGCAAAAATTATTTTCCTCCAAGGAAACCTTTAATACATAATAAAGAGTATTTATCAGTACCAAAAAGTAGTGAATGAATAAATTTCAGGTTAAATTGTGCATTGTACTATGTAGTTTAAACATTAAATAGAGATGCCCATTGCTTTAAATCACTCTTCAGTGTAGCCACCTGAGTTGTTTGGCCTGTACCTACCCACTCAAGGTGTAATCTTGACCTGTTCAGGTGACTGATATCTTAACACTCTATCTCTGATGAGCTCTGGACTCATCTCCCTTTTGTTGGAGAGTTTGCAGTGAGAGATGAGCAGACTGCTGTGTCAGGCATCGTCAGCTTTGGGAAGATGGACTATGCTTAAGGGACATCTTACTTGTGTTTTTCATTTATTGAATTTAGAGGTCACATACGGTACCCACTGCTTCTTATGTAAGTTTTAGGTGATAAAACATCTAATGGCAATTGAATAGCTCACTGGGCGCAGGTTATTCACATTAGTGAAAGTCATTATGGGCTGCAATTAAAAGTGAGTAAGTGTGGGGGTGCCCACGACAGGAGAGCTCCTTTCACATAAGGAGGAAGTGAAGAAGGATGAGGAAGAGGTGGGAGAGCGAGAGGAGGGGATGTGTTAATAGTAGGAGCAGAAGAGCAGAACAAAGAGTATGGTGATAAAGTAAGGTAAAGGTGGGGGAGGGGGAGTCAAAACATAGAAAGGGAATAAGAGCAGTTCTGGTGTAATTGCTCTCCTGTACCTGACACTTATGGTTAAGTTTAGGAGGGCTTTTATTAAAGTGGCTCTCTCCAGGGTGTTTCTCTTGCACCAGACCCTTGAGGGGCCACAGGATTTACTGCAATGCGTGATAGAGTGAGGAATCACTGTGGTCAGACTGTACCAAATTACCCCAGCCTGTGCCACAGTTTCAGCCACTACGGGCTGCAGTCTTTCCCCAGTCTTAATAAAATAGTTGTGTTTGATGACCTGTGTGTAGTCAAAGAGACAGGCCATTACCAAGAGCTCACTAAAAGGCTTAAGATAATCTTGGAACACTATTCCTCTGCCTCAATATATTTCTATTTCATGCTGTAACCATTGTTTTATAATTCATGTACAGTTAACTGTTCTCTTTGTCTTTTTTAGCCATTACCAGCACCACTTCACAATTCAAATCACCACAGTTAATTGTTACTAATTAGGTTGTAAGCGCTTTGTAAATCATTAAGAAACTTTTGAAGCACATTTAAAAATAATGGCAACATTTTTTGGTCATTTACTTTCTCAGTCAATCATCATACTACTCCAGTTTACCTGAATTTAACCAACATCAGTGTACCTCATACTCAACATGTTCCATTTGACATATGAAATTATATAGCAAATCAAGTGATCAGATTCATACATTAATGATTCCCCAACTTTTGTTTTTGTGCACTTCTTAGTAAGACTCCTGTTGCCTGTTAGAAATCACAGCAACTTGTTGTTAAATGCTGTACTGACAGATAAAGGAAACGATGAAGAAAGCTCATTTTAAGGTGGTATTTTGTTACCCTTAATTTGTACAACTTTTCACATACTGTACATTTGACTTGTTAGCTACTCTCCTTCAGATGCTATGTTTAGCAGAGGACGTACAGTATATTGTCCACTCTCTCTGTTTCCAGTAAACTTTATACATATCTCTGCAGTGGAAAACCTTCCATTACACACACAATGGTCCCACAGTGTGGGCTGTTTTCTCACTGTGATGTTATCGATGTGGCTCATTGTGCGGTGGAGGTCTGTCACCACTCACAATGATGCAAAGAACCTATCTGTCCCATCAGCTCACCTTCATTACATTCCCCTGGAGATGCTTCTGTTGCTGGGGCCACTCTTCTATGTGTCTATACATGGCTCATGTTTATTTGAGTGTTTATATATGTCCACAATGGACTGTCATGTGTAGTTTGTGTATTTGTTTGTCTTTATGCACACTAGCAGTCTGGTCTTCCACTAAACTCTCTTCAAAGCTTGACGTTGCTGTTGTCCCAGGTTGCCCAGGCTGATGATGGCAGTGATTTATTGAGAGTACATTCAACAGTCTATGTGGTTTGTAGGTCCACGGAGAAAAAGCAGATTTTTGTGGTGAGGAAAATGACCAAACGGCCCCAGAGCACAACACATAAAAGAACTATGCCTACAGAAGCAAACATGCAGTTTTGGAGAACTTACAAAGCTGCTGTCCACAGGCTTGGCTTGTTTCCACTTGTGTGATTAATGTATAGTGCCATTCAGGCACTACTTTAGCACAAGCATTCAGGCTATGCAAAGAGACACATTCATTAGAAGGCTACAATAGTGTACAAAGGCAAAAGAAAAGGCACACTAATGATTCATCCCAAGCCTAACTAAGGTGTTTGTCTGTAAAAGTGTGTGTTCATGCATATGTGAGCATGTACACTAAATTACAAGTCAGTGCCGCTTTATCAAAGATAAAGCCCCCTTTGAGAACGCAGCCTCAGCAGAATCATCACCGCCGAGGAGCATAGTAGCAACAAATAAGTGTTGAAAAAAAAAACATTTTAGTGAACAAAGAAAGCCCAGGAATTGTCATTGTGTTCAGCTTCTAGGCCATTAACTGTTTCATCAACTCTAGAGGATTTCAGGTTGACTTGCAACAATAACACAAATGTGATGTTTTCCCTGTACAGAGAGTAAACACGAGAACAACTGTTCTCTTGGTAGGGTACTGATAAGGTACGTAGATTTGTACATCTTAAGCTTACCCTTTGGCGTCATTTTCAATCCAAATGGTTCGACATGAACATTTTCAAAGTGATGACAAAGCCCTGCCATGGCCTCTAGAACAGCTCCTCCGCCCACTGTTATGTTAGTGTTAGTAGTGATGAGGGAGCCATCTTAAGTACATTGTTGTGCTGGGTGGTGGCTGTGTGCTGTGTGGTGAGGTGGTGGACAGGGTGTGTCGTTGGCTCGCCAGGCCTGGTGCCAGGCACTCTGAGGTCATTGCCAGGTCATCCCCGGGGAGGAAGTGTCCAGCCTAAGGAGCTTCCCACCAGCCTGTTTACAGGAAATGCAGGAGGAGGGCGTAGATGTGATGGGGAGGCATTGAGGTGGAGGACACAGGGGGATGGATAGGATAAGTAGAAGGGGAGGGGGGTCACCGTTATGGGGAGGAGGTTCCCAGACTCTCCCTTGAACAACAAAGTGAGGTGTGGTCCCATCAGGAATGCCAGGTCTGCAGTTATTGTTGCTCTACTTTTGTGAAGAATGACCATCACACCCCAAAGAGCATTTCTTACTCTTGGTACAGCAAAATAGAGGACAAATCAAATCTGAGCGAAGGTTATAGAGCAGGAGTATCAAACTCATTTTAGTTCAGGGGCCACACTCAGCCAAATTTGGTCTGAAGTGGGCCAGACCAGTAAAATAATAACATAATATATATAAATAATATCAACTCCAAATTTTTTCTATATGTTTTAGAGTGAAGCAAGTAAAATTACATTCTGAAAATGTTTACATATACAACATATCCTTTAAAACAATGTGAATAATATGAATAAACTGAAAAAATAAGTTTAATTTCAACAATATTATGATTCAGTTTATCATTTACACAGGTACCTTACACATAACAGATTACAGTGGATCTACAAATACACAAAATCATTTGTTAAAATTGCACTTACTTCTCTTAAGACATTTTATGTTGTTCATATTTGTTCAGGTTATTCAAATTTTTTTGCCAAATTATACTTTGTTTTGTTGTAAATACATGAAAATGTGTACAGTTACAAAGAGAAAAAAAATCGTGGTTGTGTTGTTTGTTGAATATTATGGTAGTAGTTTACCAATTTGACCCGTTTCAAATTGAATTGGTACTGAATGTGGCCCCTGAACAACAAGGATTGTTACATCTTAGTGGAATTTTAGCATTTCACAAACCAAGGGCCAGACTAGACCCTTTGGCGGGCTGGATTTGGCCCCCGGGCCACATATTTTACACCGATGTTATAGAGGTATCACATCACAGGTGAGACAGCAGCAGAGACCTCTACCCTTCACAAATCACTTCATTACTTACTGGCACAACAGCAGCAAAATAACAACCGCAGGCTTTATATAATCATCAAAACAGAAAACACTTCCAAAGTCTTAATCCTCTCATCAGTATCTCAATCACACATAGTTAGTAGGTTAGAGCAAATTCAACTCTACCTGTATCTTGTAATAGTGCCAAGCAAGAAAAACAAAGCTTTTCTGATTGTCTCTCATATATGTTTTAGCTTTTAATGTTTAACTCAATTGAATTACATATTTCAGGCTTCATCAAATTCAAGGGATGAGTGGAATATTTTGTTTTGTTGATTTTGTGAATTTGACACAGTAGATTTAACTTTGCAGTGCTATTAAAGATGCTTTAGTTGGCTGGTGTAATAGCATTGCTTTATTGCTGGCCAATTTAAGAGGTTCACATATTACTATATTACAGTTTGTCATATTTGCAGGTTTAAAAATAGAAAGGCTGGTGTTGCAAAAGAGGTTTTGAGAGAGAAATTGGCATAGCTAGTATTAAAACAATCTGAAGTTCCAGAAAGAACAGCTTAAAATGTAGATGTTTAATGCCTGAAAAAATTTTGCCATAATCAGAGGTGGGAAGTAACGAAGTACTTTGTTAATATACTTAAGTATATATTTTTTAGGTATCTGTTCTTTACTTGAGTATTTATTTTTCTGGCAACTTTTTACTTTTACTCCATACATTTTCACATAAATATCTATACCTTATACTCCTTACATTCTCAGAATAGGCTCATTACTTTTTCAAACTAAACGGATGTGACAGTATGTAAAATACATTGCCTCATTCACTGTGGAACTGGAAAACGGAAACTTTTATGATTTTGCCTGGTTAAATTAGTATTGTTTCATTCATGACAAAAATTGCAGTTTTACTTTTTACTTTTGTACTTTATTACAGTTGAGAGGTTGTACTTTTTTACTTTGACTTAAGTAAAGGAATTGAATCAGTATTTCTGTTTTTACAAGAGTATTTTTTC
>JAPTGZ010000022.1:27916183-27931779 GCA_029814645.1 Fowleria isostigma | reverse complement strand
TTTTAGGTATTTCCCTTTTTCACACACATGGAAGTCATTCTGTCGTTATCAGGCTTCAGTTGGATGATGAGCTGATCAGTAATTGAACCAGGTGTACTGGAAGAGGGAAATATCTAAAACATGCAGGACCCCGGCCCTCGAGGACCACGACTGCCCACCCGTCTATACTATTCCTTCATTTTAGTACTTTGTCCAAACTGCCGTGTGATCTGTGCATGCTATAAAGAAGTAGCTGTTAAACCCTTAAAGCTCTCTGTCAGACGATGAATACGACTATGAGTTGTGAGCATTTTCCTACCTCATGGTCCTCTTTCCACGAAGGCCTGAAGATGTAAACCCAACAACTGATTCAACAGGAAGAAAATCAATGTTTAGATTTTTTTTAGAGTACAAAAGCAATATTTCTTTTCAAACCTGTTTCTAAAAATACAACTTATTACTGAACCCCTAAGATCCTGTAGACCTTACAGATGTATGAAAAATAGTAGTCGCACTGACAGATAATCCATATGTGGAGATATTTTATACCTTTAGTTGATTTGTCCAGGGGCCAGATTGAGATGGTTCAGACATGTGCAGAGGAGGGATAGTGAATATACTGGAAAACGGATGGTGATGATGATGAAGATGGAGCTACCAGGCAGGGAGCAGAGAAGAAAATCAAAGAGGAGATGTGTGGACGTGGTGAAAGGGGACATGCAGGTTATTAGTTTGAAAGAATATGGGCAGAACTGGGTTAGGTGGAAGAAGAGGATTATGTCTGAAACACATACTGAAGTGATTAAATTTTAATTTTGTATGCTTCATCTAATGTAGGATTAAACCTGGTCTTATATAATTTAGTTTTAATTTCATTTTTATTGTTTATTTTGAGCTTGTGCACTCCATTACAATACTTATTATATACATTTTATTATATGTACACAGATATACATAGAGAATTTGTTGTAAACACTATATAGACAATTGTACAGAAACAATATGCATAGAGAAATATACATATAAAAATGTACACATAGAGATTGGCTGTAAACATTATGTGTGCACAATATACAGAATACATGAATATACAGCATTATTTCATTATTAAAATACTCCCTGATTAGCCTGAAAGGGAGTGACATGAAGTAAAAATGTGTCTATAAAAAATGTTAGGACAATTTACTTAATAGCATAAATTCTGGTTACAAAGGAAACTAAGTACACTTTTTACAAGTCTGCACATGTAGCAGATGGTTTTGCTTCAATTTTATGTTTTGCTGGAAATGAAGATGTTTTCTCTATTGTGCTTCTTTAGTTTCATAAATCCCCCAAACATTATATTATTGTAATGGAAATGTTAAATTCAACAGACTAGATAATCCTGCCTTGTGGCGTATTTTATTTCATGTATTGCTTTATTTGACAGAGACTCATTAATCAACACAGACATTTCCAACAGGGATCATTTTCACCTGTTGTCTCTGGCCCGATGATAAAACAGTCTAAAAACAGGAATGATATTAAAAACAAAGAAAGCTGCATAGATTTTGATATAAGAACTTAAGTGATTTTGGTTATTATCAAGAAAACCATGGAAAATGGATAGATATCAGCTCTGAAATTAAACTCTTATGAACTATTTTTGTTGTTATCATTATGTATTTATCCAAACAAATGTACCTTTAGTTGTACCAGGCATTAAAATGAACAAAAGATTGAAGAAAACAAGGGTGGTCTATAGTGCATGAGAGCTAAATTCCTTGTCTGTGTGCACAAACATGGCTGATTGTGATTGTATTTGTGATGTTACCCTGTAAGTATTCACATCATTGGGTTTTGATCTTTGTTCCAGATGGGTCAATGCCATGGAAGAGGCCACAGTTTTATAGCAGCGACTGGGTTCAGATGCTTCAACTCTGCTGTGCATGGCTGCTCAAGCTCCTCCACAGAGCACAACACTGCTACCTACTGTCTCAGCAAGGACTCGTCACATCTGACCCGGTGTGGAATATGAAATGAGAACGTAATAACACGACAGTCAGCAGTTTAAAGTCTGGAAACCTGGAAAAGAAAGATTTTGTTGCTTTGCCACATCACGAGAGCCTTGAATCTTCAGGAGCATCTGGGATACATCAAATGCTTCATCTAAAGCCTAAGAACAATATTCTATTCCCTTTGTTTCCCTTTTTTTTTTTAACAGACAAATGTTTGTACCCAAGCTTGAAAAGTTACATACTTTTCTGTATTTTACACTGGATTCACTGGATTTTTAGCCACTTTTTATGGTTTTGAGTCTGTAGAAGAGACAGTTTTTGACAGTTACAGTCTGTCTTTAACGTAACTTTACAAATGCATCAAAAACAACGTTCACAAGTGGGATTTAAAGGGAAATATTTGCAACCATTTTAGGATATCTAGGAGACACAGTATGTGGTATTCTGAATATATATTGTGAAGTATACTGCAGATATTGAAGTGAATTATATGATCTATTTGTGTAGAAATGATGTTACAAGATGTTTGTAGTAAGACGTCATTTTAATCATCACAATGTGTGTACATTATGTTGAGTTTTACAAAGTGTTTCTCTTGTACTGAATCTACAAAATTATGGAATGACCCTCAGCATGCCATGCGCTCCGCATTTCAGGATTTCTGATGATGCACACAGTCAAAAAAATACTCTGAAATCCTTTTGACTTTTGTCACACAGTTCTGAAGTGCCAATGTATTTTTTCCAGTTGAATGCAGTGCAGGATGCAGTTGATAATGAATGTGCCTGAAATGAAATGTCTGATTTCATTTTTATGTTATCAAAGTACTGTACTACTGTCATGTCTCCAGAGGGGACCTTGATAACATTTGCTTTTTGTATCTACTCTTATATCCTTTAACTCTTTCCCCCACCAAGACGACATTTGGCGACCCCCCCACACCACCCCGATACCCTTAATGATGAGTTTTGACACCTCTGTTATATCACTAAAGACGTGATTTAGAACAGGTTCTGTTTTTCAACTGGCCTAGTACAGGTTGTGGACACCTTCACCTATCACAACCTCTACTGATGAATAGAGGTTTTGATTTTATAACAAATACTCCATTATTTCATTTTGGTTTAATTTTTCTACTCTTAACATAAAGACACAAATCAACCATTTGGTTGAGCATGTTTTTAAAAAATTATTACATATCTAATTAAAGCAACCAATAGGATTAAATAATACATTTTCAACAGAGGCTGTTAATACATTTTTCTTATTTTTTTCTTATTTTTTTATTTGTTTTGTGTTTCCAAAGGTTGCTGAAGCAGTGATGATTAAAGCCACTGGAAAAAGAAACAACACACCAGAAAAATAAATTGTTCCATGGGTAGAACTAGTAACATATATATGGGTTGTTCTTAGTAGGCGTCCAAGAGGGAAAGAGTTAACCTTTAATTTCAACAGTTCAGTTACAGTCCAGTAACATAAGAATATAATAATGTGTCCTTTTATTGATGCCTTCTTCATGCTGTGTATCTACCGCTGGCTTAAATCTCATTCTTACTCAAACTCAACGGAAACTGCTGAAAAAAAAAGCCAGTCAAACTTCCTCTGAACAGTTGGTGTTGGTGACATCTGAGCCTCATGTCTTCAGACATATTACTCCTCTCTGATGTTCAAAGGATACCAGACATCCATGGTTTTTGTCTTAATAGCATATCTGAAAACACTATATACTGTATTCAACATGCAGCTACCCCATCACCCATCAAACAGCATTATTTCTAAAGCACATTCTAGATCATCATCATTTTTTCTACCTGTTTCTTATGGGCCATACCTATAGTGTTATTATGCATTGTACCTCTTGCATTTAGTGCATTGTAAATATAAATGTGTATGTATATAGATACATATAAAAAAAATAAACTCATTTGAAAACTTACAATCATCTGTGCTTCTGCTGGATGATTCTACGCTGATTCAGGACTTGTGCTGCTTTTTCAACCACACAATTCTTTTTTTGTTTTTAACTATTAAAGACCTAGAACTGCTTTTGTGGTGACTTCCGAATGAATTTTTCCCTTTACATTTAACCTTTCCTTGATGATTTATCAATTTATCATAATATTATCCTCTTAATTTTTCATTGTTTGTAAAAATGTGATATTTTTCCATATTTAATTAAGAAGAATTATGAATCTTTATTTCATCAGTACGTTCACACACGTAAACATGTACATGCACCACACAGAAATTTGTCTTCAGCCACTTCTGCCATCACTGAATCATACATGTATTCCACACTACATACTACAAGCAGTGGGCTTACCATATCAGGCACCTGAGGAGTAAATGTCTTGCTCAAGAGCACATCAGCCAATAATTCTGCCCGTCTAAGGAATCAAACCGGCGATCCATTGGTCACAAGCCACCTCTCCACCCATCTAGGCTGTGGATGTCCTTAATTTACTGATTATGTAGATCAGGGATGTCAAACTCATGTTAGTTCAGGGGTCACGTTCAGCCCTATATGACCCAAAATAGGCCGGATCATTAAAATAATAACAATATATTAAAAAAAATATTTCAATTCCAACATTTGTATAGTTAACTTACGTGTTTTAGAGTGAAAAAAGTAAAATTATTTTATCAAAATGTTTACATCTACAAAGTATCTTTAAAAAAAAAATTGGAACAATATAAACGACCATGAACAAAATAAAATTTATTAAGGAAAAAAGTGCTATTTTAATAAACTATGTCATTATTTTCCTCAGCTTCTCATTTTCACATATTCGTTATAACTTACAGATCACAGTGGATTGAAAAATACACAAAACATTTAATAACGGGAAGGATATTGTTAAAATTGCACTTAATTTATCTTTTTTTTAAAAGGCTAATCTGTAAATGTGAACATTTTTGCGTAATTGTATTTTTTACACTAAAACAAAGTGGAAAAATTTGTGGTTTTCATTATTTAAAGTTTATTATGATAGAATTTTACTGGTCTGATCCACTTTACATCAAATTGACCTAAATTATTTTAACATCATCAGCTTCAGTGGAATTTTTGCATCATTAATTTATCACATGGGCTGCATTGGACCCCCTCTTGTGGGCCGGTTTTGGCCCCCAGGTTGCATGTTTGACACCCCTGATGTAGACGTTCACAAAAGTTAAGAGTTAATTCAAAGGTAAATTATATTAAAAGAAGAAAACTGAAGAAAATGTGACTTTTTAAGCAAAAATAACATTAACTGAACATGAAAACAAGTGTGTACAACCACTGTCATTTGTCAAATTCCTTGTGTTTCATTTGTGAATCAGTGTAGGAGATGACGGTGTTTCCATGGGTCATATCTGTTGAGAAATTGAGTTTCTGCATTTTACCCGAATAATTTCTGTGTAGTGATAGGATTAGTGGTTCAAAAGTTATTAAACATTTTAGATTAGTAGGTGCTTTTGGTCACCCCAGCCTGTTTAGGTCTTTGAGGGTTAAATGATGGAAAATACCAGAGTTACAGAGTGTGGAAATGTGAGTCTTTTCTCTGGAGGTTAAAAATAAAGGCCAGTTGAACATATGTGATCATTTCAGATGTCTCTGCACTCTTTCCACTAAACAAAGCAACAGAATAAACATATTAGAATCCGAAAATGATTTATTACACATTGAAAGAACAGAGGAAGTTTGTATTTGACTCAAATATTTTTATTAAGAGCACAAATTACGTTTATTATACTCATTCTTCAAGACATTTCTTTCTTTTTTTTTGCTCTTTGTTTTTGTTTCCTCCACCTTTTTTATTGACAGTGTCCAAAAAAACAAGACAGAGAGAGGAAAAAAAAAATACAAATCAACACAAACCAAACAGACAAAAAAAACCAATACCCCCTCCACGTCACACCTCCCCCACCCAACTCACTCCATCTCAGCACCCTTTAAGCAGCCCCTCCTCACCATTACTGACATAGACCTCAAATAATGTCAAAAATTCTTTCAAACATATATTTTATCCTTCTAAAAAAAAAAGCAAATCCTTTTTTTTTTTTTTTTACCTTTTATTTTGGATGTTTACGTGTTTTACAATGCAATTGAACATTCCCCAAGACAAAATCCGCATCAATTAACAGAAAAAAAAGCACTGTTCAATATATATGAATGTATATAATAACAAAAAATAAAAATAAATATAATAATTAAAGATGCACATAGGTATTGTTAATCAGCTTTAATATTGTACATGAGTATACATAGTAAAAACCCAGATTAACCTCATGACAGGGTCAATTTCCTTTAGTTTAACAAGAGAACAAATCAGTTCTCCTCGACATTGGAATTCATAACACGAGGCTTGTTCTCCTGCTGTATCTCTGAAGGACATTTGGACTCCTCTTCCTACCAACTCCGTGCAAACCCTCGTATTATTTCCCCTCCGCGCAGAAACTGGAGTTGTATTCGCTGAGCGTCAGCACAAGCGAACCTTGCGGAATCTGAAAGCGGTACTTTGTCTCCCTCTACCGGCACTCCCACAGAACAATCTGTCATGTGTTTGTGTATGTCATTGACTACTGTCATATAAAAGTACTTTGCATAATGATGTGGTTTTTTTTCACTAGTTTAAACCTTCATTTCAGTGTATATGGAGATTTCTACCCGTCCTTTTTTGGCATCTTCTTTTGTGTCCTATCTCTTACTATCTTAATATCTTGATCTTGAAACCGGCAAAGTGTCATCTGTCTCCCCCTATGTTTGTGAATATTTGTTCCAAGTGACATACTCTGAAATATGTGCAATGACAATAAAGGCTATTCTGATTCTGAGAGTCCTTTCTAAATGTAACATTTATGATATTTCCTGAATCCACAATTTTAGTGCTGGACCCTCTTCATCTTTGCAAGACTTTGGTTTTTGTTTTGTTTTTTTGGCCACTATAAGGCAGTATGTCATTAGTTGTTGCAAGAAGTCTGCTTATTTTTTATGAAGTACCCAAGATTACTGTTTCTGGGTCAGGATCTAATGGGAGCTTGAATGTCTTAGATAAAATCCCAAATATTCCAAACCACCATGACATGACTTTATGACAGAATACAAAGGAAGTTTGTCTTTAACGTGTCTCTCAAATATATATAAAATAAAAACTCAAAAATACAAGTTAAAAACATAGTATGTGGCAACTCATGGAAGTATTTATAGCATTACTGAGTGAATCAAAGCATTTGAGAACTGCACCACAGACACAAAAACAACAGTACATTACAATAAAGTGAAAGATTATTGTAATTATAAACTTTTAAAATTCATTGCAAGGTATTGATTTAAGGTGTATTTGTCTGAATGTGCAATGACTTTCTTGCAGGTTACTGTAGAAAAAAAACCATACCATAATCGTGCTTTTTTTCTGTACAAACTCCAGTTAGTTTTTCTTAAATCCAGAAGGGGGCAGCAGTGCATCACAATGAATAAATGGGGAAGCCAGATTTTGTGGTAGATTCAAAAAAAAAAAAGGCAGATCTTGTTGTGCGATGGTTTTTGCAGGAGTTGAAAACACTGATTTGTTCTGACACGGACATGGACATGAAATGGATTTTAAAAAAGCAACAGTGAATGTTATCTGCATACACTTGGTAATTCATCTTAGTGTTATTTGTGTTGGATGGAAAGTGCGAGTCTTATTTTAACTTATAAGGACCCAGTGGGACATTTGTGGCACTTCCCAAATTAATTGTTTTCGATATTTAACTGTCCTTAAGTGGTTTTTAGGACATTTATTGCAATATTATCTTCTGTTTTTGTTTTCGTTTTTCAGTGAAAATCAGGTGTTTTCCAACATTTAATTTATCAATCATGTAGATGTTCATAAAAGTTTACAGTAAAATTGAGGGATTATTATATCTAAAAAAAATTTAAAAATAAAGAAAAACAGACTTTTTCAGCTAAATATATCATTAACTGAACATAAACCAAGTGTCTCCATACACTGTCATTAATCCAACTCCATGGGTTTCACTGGTGAATCAATGTTGTGGAAGACAAGTGTTTCCATGGTAACCAGGGAGCCTCTGAATGTCCAAATGAGTCATATTTGATGACCATGAAAAGATGAATATCTGTATTTTACAACAATTATTTACATGGATTATTTGTTCAACAGGGATTAAAAACTTTATATCAGTGGTAGATGGTGGATGGGTTAAAATAAAGGTTAAATATCAAGGAAAATCTTAATTTGGGAACTGACACCAAAGTAGTGCTGGGTCTTTATGGGTTAATGTAGTACATAGAAATTTTATTTTAGAGACATTTTGTACTCTAGTACATAAAATTAAGGGTATTTTCAGGCAATTTATCATCTTGTCCTGTACATTTATAGGTGTTTCTTTTAGTTTCTTTGCATTTTCTCACCAAATCACCAATCAGTTAATTAATTAATCATTGCAGCCCCACTGTATTTGTCCAATTGAAATACACATGAATAAATATTCCATCATATAACTATACTGAATTATATGATTTAACTTCGCACTTGGCTCAGGGGGGAGACACTCTAATTTTAGGTCATATTAAGGTGACATATTAGTATAGCCCAAAGGGAATATGCATTATTTATGGGAAGTGAGATTTGTTGCCTGGTTGTAATTTGCCGGATATCAACCATTGTCCTCCTGTGCTTTAAAGGGACATGGGAGCTTTTTTTTCCCAAAGCTTTTCACTAAGTTGACTCTCGACTGTTGGGTAATAGGAGACATTTCAGATAAGCTAATTAATTATACCAAAGAGTTTCCCAGAGCGAAAACAACGAAGTCAGACAGCAGTGGACTGCCACCAGGAAAGCAACGGCAGCCATTAATATTTAAAGATTAAGAAACAGCACAAAACATTTTAGCCTATTTCTTTTTCAAGAGTTGCAATATTAATGAGTGCAAGTTAACCAGAGCGGGCCTGATGTAAGAGCTTACAGAAGAAAACAAAGAGGTGGTAGCTTTAATGTATCGCTCAGTGTGTGCCCTTTAATTCTTAAAAAGTGGAACTTGATTTGTCCTTTAATTATTATAAAAGGTGGTCCATACAGACAATAAGAACTGGAGATAAGAATAGACATTGAAGGGAATAGATGAGAGTGTTTGTTAACCACGCGGTGCTACTGGATACAGACGAAAAAGATTATTTTCATTTAGTCAAGTCCAGATTAAGTGATTGCATGTCAGTCAGAAAGTAGGCAGAACAAAAAATAGGAAGATTGGGGTTGCTCTAGATACATGATCCCATGAGTGTCAATGACCTAATACTTACTTGAAGTAACAAAAGAGTGAACAAGAAGTGAGAAAGGCATTGAAAGCAGAGAAAGCTGTCCATTTCCTTTAATAAGCTTCTACGAGTTAACGACACCACGTTCTACTTCTCTTCTTCACTGTGTATGGGAAGAAATCTCCCATGCACGTCCAATTACGGAGGAACAGAAACAGATCTGAATAAGCTCCGATCAATACCATCCAGTTTCAATAATATCTGCAAACCAAACACAAAGAAAAGGACCTCTAAAAATAGGAAAGGACAGTTTGTTCCTGTCCAGAGTTTCAAATGCACAGCCAGGAGCACAATCACGTCTGAAATTCAATGGAAACTGAGTGTATTACACTGTCACAGCGCCTATTATACACACACACACACACACACACACACATATATATATGCACTAAAAGATCTTCAGAATGTGCAAAGCAGGAAAAAAGAGTGGGCTGAAACTGAACAGAGAGAAACATTTAAGCTATATGCTGTACATGTCAAAGAGACTATTCATCTCCGACTGTGCAGCCAGTATAGTCAACAGGTCGAAGACAGGGCCAACAAAAGCACGTTAACAACTTTCCATGCCACAATCTTGAATCTTATTTTAAATTCAGCACAGTAGACACTTCAGTATGAGGTCTTTTTGTGGAGAAACCTATTCCTTTTCAAAATGCAGAATATATTACTCCGTAGGAGAAAAATAGAGCTGGCAAGTATGAAATGGGCAGCAGACGGCAACAGAAAACATGCTGCTGATATTTGGATATGTATATATGTATAAGCATGCATATGTATATATATATATATATATATGTGTGTGTGTGTGTGTGTGTGTGTGTGTGTGTGTGTGTGTGTGTGCATGTGCATGTATATGAGTATATGTATATGTATATCAAGATAGGTGATATGAACTCTTATTTTGGGCATATTTTTTTGTGGACAAGTTTTTTGTTTATTTTTTTAGTCACTTATTTCGGTTAAGACAAAAGAAAATAAAAGAAAACTGTTTCATTACAAAAAAATAAGTTATATCTCTTGTTGGTATACGATACACTGTTGTTCATAAAGTTGGATTAAATATTTTTACCACTTCTCATGAAATAATTGTGAGGGTGTGATTTACTCTCGATAGATCAAATGTAACTTAGACCAGGTACATAACCATTGCACCTGGTCAAAGATAATTACTGATGTGTATAAATAGGAATAAAAAGAGGGATGTGTCTGAAAACAAAATTATTCCAACTTTATGGACAACATTGTATGAAATATTAATTACCAATACAACAATAATAAAAAGGCAGCTTGTACAAGGACATAAAAGTGCATTATTAACTGAAAAATTAAACTTATTAAATGCAAAAAGCACCAATAATTGTGCCAAAATATGCACAATGAATAATTCAGCAAGATAGGTATTCAAGGAAATAGATTTTTCAGTTTAATTATATATAACAAATTTTCAGGAAGCAAAATATTGATTAATTGGATTACCAGCCTGACGTATTTGTATTTTACCTGCGTGTATACGTGTTGTAATCATATGTGTGCTTTTGCTGCGGTGGCTGCAGAACATTTTGACAACCTCGGCTAAAAGACATCACAGCTTGACTGGAAAGTCACTTTGACAGTTGCTAATACAAGAATATTATTTTGCTTTGAGAGATAACCAAATTCATATTTCCATGTAGGGGCTGAAATAACTCCATTTCTGCTTTACCTCAAGGCCACTGAATGAAGAAACAGCTGCTCACAGTTGTTCAGACCCCTGCCTTTAGAACACATGTACGGGTATATGAAATAAGACCGCATGAAAGACAGCATGAAGCAAAGAAATGTATTTAAAAAATCTGAACAGAGGGAGCGAGACAGAAATGAGGACAGATAAAGAAAGGCAGATTTAGTCTGTGGCATGTCTCTTGATGAAAGGACCATTTCTCTCCTTTTTTAGGGATTGTTTTTCATTCCTCCCTCCCTCCCTCTGTTCCTCTCATTACTCTGGCTGATGTTTGCCCTGGCACTGCTGGGATGGCAGAAGTGGCCATCACAACAGGAACTGTCTGGGTCTCCAGGCCAGATACGAGACTTAATTCGCACTGCAAATATAAAACTACTACACTTTCATACACTTCATGCTGGGGGATGTGCCTGTCTACTTGGATGTTCTCACGGTAAAAATATATAACACAAAAGACCGGTTTGTCATTTTCAAATAAACAACTCAAGCTTACGGTAAACAGGCTTGTCTCATATTTAATCTTCACAGTTTGTGAAAAGCCTGAAGGACATTTTTCACATAACATCGCACGAGGAAACCACGTTGTCCTTTAATCTGCATTTCCAAACCAGTGGTGGTGGAAGCACTTCTCGTCACACCTGCTCAGAGGAGCTGAAGAGAAAACCCCACTTTTGACATTTGATGCAGTTCCTGTTGAACCTGAACGTTGACCTCTTGTTAGGTATCACCTCCAGGTATGTTAATGAACGGGCGGGGCCAGCAGACGGCACTTATCAAAAAAACTGACGCTGTTTTATTGGGTGGAATTCATTTACAGCTGTAAGTGCAGGATGAGGTCACTAGTGAACATACACAGTTTTCCAGGAAGTGAATGTAATGGAAACATTTTCCTGTCATGGGACATTTTCTTTCCTTTTTTTTTTTTTTTTTTTATATTTTATGGTCATTACCACATTGTAAATACACTGTAAAAAAAAAAATGACTGTAGAATTGACACCAAAAACAAAAACTTTAAGTGAAAATACAATGCAAACTGGTTTATTTGAAAAGATTTTTGTGTTAACGATTGAATCAAATGTACAGTCACAGAAAAAAATATTATCCCCGTGTCTTACTATTAAAATATCTGAGAATACTGGAATATGCTGGTTAAAATAGGACTTAGGAAAAAGAAATGAATCATCATGAGGTAGAGTTAGTGTAGTCATTTAAAACATTTAAATTATAATTATAATGTGAAATGTGTCTCTTATTACCTGTTTAAGGGTCCCATTCAGTTCAGTTCAGTTTTATTCTTTGTCCATTTATGAGCTGAGGACTGCTTCTGAGGTGTCCTATTACAAAATGTATTTTGTTGATCAATTTTATTTCCTGTTTGTAATAATTTTGTTATAAATTTGTAAGTAAAATAAATAAATAAACAGAGAATGGTTTGTTTTTAACCGTGTTTTTTATGTTTAGTCTATATTTATACGTACACAGTTGTGGAAAAAATTATTAGATCATCAAAAGTCATCAAAAATAATGTTTATGCAATCAAATACTAACTTCTGTGCGTATCATGTGTCTAAAACAGACAAAAAATGAGAAAATGGAATGCCTAAAAGCACTGTTTTTGTCAGTACAATGCCATATCTATTGATTATGTTTAACATAATTAACTTATATGACAGAAAACAATGGAATATGGATAGATATCAGTTCTTAAATTAAACTCTTATAAGCTATTTTTGTTGTTATCATTACATTTGTCCAGACAAATGTACCTTTAGTTGTACTAGGCATTAAAATGAACAAGAAATTGAAAAAAACATAAGGTGGTCTAATACTTTTTTTCAGTGACTGTAGGTGTACTTTTTACAAGAAGAGTATGTCAACAAAACCAGATTTGTATGTAGAAATTATGCATTTCTATTGTTTTGAGAAAATACAACTTTTAATTGAAAAGCAATGTGTTTAAATTGCAAGACCTATTGTTGAAGATAAGGTAAGGCAAGTTTATTTGTATAGTACTATTCATACACAGGGTAACTCAAAGTGCTTTACAAAGGCATAAAAAAATCACAGAAAAAGGCAAGACAATGAAATTATATTAAAACACATTATAAAGGAAAAAAGACATTAACCCTTTCATGCATAGCGGTCACTCCAGTGGACAGCTATTCTACAGCTGTGCCCTTATATATTCATGGGTTTTATCATTTTAATTCCATATCAGCCGACACAGTGGACGCTAATGCATCATCCTATACCCTGCAATTCATACATTACTGTAACTTCTTGATAAACCTGATCTGCACTACATCATTTCCTAGTTATTAGACTGAAATTAACATTTTTTTTTAACAAAATTGTGTTGTTGTTGTTGGTTTTTTTTTTTTTTGCATATTATCTCCATAAAGTGAGTAATAACTAATATTAGAGTACAATAAAATGAGAAAAATGTAAAAAAAAAAAAAATGTTTTGATTATAGTTTTCACACAATATATCACTTTCTTATTGCATTTTAAATACATATTTCTTTGCTTCAAAAATAAGTGGATTTTTACATAGCTCCATAAAAAATAGGTTCATTCAAAAAAAAAAAATAAAAAAAAATTCAATCACATTGCTTTTTTTATGCCTAAAGAGGAATGAAAATATTCAAGAAAAAAAATGTTGACTAATACCCCTCTCCCACTGGCCAAAGCCAAAAAACCCTTTTAAACCCACTAACAATTGGGTTTTGGTGGCAGTGGAAAAGGCACACCGACCCACGTCAAATGACTCGGCAAGCAACGTGGGTTAAAATCACCTTCAATCAGCTCAGCTCCGATCGGCATGTAACGGTAACGCCAGACACGGGTCAGCCCACTAGTTTACATGATGATGTTGAGCGTTACATGAGTCATCATAACATCGTTCCAGTCACATCTTATATCAGACGCCACAACAAAACTCTGCTTACATTTGAATCAAGACTGGATTGAGAAACATGTCACAGCATTAGTAAGATAACGAGATTCGTGAACGACCATTTTGAGGACGAACAAAAAAGAAAGGACACTGACCAGCGCCTGACTCGCCTCCATTGTTTACTTCCTTGAATTCTGTCGCACTTGTGATCTCATCATCAACACGAGCCCAGCGTGGTGACGTCACCAGATGCACAGCAGGAGAAGCGGAGAAGAAGACTCGGCTTTTTTTGGTCAATGGAGAAAGGCCAAATGTCGATTGTTAGCGGGTCGACGCGGGTTTTTAAAACACGGGTCGACCTGCTAATTTTAGTGGAAAAGCGGCTTAAGGTTCTCATAATTCCTGCATGAAAGGGTTAAAATCATCAGAGATAAAACATGATTTTAAAATAAGAGAGACATTAATTATATTAAAAACACACATTAAAATTAACATTTATATTAAAGTAAAATAGAATATAATGAGATATTAAAATCAAAAAAAGTGCAATTAAGAGACAAGATTGAAAAAAAGTTTACTCACAATTCAAACAACAGTCTACTCGCATCCTTTTTTTTAAATAAAAAAGTAATTTAAAAAATAATTTAAGATTTTAAACGTGTAAATATCACCAAAATCCAATGTTAAATATAAATGTTTAAAACGGTAAATCTACATGTTACTCTTTAAATGTGTTTATAATTTGATGTGTTTTTGTACAGATAAGAGCTGATAAGATCTGATAACTACAGCTGCCAGTTTTTTTCTGTAAAAACAACTAGATTTTTTTTTTTTTTACAGTGTATATTTCAATGACAAAACGGGGCCCCTGCTTTATTTTTAGAATTAATGGGGCTTTTCTTTTTTTTGTATTCATCTTAAATTTACACACTTGACTGCCAATGTATCAGGATGCCAATCCTCTTTGTTTGGGGATTCTTTTTTTTTTTCCCATGGCGGTGATGAGTAATCCTAAATTTCCTTCAGTAGCTGTAATTTGCATTCAGACCTGATTGTCCAATCTGAATGTCATTGTTATGTCTTTTTGTGGGATATAAATAACTCCTCAGGTTCTACGACAGCCCGTCTACACTTTAAATGTAGGTTCTTTCTTGTAGTCATGCAGTTTTGGTGGGTGGGGACTGATGACTCAGCACCACGTGGATGTGCTTTGTATGAGGAGGAGGAGGAGGAGGAGGAGCAGCCAAAGTGTGGAGGTTCTGTGGGCTGAGCTACAGGAGAAACACATGTTTGGATCGGCCTATGAACTAGTCTGTCAGTGTGTACAAAGGCAGCGTGCATCTACAAAAAAATAAAAAACACTGCCTTGACTTTCTGGTTTTCTATATTTCAGAAACTCCAGTGAATGAGTGGAAAATCTCAGTGGCTTTTTTTCCATAATGTAATTGCACTATTTTACATTCACTTCCTTGTTTGGTGTTGGTGTGTTGTCATATAAGATTAGGTCAAAGTGTAATGAGACAAACTTAGCTGTGGGAGAAGACCTGACATTTTCATGGTATAGGAAGTTTTTAGAGAGTTTCAGTTTTCAGTTCTCGAACGTTGTCAGACCAGTCCTTCCAGTTATGTCTAGATAGATAGATAGATAGATAGATAGATAGATAGATAGATAGATAGATAGATAGATAGATAGATAGATA
>JAPTGZ010000022.1:27848310-27859506 GCA_029814645.1 Fowleria isostigma | reverse complement strand
ATATGATATGATATGATATGATATGATATGATATGATATGATATGATATGATATGATATGATGACAACTCCCTCTCTGACTATATGTCTTTGTATATGTTTTTGTATTTATGGTTCCTTTAGCTATTTATTTTTATTTTTGTTTAAGAGCCCAAGGATGGAGGGATACATTTATATTTCTTTTGTGTATGTTTGTCAACTGTATGTTTGTTAATGAAAAACTGCAAAATAAAGTCATAAATAAATACATGACTAAATAAATTAATTGTAAACTTCTTCTCATTCCAGATCCTGTTAGGGCAGAAGTACACCTTCTCCGTGGACTGGTGGTCTTTTGGTGTGCTGGTGTATGAGATGCTGATTGGTCAGTCCCCTTTCCAAGGCGACGATGAAGACGAGCTGTTTGAATCCATCAGGTCGGACACTCCTCACTATCCGCGGTGGATCACGAAGGAGTCCAAGAACCTGATTGAACTGGTAAAGCAGCAGATACGTTGATATAAACTGGCACGCTACACAGGTCGATATGACACATCCATATGGTTTTCATTCATTAACACACGTGTTGATCTGCATGTGTCTCCCTCATTGGTGTAGCTGTTTGAGCGAGATCCCAGTCGCAGGTTGGGCGTGGTGGGAGACATCCGTGCACACCCGTTCTTCAAAACTATCAACTGGTCAGCACTGGAGAGGAGAGATGTGGACCCCCCTTTCAGGCCCAAAGTGGTATGGAGTTATCATTTTCTAAACAAATCATATTACCAGCGGCGGATCTAGAAAATTTTACACAGGGGGTGGCAGGAGGTCTTTGCATGGGAATGTCCTCAGTGCACTACGTGGAATCTCCAGATATGCATAAATGGAGTCAGTAACATTTTTAAACTAATTTTAAAATTAAATGTTATGTGATAGAGTAGAAATTTGATTAATTTTATAGTTTTAACATAATTACGGATAAAATAAGATACATTTAAAGCGTTACATATCTAACCTTATTACAAAAGCTTTTAGTGAAAACAAGTTATTTTATTGTGTAACATGTTATGTCACTGAACTGGAATCTATATGGAAAATAAAACAATACTATGTGGTCTTGATGAAATAAAGGTGGATCCTTTGACTTCATGCCATCACTCTGTCCACTTTACATTTTACTCTGTCTATTGTCAGGAGTTAAGTATTTAAGGGGCCCCCAAAACTTTTTAGAATTATATTTTATTTTGGTGAATCCATCTTGTATTTTAGTACTTTGAGAGGCTTTTGGGAATAGTACAGATTTATGGGGTTTTTTTTTGGTTTTTTTTGTTTAGTATAGTTTTTAGAACATGAAAGGGGAGCAGCTAGGGGGACAAGGCTCTACAACTGGGGGGCAGTTGTCTCCCCTTGCCCCCCCTGTAGATCTGCCCCTGTATATTACTGTATATTTTTAAAGCCTTGTAATTGCAACTTAACTGACATCCATGACTTATCAACCACAGAAATCCGCCAGCGACTGCAGCAACTTCGACAGGGAGTTCCTGAATGAGAAGCCCCGCCTCTCCCATGCAGACAAAAACCTCATTGACTCCATGGACCAGGCAGCATTTGCCGGCTTTTCCTTTGTCAACCCCAAACTTGAACACATGATGGGCAAATGAAAAGACAAAGTGACTTCTGTGAATGCAGTCATAGCCCAGCACACCAAAAAAAAACAGGCTCTTCATTTTGTGTATATAGGATTTAAATTCAGCTGGATGGTGGGGGGGGCGGACACACAGCTGTGCTCGTAAGTTTACATACCCTAGTAGATATTGGTGATTATTTTTTTTTAATTTTTAATTTTTTTTTTGGCCATTTTTCAGAAAGTATGAATGATAATACAAAACCTTTTCTTTCACTTGTGGTTAGTAGTTGGATGAAGCCATTTATCATCAAACAAATGTGTTTGTTCTTTTTAAATCACAACAGAAACTATCCAAATGACCCTGATCCAAAGTGTACATACCTTCGTGCTTAATACCCTAGTACTGGCTCCTTTAATATTGATGACAGCTTCAGGTCTTTTGTGGTCGTTGTGGATGAGGCACTTTTTTCCTCAGATTGTAAAGCTGTCCATTCTTCTTGGAAAACCCCCCAGCTCCTTTGAATTCTTGTGTTTTCTTGCATGAACTGCATGTTTGAGACCTCCCCCAAAGTGGATCAATGATACTGAGATCAGCAAACTAAGATGGACACTCCAAAACCTTCACTTTTTTCTGCTGCACCAATGACATGTCGACTTGGCCTTGTGTTTTGGGTCATTGTCAAGAGATGCTGCATTCATTTTACCATCAGTTTTGATGAAGTTCTCTGTGTCTTTGTAGCTCACACATCCCCAAAACATTAATGATCCACCTCCGGGTTTCACAGTAGGAATGATGTAACTTTCATCATAGGCCTTGTCGACTCCTCTCCAAATGTTTATGGTTGTGGCTAAAAAATTCCATTTTGGTCTCATCACTCCAAATAACCTCATTCTAGAAGGTTTGAGGCTTGTCTCGGTGCTGTTTGTCATATTGTAAATGGGCTGCTTTATGGCACTGAAAATGGGCAAAAAAATCACAAATTCTGCAAGGGTATGTAAACTTATGAACACAACTGTAAAAAGAGTTGGGTTTGACATCTTTATTTCTCTCTAAATGATGAGATTACGTAATACCAATGTTGTCTGTGAGACATCTAAAGCAATGATCCTGTATACATAGATGTTAAAAAAAATACCAGGAATTAAGGGAGATACTAAAGGACCCAGTGTTACCATAATCAGTGCTGGGAAGGATTAGTTGATCTACAGTCAGTCTTATATTTTTTTTTTTTTTACTTTTATCTTGTGTTTTCTTGTGTCACATCAGATCTAGTTGAATCATTCCTTGTACTGTATGTAAAAGTTAAAAATTACAGGCACCAACATGACACATGACATTGTTTAATGAGTTCAGTGGTACAAATTTACCCTCTATGCTGCGCCGCCTCCACTTACATGCAAAATGAGTGGGTGTGTGCAGGTATTTTTTTTTTAGATGCACAGGGTGCTGCTGTAGTTGGTAACACTGTTTCTATGAATGAAAAATAAAACACCATAGAAAGAAACTAGAGCAATGCACATACCCTCTGTGATTTTTATTTATTTATTTTTTTTTAAATTAAGGCAGGTTTCTGATTGTCATCTTAATTTTTCTGTGTGCCACCAGTATCAAATTGCACACTGTACACAAGCATATTGCATGAAATCAGTCATTATGTAATTTTCCAATGCCGCCGTTATTCTGGAGAGTCATCAAACTGGAAAAGAGTTGAAGCAGTGGCATGGTACTACACCTGTACATCTGAATGTGCGGAAGGATGTGTTATTTTGTGTGGGAGAGGCATTTTACTGTAAGTGTGGGGACTCTGAAATATGTTATATTACTTGAATGTAGGAATTTAACCTGAAAATAATAGAGCTGTATATGGAAATTAATATGTATATTACCATTTACTGTCTGTTAGTTATGGGTGTACTTTTTTACTCTCCTCATCTTTTACATGTGATTATGAATAAATGCATTGTAAATTCAGTTTCTGTTCCTTTATAACATGCCGTTTACGTTCGTTATAAACTTATGGGCAATTATACCGTAGTAATAACTTTGATAACTTCTGCTGATGTGATTTTCTTGTGTTTTTAAATGTCTGCATATATTTCACAATTAACACACAGAGACCCAAATATAGAATGTGATCCACTGATCGTATCTATCCATGTAAATATTGGTGTAAAAATACAGTTTGTCATCTTTTCATGGTCATCAGATATGACCCATTTGGATGTACAGAGGCTCCTTTGTTACTATGGAAACACCACCTTCTACAACAGAGGTTCTCAAACTTTTTACCATTGAGTACCCCCTGAAATGTGTGTTTTAGCCAAGTACCCCCAACTATCTAATTCATTTTTTATTTATGTAGCACAAATTTAAATGAACACAAACGTTTCCAAAGTGCTGGACCGTAAAATAAACTCAATAAAAACATAATAGAAAAATAAAATACTAAGATAAAAACACAATGAAACATAAGAAAAAATAGACTTATAGTCTCGCTTCGGCATTTTTGATTGTTCCTGTGCCAAAGGTGCCTGTTTTTATTTTCAAAACTTTGTTAACAAAAAAACCCACATATTTAACTGTGATAGAAAAGATTTATTATTCTTAATATAAGTAAATTTTGTGCGCAAAATATAAACTGAAAGTGCCCTCTTTCATTTATAAGAAAAATACATTAAATGGTCATTAATAAATAAACCTTTCATCAACAAAAAATAATTAGTCAAATAATCTTATCTTGAATAGAAATGTTCTTTAAATGTTACCAAAGCTTAAACAAGATGACAGACAATAATAATATAAGAAGATACAAATATTGAAATGAAATAAGGTCAAGAGTGTCAATTTATTTTATGAATGTATTTGTGTTTTCTATTTCAGCATTAATTCTCATTATTATTTATTTTGTATTCAGTACATGATGACTTAATGTATTTCCTCCAAAAAAATTTAAAGTGCCCTCTGGGCTTCTAAGTATCCCTGGGGGTATACATACCCCAATTTAAGAAAGACTTTTCTACAACATTGATTCACCAGTAAAACCCATGGAGTTGAAACAATGATAGTGGATGGAGATGATTGTTTTTACATTCAGTTAACAATACCTTTGCTGAAAAAGTAACTTTTTCTTAATTTTTCTCAGTTTTAATGTGATTAACTTTGAATTTACTCTGAGTTTTCATGAACATCTACATGATCCGTTAATTAAATATAGTTTAGTTTATTTCGAGCTTATGCACTTCATATACAGTGGCAATTCACATTCTTGCACAATAATCAATACTGTTCAAATACATGTCATACATGTGTACACAAAAATACATAAAAAAGATTAAGAAGACAGAGAAATAAATAATAAATTTAAAAAAATAAAAAATAAATAAGAAATAGAACAAAAGAGAGGAGTATAGGAAAATACATGATTTACACCAAAAAAAATGCAAAAATACAGAAGATATAAATATTTTTTAATTGTGATAAATCAGTTAAGAAAGGCATATATAGAGAAAATTTCATTTAAAAGTAGCACTGGGTCTTTATGGGTTAAATGCCATGTGTGAATCGCACTGGAGCATTTCCAAATCCTACATGGAACTGGTTAAATGATAAGGCGGACTATCAGACTGTGCTGCCATCTAGTGGTCAGGTATTATCATAGCACAAGCCTTTTGGCTGTGTGGACGAGAGGAGAGGAGACATTCCTGCAGTGCGCACGGCTTAATGACCTGTCCTCGTCCTCTGTCCCCCAGTCACATCCATCCGTGTGCTGCATTATCTGGACACTAAACACATCCCAAATAAAATGCTCAACAAGCCGCAGCCACAGTGAGCGGCGATCTTCAGCATTGTTGAACAAATTTGCCTTCTTGCAAAACAGTCGTTTAGTCCATTGCAGCATTAAAGTTATAGACCCTTGTAGAAAAAAAACAAACAAAAATAAACCCTTATATTCTGATTAAATAGCACAATCGGACATGACAGTAGTAAAGACAGATTATTTCAGCGGCAAACCTAATTTTTAACAACAGCTTTACAGTGTTTCCAATAAAAGCTTCATGGAACGAGCACCTATACACTTTAATAAAAACGACTGAATGAATTTTAACTAAAAGCCTGCCCCCCTTTTGATTTATTCATGGTTCTCCGATTGTTTCACTGTTGAGGCAAGATCCGATCGCTTGTCTGTAGCACACATTTATTGTTCTGTTTCCACCTCAGCGCAGGCAAAACGTGCTTATTTTGCTCTCGTTGATATCTTTTGTTATAATAGGCATCCGAAGGGCTGGTCCATTGTGGAGGATTATGTGAGGCAGTTGCCTACATAGTCCAAATAAGCCACAAAAACCTGTTTTAGACAACGGATTAGGCTTGAAGGCTACCACAAGCGCTTTCTAAAACGAGAAATACACTAATTTAATAGAGAATGCGCAGACTATATGCACTTTGTACAAACACTGTCAGGCAGCGCATATATTTCCAGTAGTTTCTCCCGCCCTCTCCCCCCCAACAAAAAAAAAAAAAAAAAAAAAAAAACACGACTTGTTATCCTTGTGCAGCAAAAGTGCCGTCAACGCAGACAGAGATTTTTCCCCAGTCAATGCGATAGCGCGTTATTGTTATTTATTTAAAAAGTAGTCGCACATCCCGTCTTTTATTGTGTATTAATGTGATATTTTATTTACTTAAACATTACATTTAAGGGAAATAAAGAAAACGGAGGTCATTTTCAATAACACGATCTAAATGCTACTTCATCGTGTATTATTGCTTTTTAGGAGCAAAATACTGCACTTATCGAAAGTAGGTCGATTATATGTGCAATTAATTCCAGCTCAACCATTAACTAAGTGTTGATTCCGCTGGGGATAAACCCTTTAACGACTTATCAGGTTAACCCTCTCGCTTTGGAAGAATGAATCCAAACGGAAGCCATTCATGTTTTTTTTTTTATTTTATTGTGTGTATATTATAGATTTGGGCCTGTTTTTTTGTTTTTTTTTTTGTTTTTTTGGATGTGTGATATTTTATTGTGTGTGAAGATGGAAGTCAGTGTGATGTAGCCGGGCTCAGAGGCATATAGGCGGCAGAACATGCGCAGTGGCCACTTGTGCCATATTGGAATGAGGTCGTGAACGAGAAGTGCGTCAAGCTCGCGTGACGTCGCCAGAGCGAACCCGGAAGTGCCATGAATTTGCCCTTAACGTAAAAAGCTCCGCCGTCGGCTCAGTCGAACGGCGTCAACGTCTTGAGCGAAAACGCCGGTTTTATTGTGAAACGACCGACCGGGGCTAACCGGTTTCACCCTCGCTAGCTTCTCGTAGCTGTGAAGCGAGCAGGCGGAGAGGAACGGCATCTAAAAAACCGACTTGGAAAAACTACTTAACGGTAAGAGGCGAATTTTGCGACTAAATATTCACGTGCTGCATGTTGTTTGGTACAGATTCCTACGTGTGTTTTGCGCCGCGGTGGCACATTCGTCTTTTTTCCCGTCTCTCAAAAAGATGAGTCGGGTGTCGAGTGTAAAGCGCCCTTATTGCTCGTCAGCCTGCTCTTATTCCTCAAGCCGTGACGTTCAGTAACTTGACTCGGACACAGGCGATTTTACCATGTGTCCGATGAGTCCCACACGGCCGTTATCCATCACGGACCGCAACGCAGATTCATCACACAGCATTTAAATAATTGTCTCCGTCGGTTATTTCCCGTGTTGTCTCCGGTGTGAAAGTTGGACCCACGGCGCTGTAGTCTCTCTCTCTCCCTCCCTCTCTCTCTCTCTCTCTTGCAAAAAGCCATTGCGTTAATGTTAATGGCCCATCTCTGTTTCTGAACGCTGCGGTTGAGTCTGTGCAAAAGCAACGCAGTCTTTTAGCTAGTTATCGTCAACGACATGTGTTAAATTTACCCACTGAATAACTCGTGTATTTATGATGTCGAAGTCTTACATAATATAGGTTGTGTATTTACGACCTCAGCCGATTTTTTTCTACGCCGCTCTCTCCCAAATAAAGCTCAATAAACTCCGCCGTGGGTAAAACGCAGGAGCTGCCTGTGCTCAGAAGAAGGTTGTCATTTTGTTGACATTTCCCACTTTGACTTATTGCAATCTATTTTCCTCCAGGCTCTTAACTTCCCTATTGTGCAACTTGAGTGATCTGCTGGCAGCGCTGCTCCAGTTGACGTGCCGCTATGCAACGGCAACAAGCAGCAACGTTGCATCCGATCGCAGCGATTGAATGAAACAACGTCGGGTTTTTTTTTTTTTTTTTAATGTATTATTGTTGGGGAATTCCTGTTCGCATTTGTCAACTTAAAGCTGATCCGTACAGTTGATTTTTGAGATCGAGCATATTTGTTTAGCGTCGGTGCTACTTTGTTGGCAACCGTAATGTCCGTCAATACCGTTTAGGCTATGCAAAATACAGGTAATTTGGAATAATAACCTCCCTCTAGGCTCTAAAATGAGGTGTGTTGCTGATTTATTTATAAACTATGCTGTTATTATCAGCACTGGCTCCTAGATTATCTGACAAAAAAAAAAAAATCTCACTTGAGTCACTTAGATCTCCTTGTGTTGGCCATACATCCCAATGCAGCTTTTGTGTTCCATTGTCTTATTTTGTTTCTGTCTTAACCCATAAAGACCCAGTGTAACATTTGTGTCACTTCCAAAATACATTTTCCTCTTAACTTAACACCATTTATTGTAATCTGCATTTTTTTGTGTGTGTGAAAATCAGGTATTTTCAAACATTTAATTTATTAATCATGTAGATATTCATAAAACTTTAAAGTTGAGGAAGAAAAATTGACTTTTCAGCAAAATCTATCATTAACTGAACATGTCCATCTACTGTCATTGATCCAACTCTTAAGGGTTTTTACTGGTGGATCAATGTTGTAGAAAATGAGATGTTTCCATGGTAACCACAGAGCCTCTGAACATCCTAATTGGTTATATCTGATGACCACGAAGAGATGAATGACTGCATTAGATCAACAGGGATTTAAAAGTTTGTATCAGTAGATAGTCTTTGGTCTTTATGGGTTAAAAAAAGGTTATCAATCAGTCAATCAAAGTTTACTTATAAAGCACTTTACTACAAAATAAAAGAAAACCAAAGTGCTTTACATCAGGTGCAACAGGTTAAATATGGAGAACATTTCATTTGGGAACTGACACAAAAGTAGTGCTGGGAGTTTATGGGTTAACACTAACCCGGTGGCAGTGATGGAAATGCTTGTCATGTTTAACAAGTTCAGCAACACTAAATATTTCCAGAAATTATCCCTCTTTCAGATTCAGAAAACTTTATTTGTTCCCAGGGGGCAATTTATACACAAAAATTATACACAAAGCTGATTATTTAGATCATACTTTTTTTTTTTTTTTTCATACATTCTAAACTCTTAAACCTCCTTGATTTAGTCATTTACTATAATGCACAATCCTTGTGCAGTGAAAGTCAACATACGTTACCGGTTAACATTCAGAAGTTTTCCACTGTATGTGATGGAGGTTACAACTTGAGGGGATGTGGTAACTTTAAGGTCAGGGCGCTGAGAACCAACAAGAAAAAGCTTTTGTGTCTGTGTGTGGGGTCCGGCTGTGGAACAGTTTGGGGGTTCAACTAAAGCAATGCTCCAACAATATACAGCAGTTTAAATGAAAATATAAAGAAACTGTTTCAAAACAATATAGAGATGAAGGGCTATGAAGCTCAGGTGGTGTAGTTTCTTTTTTTTTTTCCCCCCTCCTTATGTGTGTTTTGTTTTGTTTTTTTCTTGTTTTTCCCCTTTGTTTGCTTTATTCATTGACATTTTTTATTAACATGTGTGGCATTTTTGCATTTCGTGCTTAATCAGTAGTCTGTTATTTGTAGGACTTTTTGAGTTACTTATGGAATCTGACATGAAAATTTAGGGTAGACAGAAAGATGGGGACAGGGGCGGGAGTATATAAGTGAAATTTCATCCTGCTTCTCTTCAAATGTTTTCTTTGCTTTGTAGAAATATTTTGTTGTTTTAATTATATTTGAAATAAATAAATGAGAGGAAATTTATCAACTTTGCTGTTATTATCAGCACTGGCTCCAAGAGTATTTCACAAAAAATATATCTTTTTTCACTTGAGTCACGTACATCTCCTTGTGTTGACCATGCATCCAAATGCAGCTTTGGTCCTATTTTGTCAAATTAGTCTCATGTTTCTGTTTAAGCACTTGTCATGTTTAGCAAGTTCAGCAACACCAAATATTTTCAGAAATTATAATGCCTCTTTTCAGATTCAGAAAACTTTATTTGTCCCCAGGGGTCAATTTAAAGCATATATGAGAAGCCCGACTTGAAAAAGGACAGTATGTATAAAACAGCACTTATTAAAAAGATCAAAATAGAAAAAAATAAACAATATATACACAGTGTGACAGTGCAAACAGTGCAGTGTAAACATAAAGCCAAGGCAGTTATTTTAACCCATTAAGGCCCAAACAGAAACTGGCGTGCAGTATCATCTTCTGATCTAAAATGTTGTATAACTTCTGATATACTAATCCTATCAATATGTTCAAATAATTCAGGGAAAATACAATTTTTCTTCTTTTCGTGGTCGTCATTTATGACCCATTTGGATGTTCAGAGGCTCCGTGGTTACCATGGGAACACCATCATCTTCTGCAACATTGATTCACCAGTAAAACCCATGGAGTTCGATCAATGACAGTAGATGGACACACTTGGATTATGTTCAGTTAATTGTATATTTTGCTGATACATATTTTTTCTTCAGTTTTTTGTTTTTGAGATAATAATCTTTGAATTTACTCTGCTTTTTCATGAGCGTCTTAAATAGATATAGAAAATTAAATATAACAGAATAAATTATTTATTCTAAAAAAAAATGCAAAATACAGAAGATTATGTTACAATAAATTAGGATAAATCAATCAAGAAACGTTAAATAGAGGGGAAATATTTATTTTATAGCTGTCACAAATGTAGCACTCGGTCTTTATAGGTTAAAAAAGATCGGTTTCTCTAGTCATCTGGGTGAACTGTACTTCAATTTACAGGACTTTCTTTCAAAAAAAGTTACCCCTTGAGACCTTTCAGTGTGTGGTCTGAGATGTGAGCATTCTTTTAATTAAATGGATGATTTCTGAGAAGACACATTGCATTTAATTGTGAAAACTAATAGTAGTTACCGTGATTCAAAAACATTGCTTTCTGTTCGATGGAAGTATAAATCTTAGTGTAAATGTCTGAAAACCTGGCAATATAACTCAAAAATTACATGTTAGACATTATTAAACTTGACCTTGACTCATTAAATTCTGTAGGAAATACAGATATACATTTATAACACAAATAATACCAAGAAATAAAGCTCTGCGATATGATGATGCATATGGTATGTTGACAAAAAAATGTATATAATTCCCCACTGTGCACTGCTGTTTATGTAATGACTCATCACACTCTTTACAGCAGTATTTGTGTCATTTTAGTGCTATGTGTTCTTCCATGTGGCACAAATGCAGACAGGAAATGCACATGTAAATGCAACTGAACATGTATATGGAAGTTCTAAATAGAAG
>JAPTGZ010000022.1:27826398-27846536 GCA_029814645.1 Fowleria isostigma | reverse complement strand
TGATTTTCTTCTTTTTTTACGATAATTTTCTTCTTTATTTTTGGTGATATTGTTTGTTTACAATGATTGTCTTCTTCATTTATGGTAGTTTTCTTCTTTGTTTTTGGTGATTTTCTTCTTTGCTTTGGGGGGATTTTCTTTGTTTTTGGAGGATTTTCTTTATTTTTAGTGATTTTCTTCTTCATTTATGGTAATTTTCTTCTTTGTTTTTGGTGATTTTCTTCTTTGTTTTGGGGAGATTTTCCATCTATGTTTTTGGTGATTTTCTTCATTTTTAGTGATTTTCGCCTTTGTTTTTGATGATTTTCTTCTCTTTTTTTGGGGGGCAAATTTCTCTTTTTCATCGCTCCTTTTTCAATGTTGTTGCCAGCAACTCACTCCATGTGCAGAGGTGTGGTCTGCTTCGGGAAACTGATTTGGAATGAATGTTATTGGTGGATGGCTGTGTGCAGCGCATTTCAGGCACCCTTAAAATTAGATGAGAACGTGTTGAATTCACTTTCCTGCTACATTTCAGGACCATCACATTGTAATGTGACTATTGCGCACACGTACATTGCGATGACAAAGCTCAAACAATATATTGTGCAGCTCTAATCCTTACTGAAAGACTTTTATAAACTGTAGTCAAAGTAATAAATAAATACCTTTTACATATCTCTGAATAAATTAACATCAAACTAAAAATACAGTGTTTTTTATGTTTGTATGCTTTCATTGTCTCTCAAAAGTCACAACATCTGAGCTATGTTCTTCAGATACTGATAGTTTTTAAATTTATCAGCGTTTGCTTGTTATATAGTTGCAAAACCAGGGATTTTATTTTTAAACAGATGTATTACCAAGGTCCTTGTTCTTCAAAAACATCCAAATGAATGTGATTTTGATTTTACAGATGAGTCAGCAAATACCAGCTGTTAAATTTTCATCTGAAAAGCTCTACCTATTGTTGGAGCTTGTTTAACTAGCTGGTTATTGCCATGATTGTTCTCGCTGTTTTTAATTGTTTGCTTGTAGCAATTAGAGGGTTGTACCTTCAACTTCTACACTGTTTGCTGATAGAAATGGCCAGTTATATCCGCTAGCTCGTAAGTTTTGATCACTGTCTGCATTTGTAGGAGTAACTTCTTGCTAATACGGTTTGGTTTGTAAGCATCTGAGCTTATTACTTATCTCTGTGGCCATGGTGTTGGTAAAAGCAGCCATGGGTTAACAGATTACTGAGTAATGCGTCTTAACATGTACGCACAGTGACATGATTAATTGTAGCCACTGTATCATGCCCTTCATATGACTGTGAGGATGCTGGTTGAGTGTAGCAGTTGTTTTCTTCTCTATCTCCCTTTCTCCCTTTCAGTGTTGTTTTCTTATTTTCCCTGAGTTTTACACCAGTGCTCCTTCAGTTACTTTCTCTTGATAATAATCCTCCTCCTCCTCTGTTCCTCCTCAGAGCTCCTAGTTTTGGCCTTGAGGGGGCACCAGCATGAGTCAGGAGTCACTGGAGTCTGGTAAGAAGTATTCTGTGAGCAGCTGCATGAAATTAGTAAAATGCTGGAAAGCAGGTTGGAAAAGACAAATGTGTTAAGTTGAGCGTCTGTCTGTGTGTGTTCCAGATGGAGACTCCACGCAGGATGTGTCTGACTTTAACTGGGATGATTACCTGGAGGAGACTGGAGCTGTGTCTGTGCCCCATCACGCCTTCAAACATGTATGCTCTGACAACCAATTCTCACTAATCTTATTGCATTACTCAGAATAGTCTGCATAGTATACCAGCAATTTGTAATTAATGATTGTGTTTACATGCATGAGTATTCAATTTTCAAAAAAAGGGTGGTGTTCCTACTAAGCCGTTTACCTGGGTAATGAATAATTGAATATGAAATTAAATCATTCTGCTTTGGGCTTGTCTTTTATAATAACTCTAGCCTTGCTAGGGTTATTTATTATAAAAGAGTCGTCTCATTTGTTTGTGTACAGTGCACAAGAGCTGACCATAGACAGGCGAGAGGCCATGTGTCACCACATGGGGTCAAAAGCCAATAGAAGATACACTTTCTAAATACAGTACATGTCCAAAACGGTGAATGACATCAGCAAATCACACATCTTACTCATAGAATTCTACATTGAGATTAACACCGAATGTGTAACATATGCAGAGTTTACTGCAACATTCTGTATCCACTTTAATTAAAGGCCATTAACCAGGTGTGGAAGCATCACATAAATGATGTGTGTGTATATGCAAGCCTATAAATAGACCAGTGTTCTATTTATGTTTTTGTATACAGTTGATGCATTTGGCATAAAATGTCTATTAAATGATACACAGGAAATGTCTAGCTTATTGACAGGTGGTTTTCAGAGTTTAGTTCTGTATTGTTTCCTGTACCTGTATCCTGACAAACTGTCAAAGACATTGAAAAACCAGCTGAATGAATGACAACAAAAGGATTAAAGTAATTTTAAAAAGATGAGTGATCACAGCTTATTTTAACACTCTAACCCATTCTTGATTAGTAACATTATCCCTAACAGAGTCTAATGTAGTCACCAGCTGTGAATTTACCCACATTATACAATATTCAAGAAAAATAAAAGTTTCGCAGTACAACAGCTGGAGACATGAAGTTGATTATTTCCAAAGGTGGACACAGTCCTAATCCAGTTCTCTTATTTTTCTTGTAACTTAACCCTTCACTCTCCATGCACAGCAAGTGTAGCCTTTTTTTTTTTTTTTTGAGATATCTTCTGCAGAACATCAGCTCGGTGAAGAATCCTCATCCATAACACAGTGAAGGCAAACAATAAGGCCTAAAGAAGAATTATCCGAATCCAAATTCAGAATAATGTCATATTTGGAATAATAGTGGGAATGTCTGTAACTAAATGTCTGTGCTTAGTCTTAACTGTTTATTTTAAAATTGGGTTCAATCTGAAAGTACCACTAGAATATATACAGATGCAGGGAAAAAAATTAGACCACTCTATGTTTTCTTCAATTTCTTGTTCATTTTAATGCCTGGTACAACTAAAGGATTTGTTTGGACAACTATAATGATACAACAAAAATAGCTCATAAAAGTTTAATTTAAGAGCTGATATTTTCCATTTTCCATGGTTTTTCTTGACAACCAAAATCACCTAAGTTTTTAAATCAATAGCTATGGCATTGTACTGACAAAAACAGTGCTTTTATGTTTTCTTTTCTGTCTGTTTTAATCACGTGATACACACAAAACTTAGTATTTGATTGCATAACCATTGTTTTGATTACTTATTAATAATTTAATAATAATTAATTACTTACTAATTTTTTTTCTGTGACTGTATGAGCTCTCTGTAATGTGTAAGTCAGTTACTAAGAAACAGCAGCATCCAGAAGTACGGTACTTGCATAACATCAGCATGTCACTGAAGTTATTGTGATTCATATACATCTGTGTATCTGTGGTCTCATATCTCAGGTGGACCAGGGTCTACAGACAGGACTATCTCCAGGCATGAAGCTGGAGGTGTTTGTTCGCTCTGAGGCTGACAGTCCTTACTGGGTGGCGACCATCATCACCACATGTGGTCAGCTGCTGTTACTTCGATATGAAGGTTACCAGGACGACAGGCGTGCTGACTTTTGGTGTGACATCATGACGGCAGACCTGCACCCTCTGGGCTGGAGCCGTCAGCACGGAAAGATCATGAGAGCCCCCGAGGGTGAGTTAAGTTAGGGCTTAAGTTGGCATGGGCGAGATACATTGAGGATCAACAAACTCCAGCCAAGAAAAGCTGGTCTGACGATAAATATTAAGGCATTAAAACTTTGACCTGAAGGACAGACATGCTGTAAACACACTGTGCAGAGCTGTGGGCTCACTGCTGCTATTCAGGCTGACAAAATGCTATTTGATGATGGAAACATAACTAGGAAATTGCATCTTTGTTCAGCACAGCAAGAATATTTCTGTTCACTGTGATACCATGGTTGCCCACAGGTTAAGCACTTGCTCTGTTTCTCTGCTGTTTTTCTATATTTGAAAAGGAAAGCTATTTTCCTTTTCATGTTTTCTTCTTTTTTAACCTTCTTAGAACTAGCATTGCATCTATGCTATGCAGACACACGGTTTACAAAACATTACATAACACATGAACCGTTTATGATTAAGATAGAATTTAATGTAATGATAGGAGCTGAAATTTTCCCAGGTTTCTGAGACACTTGACTGGTGCCTTTAAAGCAATACAATTTACATTTCATTTAATTATAATATATGCAATTTCTCTTGAGTTAAAAGTAGGGGACTTGTCTCCCAACAAATGAAACATGGTAAACACATCAAAGAGTTGCCAGACTGTTTTAAGGTACTATTTTACATGATTAAGTTATTTTATGTCATCAAATACTTTTATTATTGGAGGTATTTGGCTCATTAAATGCTGATATTTAGTACACAGTGAGTGTAATATTTGTCCTTGAGTGCTAAAGTGTGTTTCCCAGTATGATAATCTAGGGCTTAGGAACACTTTCACACCTACCTTCTTTAATTTATTTACACTTTCAGAGTTCTAAATTTGATCCAAATTAAATTTGCAGGAACGAAGCTTCTCCTAGATCATACTGCAAAGAGGTTGTCTTTTTGGATAGTTCACACTCCTAAATACAACTTCTCACACTTATTTAGATATAGTATACTCACAAATTTAATTCATGATAGTACTTCAACAACAAATTGATTAAACTGAGTCATCCTTAAAAGCATTGGCAATGAATTCGGCAGTCTATTTGTTGGGTCTCAAGCACGTTAGTACTGAGGCATGCCTGCACACTGTGTACTGTAACCAGGATTGCCACACGTACGATAATTAGAGTATTTGTACGATAATTTCACCCTCTATATGATAAATGAATAATTTCATCCCACAATGTACAATAATAAGCTGGCACAGCACCTAATGTTGTGCTTGGTCTCACGTGTCTCTTTACAGCCAGTTAATGCACAATGTAGCACAAGAGACACATGAAGTACCACAAGCGTAGCAAGAGGTGGCATGAGTAACGCACAATATAGCACAAGTAATGCACAACATACCACAAGTGTAGCAAGAGGTGGCACGAGTAACGAACAATGTAGCATGGCAACACAAAATTTAAACAAAAGTTTATAAAACCAGTCTAGTTGAATCAAGAACTATGCAGAAAAGCTATTTTTCCAACAGTGCTGTTGGTTTATTTAAAGGTCAGAATTATAAGACATCCTATAAATGGTCTGTGGTTATATTTTACTAAAATAATGGCCCTGAGCAATGTCAAATCAAATATGTATAATAATTTTCTTCAAAATACGATAACTTTATGCTTCTGGTACGATAATTTGTCATTTCCCATCTGGCAACACTGAGTGTAACAGACAAAAACACAGAGCAGCATGGCCGAGGCTTCAGATGCCGGTGTCCTGATGACCTGTTTGGCCGAAACCTATTGTGCCATTTAAATAATAAAACTTGAACATGGAGGAAAAAAATGGCCAAAATCCCACAGCACAGAACATTTTGTGGAAATGGGGCTGCTGTGGCCACCAGGTATATAATGTAAACCTAGCTTAAGATAGACTACCATGGTTACGTTATTACTTTAACCCACTAGCTAGTTAGACACGGTTGTCGTAGTTATAACATCTCCGTTTATCAGGCCACCAGACTACCTGTCACTGTCACATTAGCTGTCACTGAATGGAACTAATACATACAGCACTATTTTGACAGCCTACAACCAGAGCCATAACAAGTCTAGGTAGCGGGCTAGTGCTTTTTAATATAGAGTACCTGAAGCCATTGCAGGGATGTAATCATTAGTGACTTGTCTGCAAATTGAGTTTTTTGTGTTTATCCAATGAATCAATGACTTATTAAAATAATGTACGGATGAATCAATTATTAAAATCATCATTAGTTGCAGCCCTAATTCATCATGCTGTAAGAGTGTGCTCCCCTGAATCATATGTGTAATATATAATACTGAGCAAAAGATTAAGCTCAGAAAAAAAGCACTAAATCTACAGTATTAAAAACCAAGCAGCTATTAAATATAATTGTAGCCACATTAGATATAAGAAAACCCAGAAGATTTTGTGCTAAACATAAAATACAATAACATGTTCTTTCTCTGAATGGTATTGCAGAAAAGCCACCTGCTTGGTTGTTTAATCAACTCTATCCTGTGTGTGTGATCTGTCTCAGGTGTGCGTGAGAAGCATCAGGACTGGGAGGCTTTGCTGGAAAAGGCCCTGGCTGAGGAGTGCAGTGCTCCTGCCAGCCTGCTGGAATTGGTAAGGCAGGGAAAACGGAGCAGCTGTCCTTTTTTACAAACTACTCACACCCAGGGCGGGGCGTCAGCAGTCTGTCTCTCAACAGCTCTGTGTGCGCCAGCGACCGCCCTCTGTATCAGTACTGATTTGATAAATCTGACACCTTTAAAAGATAAAACTGCTGAGGTTGTTACAATGAAGTTGTAGTTCATGTGCTGCAGCAACTTTGGTAAACACAGCTGACATGAGGAAGCACTGCCATGTTTTACCCCGAGGTGATCAGAATTGTGTTGTGTTGGCACACACATAGAAGCAGTGTGATTGTAATGTTTTGCTGTGGTGTACACAGTGGTGCCTTGCTCTCATTATAGTGCAAATTTAAAACTAAGTACTTGATTGTAGTCCATTAATGTGTGTTTACATTGTTTACACTGTTACATTTGCACATTTTTGTACTACTTTTATATTCTTAGCTCTACACTTTCATACAGTAATCTCTAATTTGCACATATTTTGATTGCAAACTACTTCGTATCTCATATTTTTTGAATATACATCTGTATGTTATTGTGTTGTTATTCAGTGTAAGTGCACTGTCTCTGGCAGAGACCACCTGCAATTTCATTGCACAACTGGTGTAATGACAATAAAGCCTATTCCATTCTATTCTGAAATGAAAAATGACAGGAAAAAGCTTTACACTTAAAATGTCCTCCAGAATAGGTGTTAGATTGCGCTAAAAAGATTTTATTTTCATACATACCCTGTGTGAAGCCCCAGATTCACCAGTCTAAAGCTATGAGATGTTGTTTACTGCTCCAAGGCTATGCTGTTAAAGTGGATTCACTCCATGAACAGCCTGTGAAATTCTTTAGAGACAAAGCTAACTAGCTTTCAGTGACCGTGCTTCATTTCTGCCACTTAGTCACGCAGCGCATTCTCTCCTTGTATAAATTCTTTGCCTTGCCTAGGCGTGTTGTCATTTGTATTTGTGTAAGTGCATGTGCTATCAGCTTCTCACTAACCGCCACCCTTTCCCTGCAGCCCCTGCGCGGTCGGGACCCGGTGGAGCTTCTGTGCGCAGGCTGCTATGTGGAGCTCCAGGACAGCACTGACCCTGTTCTGGCATGGGCTGCCGAGGTAGAAGAGAACGTCGGAGGAAGGCTGAAGCTGCGCTTGGTGGGCACCGAGGGCCTCCCGGACACGCCGGCAACCCTCTGGCTCTTTTACCTCCACCCACGCCTCCACCCACCCGGATGGGCCAAAGAGCACGGCTGCACCCTCAGGCCTCCCTTAGGTCAGTTCCATTGACAGTGGCTGAGTTTTATATTTAGAAACAATGGAAAGAAAAGAAAAATGATCACTAGATTTCTGGGTTTACTGCCAAAAAAAAGCATTAGTAATAGTTTCTGATGGAAAGGCACCACATGAAGAATTCACCATGCAAGCATGAATGGCTGGCATGTCCAGTTAAGTCACATAATCCCAAACCCATTACACTGTGCTACTTATGCCGTATCACTATATCAGATCTAATGTCTTATTATTTTATTTCTCTCCATCAGTATTCGCTCAGTTATATCCGTCTTGTTTCACTCTACATGAGTATGTGGGGATGGAATGTAAGGAACTAATATTTTAAATGTGATGGCATCCCTCTAGACCTTGAAATTGATTTTTCATGCAGGATTAGATGGATCACTGTGTTCAGGGCCACAATCTGTTTATACTTTTCAAGTGGATACAGTTTGTTAACATGCAAGATGGAAAAAAAAGAGCAGCAGGCTATATCTCCCCCGATGCAGCTCATTTACCTTCTGGTACCAGTACTGCTTTTACTGCTACACCTATTGTTATTTGGTGCTGTACACTGCTGTTTTAAGTTAACTGGATATAAAGAGGCTTGGTGGTGTGTGAAACTGATTCAAGAGGAAGTCATTGTGTCTGAATTAAACATGGCTGTCTAGCTTCTGTTAAAATAATACTGTGTAAACTATACTGCATTTCACAGATATATAAAAGAAATTGTCTTGATTGGAGCTTGAAAGTTTGTAAACCTTTTAAGATTTCCCTCTTTTTCTGCACAAAGGACCTTCAGTGTTAGCAAATTATAAAGGGAACCCAGTTAAACATTTATATGCTGAGGAAAATGATTCAATCTTACATATTTTAGTGAGGCAGGAGTATGCAAACCAGTGCCTTTGGTAAATGTGTTGATTCTCTTTGTCAGCAATAACTATAGGTTCTGCTTTTTCAGCCTTGCACTTTGGCTTGGAGGAACTTTAACCCTTTCATTTTTCTCATTTAAGCCAAAGAGTTGTTCCTTGAGCTCATCTATTCACAGATCAGTCATTCATTCTCGTTTATCCACATGGTATGTATCAAAGTGCAATCAGGCAGCAGTGTTTGTTTCAAGCAATTGTAGCTTCATTCTTGAAACTGATAGTGCACTTGATGCGTGAATGTTGACATTAGCCACAGCAGCAGAAGCCTTTAGTTTTCTAGATGTTACCCTGGGGTTGATTGTGGACTCGTGGACTCTTGTGCTTCTGTGTCAAGGGGTGATCTTTGTTGGTTGCAGAATAAAACTAGTGTGGGATCTTTTTTTTTTTTTCATTTTTCCACCATCTGCCTGACAGTTTTCTGGTCGATTCTTAAGAGCATCTTTTGTAATGCATTCCAGATGAGTAAGCATCAGCGTCTCTTCTTTTATGGTCTTCAAAAATCATCTTGGTCCAAATCATGACACACACTTCAACAAACCTGTGTTGTTAAGACAGATCAAACTTGGATACTGTAGACCCAGATTTCTCCTCTGTAAATAAAGTAAGGCTTCACAACAGATTGTCACCCCGTTGATTGAAATACTAACTCTAACATGCCCTTAAAACACATTGATAATCCTAGAGGATTACATACTTCCCCCTAGTGTAAATATGAGCAACTTTCCAAAATCAACAAAAGAAAAAGATTGTAACTCATTTGTTTAATTGTATTCCAATAAAGTTTAATACTTTTGTCTCATCTTTTAATCCATAAAGACTCAAACATCCATTGCTGACAAAAAACAGCTGCTGATCTAAACTGTTTAATACCTGTTGATCCACTAATCCTATCAACACATGTAAATAATTGGTGTAAAATATCATTGATCATCTTTTCATGGTCATCAGCTATGACCCATTTCGATGTTCAGAGGCTCCATAGTGAATGTTGAAACACCGTCATCTTCTACAATCCTGATTCGCCAGTAAATTCCATAGAGTCTGATAAATGACAGTGGATGGAGACACTGGGTTTAGGTTCAGTTAATGAAAAGTGTCACTTTTTCAGCAGTTTTCTCTATTTTTACATATAACTCTTAACTTTAATTTGAGCCTTAATGAGCATCTACATGATCAGTGAATTGAATAAAATGCCTTATTTGTTCTGGTAAAATGTAAAATAGAGAAGATAATATAATAATTGCTGATAAATCACTTAAGAAAGGTTAGATATAGAGACAATTTCATTTAGAAACTGACACAAATATAACTCTGGGCCTTTTATGGGTTAAATTGGTATAAAACATGGAAAGGAATGCTCCTAGGACCCAAAAAATGTGTTTGTTTGAGGTGCTCTTTTGAAAAAGGGACTCAAATAGGATGGTACACTGGAAGAAAAGTCCAAGGCACTCTTTTTAAACATTAAAATGCCTTTTTTTCAGGGCATGGTCATGTGCAGACCAAGGTCTACACATGAGAATAAAGGCATTTTATTTTTTAAAGTGAGTGCTTTGGACTTTTCTTCCAGTTTGGTTTCTTTTTATTTTTAGAAAGTAAAATCTAATCATGTTCAAAGTCATAGTCGTACAGAAAAGACATTACTTTTTCTATATATAGTAATCTAAAGTTTCAGAGATTTTTTAGTTACACTGTCTACAAATTGCTTTTAATTCTGTACATGAACTTGCTTCTAAAGCAGGATCAAGAAGGGTGTGTGGTAGAAAAATTATGGAGATCAACATCGATTTTTATTTATTTTATTTTTACTCAGTTAATTAAATCTGTTTTCCTCTATAGAGGGTGAAATAGACAAACAAGCTGATTAGCAGACTGTGTTTTGGGAAGTCGTTTCCATGTGTAAGGGTTGGTAATTAAAGTTGTGTGTAATAAAAAGTAACACAAGGTTCTCATTTATTTGTGTTCATTTCCTTCAGATCTGATGGGCTTGCGGACTGAGGAAGAGTGGGAGGAGGTGAGGCAGAGGATCAGCGAGCTGCCTCAGGATGAGGCTCTGACAGCAGAGTTCAGTAAGGTACAGCTTTTTCCTGATCGTCTGATAGTTGGATCACATTCGTTGAAAAAATGAGTCGTGACTTCTGTTGAGTCTTCTCCAAACTGGGTGGTGAACCCTTTATCACATCTAAGATTTGCAAATGTTTGTGTTGTGTGTGTGTCTTGTTTGTCTCAGGATCAGCCTGATGTAGCCAATCACAGTTTCAAGGAAGGGATGAAACTGGAGGCTGTTGACCCTGCTGCTCCTATTTCCATCAGGCCTGCTACTGTCACCAAGGTAACAGCCTTTCTTCCGGTCTCTCCCAAGCTGCAGTCTTTTTTTCTCTGTTAATTTGTTATAATATTTTTTCTATTCATTATCAGATATCTTTTCTAACTTAAGTTTGTATAATAAACATGCTGTTTGAATTATAACCCCTCAAAAGTGTGTTTTTGTCATTTAATCAAATATAATAAATCTACTTTAGAACTGGAAGTTTGTCTCAAATAGGAATGTAATGGTTACTGATATAACAATAAACCGCAGTAAAATTAACAATGGTTAGTATACTGTTTCAATTTACCTTGAATACTCACAGTAATACTTAAATACTTGCATTACAGATTTGTTTCCATGTGGTTGTATTGTTCTTACATCCACATTCCTTTGTGTAATGTTGGTGTATACACATTTGATTTCTACCAAAGTAAATATGTGACATTTTTACATTTTAATCTCAGGTGAACAACGTCTCTGCCAACAAAGTACATTGTGTGTGTTATTTTGTTTTTTTCTAAATAAAACTTAGTTAATTTATTTCAGTGTATATCAGTACTTTTTGGACATTTTGAATACATTTCAAGAATACCACAATTATAATGATAACCATGATAATTTGGTCACAATTACCATGATATAAAATTTGCATATCGTCACATCCCTAGTCTCAAATGTACCCCCCGTCTGCTTTAGGTATTCAGTGAGCAGTACTTTTTGGTGACGATGGATGACCTCTGTGGTATTGAGGAGTCAGAGGGGTCCGGGCGGTCCTTCTTGTGTCACAGAGACAGCCCAGGGATCTTCCCTGCTCAGTGGAGCCTTAAAAATGGGCTCCCTCTCAGTCCCCCTCCAGGTTAGTCCTCTTGAATTTGATCAAATTTTGGATGACGTTACCATAGCAAAGCCATCTTACCAGGAGCTACATCTCTCTATGTCCCATAGAAAACAATCCTGGGAATGTAAACTACCTCCAATTACCACATGTAAAATTATTCTAGCAGGATATATTTAGTATGGGAGATAGGTCTACAAATATCTCATCCAGTGCAGGTCTGAACACTGGGTCGATAAAAATATGTAGTTCTAGTTAAATAGTTGGTGCCTTTCTGGGACCCTGACAAGTAATGATAATAAAACACTAGTTACCAACAAAATCAAATGTTTTTGAAGACAAACACAACTAATTTACTTTCCTGCTGTCAAATGGCGTCTTTGGAAAACAAATATTTTGTTTTGCATCAAAACTGAGAGTATATCGCCACATAAAACATGTGTAATCCTCTTCACTGCATTTTCCCTGGCATTGCAGAAGCCAACATTTATAAACTCTTCCTTATGTTTTTATTCTGACACCATGTTCGAGATTGGAGCAATCACAGAAATTACCATCTTCAAATCAAACAAGTTACAATCACTGCCAAGTAGCGACCCTTTAAAAACAAAACTGTGACCTGCTTTTCCCAGCCCAGAGTCTGAGAAGGCAAGGTATAATCTGGATGTGTACCAGATATCTTCCTGGGGTTTTATTAGTTTGTTTCTTGTGTCTTTATAGTGTACTATACTATGTCTGTTTTAACTTGTGAATGGAGGTTAGACTAAATATATGTCTATAGATTTTATTTACCTATACGATGGTGCTATATGGTAATACCAGGAATTCCAATGGTCTTTTTCACCTGAGATTTTTGTCTAATTTCTGAAAGGTTATTCACCCAAATCTTTTCAAATTTGACACATAACTTGTTGTGTGTTGTTCACATTTTTAAAAATTTTTACTCCAACCCATTTTCTTAAAATTCAGCAGACATAGTGTGATCACATTGAAACTTAAGACTTTGGCAGAATAATGTTTATCTTGGTTTAACTGAACTACCTAAAAAGGATAGCAATTAAATTTAATCTTTTCTTGAATTATGAGATACTGTATTACCTTTGATTTGTAATTAAAAATAAATATGTGACTAGGCAGGGTATTGATGAGCAGAGGGGTAAAGTGTTCTGCGGTGGGGGCAGGGGTATTGTAAGCTCCATTTACTTTTTCACCTGTTGGTATTGATTACAGTAGTCGCAATAATGTTCAATTCAGTAAAGGAATTGGAATAAAGGCCCAATACTATAAAATAATACCATGCCTTTGACAGAATTGTCTTGTCCAATAACAAATACGTAAAACACATCTATGTGAAAATATCATTGATATTGTGTTAATGTAAACCTGACGTAAGTATTTAACACAGCTTGTTATTATATTACACTATTCATTTTGCAGTTTTCAGTTAAAATCAGTTATTCATTAGAGGTTCATATAAGCTCAGTGTAAATTCAAAGGTTATATCAAAACAGCCAAATCATTAAATTGTCTACAACCATTTGTTATTACATGGGTTTTACTAGTGAATCAATGTTGCAGAAGATGACAGTGTTTTCATGTACATTGTGGAGTATCAGAGCATCCATATGAATTATACTGAACAAAAATATAAACGCAACACTTTTGTTTTTACTCCCATTTTTTATGAGATGAACTCAAAGATCTAAAACATTTTCTACATACACTAAATAACTATTCCTCTCAAATATTGTTAACAAATCTGTCTAAATCTGTGATAGTGACACTTCTCCTTTGCTGAGATAATCCATCCCACCTCACAGGTGTGGCATATCAAGATGCTGATTAGACAGCATGATTATTGCACAGATGTGCCTTATTTATAAACAATAAATAAATATATCAAAATTAAAAACAATTAAAAACATAAATAAAAAGAAAAAAGAAAGAAAAAAATAATGAGATAAAGAAAAAAATAAAGGAAAAGAAATAGAAATAAAGGAAAAAAATGAAATACATTATATTATTTAATTCTATTGGTTGACCTAGTATGGGTTGTAGTCACTTCCACCTATCACAGCTTTTGTTACATTTGAAAAAACTGAACCTGTTGTAATGGTCATCAAATCACATCTTTAGTGATATAACAGAGGTGTTTAAACTCGCCATTAAGGATGGGGGGAGTGTCATCAAATGTGGTCTTCATGGGGAAAAGAGTTAACAGTTATTACAGTATGTGTTTTCATGTTCTTTTATTTTCTTTCTCTAATCCTCCCTTTTCTACCCTGCTTATTTATTTAATCTTTTTTCAGGATACCAGGGTCCAGACTTTGACTGGGCAGATTACCTGAAACAGTGTGAGGCTGAAGCTGCTCCTCAGCATTGCTTTCCAACAGTATGTCCACTTCTGTTGCCTGTTTCATACCACAATTTCATTGAAATGCATTGAAGGAAGATCTAACAGTGAGGCCAGTAAAGTAGCAACATGATTTAGACATGGAGATCAATCAGAAAGCAGCATGTAAACAGATCTAACCCAACACTGATCATTTACAACCAAAACCAAACTAAACACCTGCTGTCTCAGTACTGTCGCTCAGCTGACGTATGACAAATCTGGAGCCATCACTTATATGTTTAGAACTGGGAAAAAAACCCAGTATATTGCATAGTTATGTCTCCAATTTAACAAGAGTGACAGCATAAAATGGCAGTAGTGAAAGCATCTCTGCTGTGTAATGGTCCACTTTTTACCGCAGACATGTTGCTTTTCTAAATGCACAGAAATCACATAACTTGCATAACGTTTTTGTTTTGTTTTTTTTCCCCACTCTGTGTTCCTTCCAGGAGCAGTGTGAGCACAGCTTCAAAGAGGCAATGAAACTGGAGGCTGTCAACCCACTGTCACCTGAGAACATTCACGTGGCCACAGTCACCAGGGTCAAAGGGCAATACATTTGGCTCAGCCTGGAAGGTGAGATCGGGAACTGACAGTGTGTTTATGTAAATGTAAAAATTCAGAAAAAATGTAATATCAGGTCACAACATATAGAGCCTATCATGCATAAAGTGTTAAATACATTAAAATATTACACTTGGTTTATTCTGTTCAATGGGTAGAGCAGTAGTTTCTAGATCAGACCTGGGCATTTTGCAGCATTTCAGTACACTTGTTGAAGCCCACAACAGACTGGATTATTCTGACTGAAATGTTCAAATGACCTGAAAATACAAAGTACATATTGTGTTTTGGATTAAGTTGTTTAATTGCTGACCTTTAACGTTTTGTAAAAAAAACTTTTTATTGGTTTGTGAAATTAAAAGGCAAGGTTAAAAATGAATGAAATTCTGCAATTATTGTGTATTTTATTGAACGACTCCATTATTTCATATCTTCATCATTTTGGAATATTCTTATTTTGATTATCAGTTGTAATGCAAAACTGTATAATGTAGTACTTTTACAATGGGAGAAAATTAATATTGAGTAGAATTAAATTTGACTTTTTGTTGGTATTGCCTTCTGATACAACTCAACATTCTCATGTGACCCCTTGGAAAAATTAATCGCCCGCTCCTGTTCTAGATCATGGGTAGTTTTCTTACACATTAAATTTTTGAGTTAATCAGAAAGTCATCTGTAGGGCTGCAAGGACAGCATAGTGGGAATTTATGTGAATCTTTTCCATTGAGTAAATAACACAAAATTATTTATTTTACTAGCTTTAATTTGCTTTATTCACTTTATACAAAAAAGCCACATGCACAATATTTCATTCAGCTGCCCTTGCATTGATTACATTTGCTGTGGTATGCAGTGCTATGCAAATAAAGTGTCACAACAGTTATTTCCAGAATTGCATAATTTTTTTGTTTTGATAATGTCAGACCATTTTGTAAAGTCTTCTCCATTACTTCCCAAAGATTCTCACTGGGATTAAAACCTGGGATCTAGTGGTCAATGAATGTGTAAAAATAATGTCTCATTATTATTATTTATTATTAACCTTTATTGCTCCCTGAACAACTCTTTCAAATTCTGAACATGATGAATCCTGATATTTTCTCATTTTGGATATGTCTGTGTCAAAAAGAAAATCCACTGATTTGAACCTGGTCATTCGATAAATTCATGTTGTCAGCAGACCTCATCTTTTTTGACACATAACATTATTGAACCTGATGAACTGAAACAACCCCAGATCATAACGCCACCCCACAGGCTAGTACTCCAGGCACTAGGAATGATGGGTAATCACTTCACCTGCCTCTCTTCTCACCCTGATCCCATCACTCTGGAACAGGGTCAGTCTGGACTCATCAGACCACATGACCTGTTTCCATTAAAACACAGTCAAATCCTTATACTCTCTATCAAACATAACATGACAGTTGTTTAAATAATGAGAAGCTACTCACTGCATCACTTACGGTGAAAAACTCACTGGAGCTGAAACATATTAATCGCAGCAGTAATTATCCAGTGGAAGGATCTGAACTCTTTGCTTTAGTTAAATCCAGGTGGTGTGTTACCTAATTACATTTAAATTTCTAATGCACTGTGAATTGGCAGTGATTGTCTAATGTCTGTGTGTGTGTGTTTGTGTGTTTGTCCAGGGCTGAAGCAGCCCATGCCAGAGCTGATTGTCCATGTGGACTCACTCGACATTTTCCCAGTCAGCTGGTGTGAGACAAATGGCTATCCGCTGGTTTACCCCATCAAACCCTCAGGTATCCATCATGTGGACTGAGTTGTCTCTAACACGACTATTATTAATACACACAGAGACAGAGGTCTTTGTTTCTACCGTGACCTAATTGCTTAGATAATGTCATTGGTTGAATAGACACACATCAGTCTTTCTGTTTTGTTTTGTTTTTTTTAGTTGAGAAAGAGAGGAAGATCGCTGTGGTGCAGCCAGAGAAGCAGTAAGTATAATGTTTGTTTAGTAGTTTATTTCGAGCTTCTGCACTCCTTGTACAATATTAATTATATATACACGTACAGTACTGATCATATACATCTCATTATGTGTACACAGATATACATGGAGAGTTTGCTGTAAACACAATATTAAATAAAAAATGTATTTTGAATATAACAAAAAAAAACAAGATTTATATAAAGAAAGAAAACATACAAAAAGGAGTGGGATGAAGTTTAACTTATATACTCCTGCCCCGTTTTTCAATCTACTCTACATTTCCATGTCAGAACCCATAAGTAACTCAAAAAATCCTACACAGAACCAACTAAACTCTAAGCACAAATGCAAAAATGCCATACATGTTAGTAAACAATGTCAATGAACAAAGCACACCAAGAGAAAAAACAATATACAGAAATATAGAGAAATTTACATAAGCAAATATGCATAGAGAAATATACATAGACAAATGAATATTTCAGAGGGGGATGATTTGTTCATGGTTTGGAAGGGGTTAAGTCCAAGTCCTTTGTGCCACTGACTCAGTGTTCATCATTTTACAGCAGAACTCCGCCTAAGTCATCGTCACCTGATGCTGTCAAGCAACAGATGGCCAACCAGTCAGAGACAGGTGAATGGGTTCAGGTCTCTGTGAAGCCGGTGATATTTTGTATTCTGTCCATCGGCGTGAATTGTAATTGTTTTGTTTGTGTTGTTGTTTTGTGCCCATGTACAGGACAGGGGAATGGGAAGTACTGCTGTCCAAAGATCTACTTCAACCATCGCTGTTTCTCTGGACCCTACCTTAATAAAGGACGCATTGCAGAGCTGCCTCAATTCATTGGCCCTGGAAACTGTGTTCTAGTGCTGAAAGAGGTGGGGGGACATTCAACAGGTTTACTTTATAAAAAATATAAACATTTAATTCTATTCAACAGTCAAATTTGAATAGTGACTGGTGATTATATGTGCTGCATTTTTATTGTTCAATGAGTGACTTGTTATGATTACTTTGAAACATTACTGAAGTTTCTCTCTTGTGCTTTTGAAGGTGCAATATGTAACATTTATGTTTATTTAAAGTCTGTGTTGGACTAGAACTCCATCATTTATTGATGTTAGCAGGCTCTATTTTTTAAGGCACAACTTCTCCAGATCCATCTTAAGGCTGTCATTATGGATGTTTGCACCAGAAAAAGTCCAGAAAGGTGTTAATTTTTAAGGTGTTTTTTTTTTTTTTTCTTGTATTGACAGCTCTCTGCCCTCTTTGTGCTATAAAGCAGCTGACTACAGAAGTTGCTAAGCTACTGATAATTAACATCCACACTTATTTAAGATTTGGTGAAAAAGTCCATGCGACGTAAAATAGCTGTTTACAAGATTGTTAAAAAATAAAAGACATAATCCAATAAGATGATCACCTTTAAGTGGTGCATTTTTGTGTATGTCTGGCATCCAGGTATTGACTCTGCTAATAAACTCAGCTTACAAACCCAGCCGTGTGTTGAGAGAGCTGCAGCTGGACCAGGAGAGCCGCTGGCAAGGCCATGGAGAGACACTCAAAGCCAAGTGAGAGAAACACCATTTAATCCTCCACTCAGAGTTCTGTGCTCTTTAGAAAACCTGCAGGAATAGCTGAAGTGCTTACAGCTGGCCTATTTTAAGACACATGCTGGATTAAATATCTACTTAAAGTACAAGTGGCAATGTGTACTGTATCTGCACTATGACAGAACATTAGCTTTTCTGGATATCGCTCAGATATGAACACATAGAGATGTGATAAAGGAGTATGCATTTAACTATTATGCTATACATTGTTAGCAATGTTGTCATGTTAATATTGTGTGAAAATGGACAAAAAAATTAAATTATTCATTGTCAAAATATCGCTTTCCTTGAATATCAGGTACAAAGGAAAGAGTTACCGTGCAACTGTGGAAATAGTCCGCACTGCAGACAGAGTGGCAGACTTCTGTAGGAAAACCTGCATCAAGCTCGAGTGCTGTCCAAACCTGTTTGGTCCTCGCATGGTTCTGGAGCGCTGCTCAGAGAACTGTTCTGTCCTCACCAAGACCAAATACAGTAAGTTACTTCTAACAGTTTGGATGGCAAATAGTTGAGGCTTTGAATAATTCATCATTTGATCTAGGATGAATGCATCTTACCAAGAGGGACGGCGATCACAACCTCTTGCGGTGCTGATTAATTTTCAGTTGCTCTCTAAACTTGTCAGCTTATTTCTGAAAATCTTCAAACTCACTCTCATTCAACACAAAGCTAATTAATTTCTCCATATTCAAAAATCTTCCATCCTTTTCATTTTTCGTTGCACATGAATAAAAATTATCAGTTGCTACATACTGTTAAGTGCTTCCTTAATAATCACAGAAATTCAGTAAAGAAGATGAATAGAAATGCAATTTAGAAACTGAGCGTCTGCAGGCGTCGACAGGCAATGATTAAGCAGCAATGAACTGTAAGAAGTATTTCATCCTCTGTTGAAATATATGGGGTCACAGATTTGATATGTTTACTTGCTTCTGCAGCACAGCATTGGGTTTAAGGAACTGATGCAATGTGATAGCAACCAAGTAAAGATGACACCGTCTCCTTTGTTACTCATATAGCCGGTACATATCCATGACACACCTATTTGGACAGCCTATTACTCAATTACTTGTGGAAAGTACAAGTTTAAATCTATTACGATCAGGACATGTATCAGTCATGCAACATAAGTCAGTTACGCTTATTGTTTTAATAGCATATTACTATGGAAAGAAGAAGAGTAAACGAGTTGGCCGTCCACCAGGGGGTCACTCCAACCTGGAGGGAGGGGTGAAGAGAAGAGGCAGGAAGAGGAAGAGGAGGAAGCAGCTGTTTGTTCATAAGAAGCGCCGCTCTTCAGCATCAGTTGACAATACGCCTGCTGGATCTCCACAGGTATAACACGCAAGCATATGTTTTTATCCTTAATTAATTAAAGGAAAAATAATTTTGTCACTTTCATTAGCTCTGCTTCCTCTTCATGCTGTTCCTCAGATTGTTCTTCAATCTGTGCTAAATCATTTGTATGTGTCTTACAGGGCAGCGGTGATGAAGAGGACCTAGATGAGGATGACTCCCTGAGTGAAGACTCTGGTTCCGAGCTGCAGGACGACATCCAGGACGATTCTGAACAATCAGTCGGGAAGTCCCAGCCCACCACACCATCCCCCTCCCCACCAGCGACGCCCAGGCCCACACGTCGACGTCGGAAACCCCGCTCACCCTCCTTCTCTGACGATGAGAATCACCCTCCTTCACCAAAGGTACTTTCACGACACTTAACAGAATGTTGATTATTTTAGTTGTAGAACAGATTAAATGGGGAGCTCAAAGAATGTCCAAACATCAGCCAGTTTAAAATGAAGTTTAAAGAGATGGTTTATACACGGTATAAAACTGAAGGTGTTTAAGTATTACCAGGAGATTACTGGGTTTTGTTTTGTTTGTTTGTTTGTTTTTGGGGGGGGGGGGGGTTGGTGTTATTTTATAGGT
>JAPTGZ010000022.1:27816007-27826298 GCA_029814645.1 Fowleria isostigma | reverse complement strand
GTGGAATTGTTTTGTTTGTTGTTGTTCACTTTGTCTTATTACTTTATTGTGAATTCATTTTGTGTTGCCTTGAAGTATGTATATATGTATTTATTTACTTTTCTATTATGTCAATACAGGTGTATATGTATGTTTATATGGATGTGAAGATATGAGTGAGGTTAACTATTTACAAAAGATCCAAGAGACTAAATTTTTTCATATATTATGCTTATAGGGTGCTAAAGAATAGACTGTTGTGTGGAGGAGGAGGGGTTTAAATAAGTTATACTTCCTCCCACTCCTTTTTGAATATGCAAATGAACTCATACTTTTTTATGTATATGTTTTGTGGGGTTTTTTCTTGTTTGTTTTTATATTTTTTTGTAATCTGTTTTGTTACTAAGGATAAAGTAGGATTATTTTTTGTTGTTGCATATTTGAAATTACCTAAACTAGTTATATCTTAACTTTCTAGAAAATTAGTCATATGTTTTGAATTGTATATTACCTATACAATTAAATACATGTGCTGTCCTTTCTTAATAGCAGTTCATAAAAACTATATATTTCATCCAGATTATGTTCTCTTCTCTTGTTCTACACAAAATGATCAATACAAACTCTAAACAGCTGATGTGGAAATGTGCAATGCTCCTGCTTCACTAGTCAAATTCAGTCTTAAAGGTTAAAACGAACTTCAGGAGGACAGTCTCTCATGTGTTTCTGTTGTGACTCATTGTGTCATGTGTTTACAGACCTCAAAGACTGAGCCTCCACAGAAATTGTGTTTGGACACCAGCCCCCTAGAGTGGAGCGTTACTGATGTGGTTCGCTTTATCAGGACCACTGACTGTGCACCTCTTGCAAGGATTTTCCTGGATCAGGTAAGAAATACGTGGAGATTTAATAGCCAATCAGGATGAGTTCTCACTCTACTGAAGCACGTAATATGCTTGCATCGTTTGGAAAGTGCATTTCACATAAACTTTTATGTGCTCACAGGAGATTGATGGACAGGCCCTGCTTCTGTTAAATCTGCCAACGGTACAGGAGTGCATGGACCTAAAGCTGGGACCAGCAATCAAGCTTTGCCACCACATTGAGCGGGTCAAGCTGGCGTTTTATCAACAGTTTGCTACGTAGCTGATGGGGAACAACCATGGACATGACAGCTTCTTTTTTTGTGTTTTTAGTCCTGTGAAAAATACTGTATTTTCCATTTTGACTTTTTTAACACTGGACATCTTTTAGAATCCTGCATACAACTCATTGTGTCAAAAAAGCACGGACATGAGATGGACAAAGCTCATTTTTTCTAATCCTTGCTTTCAAAAATTCAAGGGAAATAGTGTCTCATAATATGAGTTGTGTCAAAGTGCAAATTTTTATTTTGAGAGGCACAAGTGAGGAATGAAAAAAAATGGAGAATCCAAAGCACTCTGAAGCCAAAAATGTGTATTAAATCCAGTATGTTTTGACTCAAAAGCAAGTCATCATTAACAACCTTCTTTCTAAATAAATAATTTGATTTCTGTCTATGTTTATAAAGGTTGTTGAACTTGATGCATGGCTTTGGGGAGCTTTAGACTCTTCGAATTTATTCCATCTTTCTTTGAGGAATAGTGATTGTTATTGCTACAGTGGTCTTTGTTACTTCATGATTTCCAGCCTGCCTTGTTGTCAGAAAAAGGCAAAACTGCAGCTTTAATTACAGCTTTTCTACATCATACTGTGGCCGACAGTATTTAGTATCATCTAGTAAACATTTTACTGTTATGTGCTGGCAAATTAAGTGACATCCACATCTGGTGAATTCACACTTAAATGCAGTTTCTTAGAAAAGATGTTCAACACTTTGGGTGCAGAACTGACAGGTCAAGAGATTTAAGACTTAGAATGAACTTTTTTTTTTAATGCCTAGTATGTTTTATTGCAAAAATTCTAAGCTGTATCTCAGACTATAAGTAAATAGTGAGCATTTTAAGTTTTTTTAAATTCTTAAAATTTTAAGATTATTCAGGAGGATATTTGGCCCATTAATAAAGTAAGCCAAAAATGGTCTACACACAGGTCAGATTTTAAGTAACGGAAAACATCAGTGGAGTATTTTTGATGTCAAAAACATTGTCAAACTTTAACATACTAAAAATAACATTTGAATAGATGGTTATATGTCATTCCAAAATAATTAGATCTTTAGTGTGAATCCCAAAAAGTGAATGTTACAGCAGTTTGCCAAGTTATCTTGCTGTATAATAAAAATTCATTCTGATGTAAAAGGGGCCTTCATCTCAGTATGAGATCAAACTGCTCTTGTTTAAGTGTAAGGCATAAAAGTGTTTACAGTGCAAGGATTCTGTAATGCAAGCACAAGCAAAACCATGTACTTTATGGTGGTATGCAAATTTAACAGTGCATGTTTGTAAATAGTGTAAATAATGAAATACCTTATAGTGAAACAGGGTGATTAGAAAGAACATTGTATTGAGCAATTAACCCCCTGCCTCAAAAATGTCTAAATGCCCTAAATATATTGTATAATTGCACAAAATAAGCCTAACCATTGGCATGTGAAGTGCAAGCATAAATTTAACTGTCCCATTTGAAGCATTTTACATTTCATATCAGTAAATAGTCATAACTTCTTTCTGAAATTTTTAATGTAGGCTTATGTAACTGGGCAGTTTAAAAGCAAGGAAAAATCAGCCCCTGCCTTCACTTCTTTCCAGTTCCTGTAGTGTAACTTACTGTATTGTGCTTGATTTTGTGTGAGAAACCCCTCTGTGGGTTGTCTGTTTATTCATTTCTAGTTGTTATGGCTGTACTCAAAGCGATGGAACATTTTTTTTTTCATGTCGGAAAATAATGATTGCTATTTAAGAGATTATTGCAATAAAAGGGGGCGAGCAACAACTTTACCAAGGCTCCTGGTTTATGTCCTACATTACCCAGAATGCATTTCGTAAATATTCAAGTCACGTGACACTACGTCTGTCAACATGAGTGGGCACCGCCGGGGCAGGGAAGCAGCTGTATGTACGAGAACCGTGACCTGCAATTATATATTCCGTTCAATTTGTACAAAACCTACAGCCAAGCGTGTGGAACGACGTTTAAGTTAAGAGCGGTCAATGCCACGTGCAATTTTCAAAGTGTGAGAAAAACAAGTTACTCGGTCTTGCGTTAGCTTTAGTGAAGTGAGTAGTTAGCTTGCAAGCTAGCTGTGCAAGTAATGATAGCAGCATCTTAGCCGCTGATTTGTTTTAACGTGGACTTTTCACCTCGGCAAAAACGGAATTCCGACCCGTTAACTCGCACTTTACAGGCATGAGTTATACCAAAGGTACTGTCTGTTTGCATGGCTTTTTAGTATGTATATAGTCATAGCTCGTGTGTATCATTACGTTAGCTTTCTGTTCGACATAGGAAATAATTTTTTGCTGTACGGACCGTTTTCCAGCAGCTCCTGACTTTTAATGTAGCGCCTCTGGTTTAGAGTGTTTAGACTAGTTATTTCAAGCAAGTAGAGCTTTGTTGTTACTTCTAGAAACGTGTCAGGGAATCGGTTCTACTTCACCCTTTATGACAAACTACTATGGCTTTTTGGATGTCTGAAGCAGGAGAATGAGTATGCGCCTACTAGAAAGAGGATGCCACCATCTTTCCCCGAAGACTGTCCTGCTTAGCATATCGATTAGCTGACCAACATCTGTCACAAGAAGACTGGGGTCAAGTGCCCCTGCCTATACTGTTGTTATTGTTTTGTCTGGCTCCGGTGTCTGATGGCTGCTGTTAGTGGAGTCAACATGCTGTCCCAGCTCGGAGATGTAGCACTGGCAGGTCCAGGAGGAGCAGGGCAGCCCGCTGTGTCCTTCACCAACATCTCTGTGGCCCCCAGCCCCCAAGGTACCGATAGCAGGGGGTGCGAGAACGGCGCCCTGATGGACTCCTTTGGCATCTTCCTGCAGGGACTTCTCGCCGTGATGGCTTTCAGCATACTGATGCGTGAGTATGACAGGAGATGCGTCTGTGTGTGATATCTAAAACCAGCTGATTTTACGAGGCAATTATCCAATAGCAGCACTCTGTTAATCAAATGTGATATGGATCACAGCTGAGAGACTCAGGCAAGGAAAGGCCATTAATATGAAAACACAGGCTTTCAGCCACTTGTAAAATCTAATGCTGTTGTTTCAAGTGGAGCGATGTTATAAAACAACCTGTCAGGTCACTTACAATATCTTTTGGCTGTGGTTGTATCAAAAGCCTATTCGCCTTCCACTTATTAGTACATATCTCCATTAAATTCGACTTTATTTATATAACATTTCATACAAATGTAGACCGAGTGTGCTTTACGCAAGATAAAAACAAAATGTAAGAGAGTAAAAACTTCAACAGCCCCCCTACACACACACAAATACACACACACCTATAGGCACAGAACACACATATACAATACAGCTATGTTGTTTTTTCTTTCAGGACAACATTCAAAAGTGCAAAAATAGACTAATCTAAGAGTTAAAGGCACGAGAGAAAAGCGGTGTTTTCAGAGTACTCTTAAAAGAACTTAAGGTGTCTATAGCTCCCAGGTCAGCCAGCACCTTGTTCCAGAGGACAGCACCATAATAACTAAATGTTTCTTCACCAGATTTACCTAACTTTAGGTACATTGAGAAGGCCCATACCTGAAGATCAGAGTGATTGTAGCCTGTGAGCAGGTCAGACAGGTGCCATACAATTCAAAGATTTGTCAACAAGAGGCAGAACTTTGTAGTCGGTCTGTAATGGACTGGAGATGTAGCACTGGCAGGTTTCATCTTTTCAGATCTTGTCTTTTTCAGGTAAATATCGTCTTTCCTTTAAAACGGTCTTATGCGTTACTTGTTGCCAATAATTTATATTCGGTCAAGTGTTTTGCTTTTCACAAAGAAACTCATGAATCTGAAAAACAAAGGATTTACATAGAAGGAAGAGGGAGCATATGTTTTTACAGTAATTTTCAAGGAAACTGCCTAAAAATAGATTTAGCATAAATGCATACCCTGTGCAGGATCTACTTTCTGACAAATGTTGTCTAGTAAGCTCAGTCTGCAATTTCACCCAGGCAGGGTTTTTCTCCATTTGAGACTAAAGCACCCTAACAATAGACTAAAACCTAAAGCCTCCTTACTTAATTTCAGAAAATATTGCTGTAGAAAGAAAATATGATGCTGAGGATGTAGCCACAGTTCCATTCAGTCACTGCCTGGCACAGAACCAATAGCTATGTGACCTGACCAGAACATCATCAGTCGTGTGTGTCGCAGCAGTGAGGAATGTTCAGCACGTTACAGCTTTTAGCTCAAGGCAGTTTTCTAAACAGAAGGAATGGGCCAAAGCATCTGCACGGGTCAATATCACACCCAGCTGTGTGCAGGGTGTGTTCAGTCTGAGAGTCATATTTTGCTCAGAGGAAAAGCTGAGGTCACAGCTTAGAGTTTAAGTACCCACACGAGAGCCGATGCTGGATATGTGTCCTGTTTGACCGTTCATGGTAGTCCAAGAGGTCACTGGTTTGAGCAAATGACTTGAATGTCAAAGTCATTTTCTGTCTGACGTTAAACTGAGTCACTGTGGTCCTAACTCTGCTAAGTTCCTCTGTCATTATGCAGTTCTGTGCTACAGGAGTTAAGAGAGGAGGGTAGTAGTGGGGGTGTCGTGGCAAACAAACCACTATTGTGAAGCACAGTGAGAGCCTTATTTGTGTTGGACAGTTTCATTGCTTTCAGTGATGAGCCTTCTAGCATAAAACCTCTCAGACTTGTTTACACTGAGGGATTAATTAAAACAAGGCCTATATAAAAGCCCATAACTCATGCACACTCCAGAGTATGCAACCTGCATAACCAGAAGTCTGTGTCATTTGTTTTCAGTTTGATTGTATTTGGCAAAGAGCTTGACATGGTAAACTGTTTCCCTAAACTCTTCATGTTTGTTAGCTTGAGTTTTGGGCAGTCTGATCTATTTCCTCTTTTTACTGATCTCTGAAAAACATTTCCTTGTTTCGAGTGAGATGAGAATAACCTTTCAGATTAATAAGTAAACAGCTGCTGTGTGTAATATTAAGTCAGGTTTTAGGTTATAGTCAGCAGCTCAACTTCCTCTGACTAACAAGGATGTTGCTCAGTTGTCATTTTTGTATTGACAAGAAACACGCATACAAAGATTTGGTCTGAATGATGCAGTGTTTGCTTCTTTTATCCAGTTTAGATTCCTGTAGACTCGATGAGGGTCTTTATAATTTCTCATTTGGAAGCATCCTCTGAATAAAAAAAAATATCAAACAAATACAAAGTTTTTAATGGACTGAGCAGGAAGGTATGTCTTCCTGCCTTTCTCCCAGAAAAATTTCAAATTATTCAATGCTCATTGTAACTTTATCATTTCAAAAAAATGTTGTAATTTGGATAAAATGAAACCACAGAGGTTTTGTTTGAAACTGTGATCCACTGTAATGACACATTTTCTTTGTGACACACTCTGTCTTGCACAGTGAAACGCCTCAGGGAGCCCAAACATGAAAGGAGACCCTGGAGGATCTGGTAAGACAGCTGAGCCAGCTTAAATTTGTTTCTCTGCAGAGGCATTAAATGAATACCCCTCAAGATCTTGAGAGCCTAATAACTGTCCTGACTTTCTGTGCAGGTTCCTGGACACCTCAAAACAGGCCATAGGGATGCTGTTCATCCACTTTGCTAATGTCTATTTGTCAGGCCTCACTGAGGAGGATCCCTGCTCGCTGTAAGTGAATTGTCTTTCACTGCTCTCCCAATGATTTGGAATATTTTAGATGGATCTCTTTGTTTAACTTGAAACTTCAACTTTTTCAATATGTTGTTCAAACTACATTGTTTTGTGTCTTTTGTAGATACCTCATTAACTTCCTGTTGGATGCTTCTTTGGGCATGTTGCTGATCTATCTTGGTGTGAGAGCTGTCAGTGCTATTGTTGAGTGGAGGCAGTGGGACTCTCTGCGTTTCGGAGAATACGGTAAGGACCAGCTGCATGTGTTTGGGCTGTGTTTGAAGTGGTTTAATACATTCCCATAGTGCCTTTTGTGTCCAATGGAGGGCAGCAGCTGCCCATACTACAGCAGCACTATAGTAGAATTTCCCTCAGAGCTTTGACTTTTTCTTAAAGACTTACCACTCCATGGAAGGAAGCTAATGGGGTTCCTCTTTGTCTATTTTTGTGTACACAGGAGAGCCAGTACAATGCACCGCATGGTTGGGCCAGTGTATCCTCTATATCCTCATCATGATGTTTGAGAAAGTCCTTATTATGTTGGTCCTCCTAATCCCCCAGTGGAAAAAGGTCAGTAGCATCATACGATTATACTATACCTACCTGAAACTGTCTCTTCCACCATGGACCTGAAATTTTTAGACGGAGAAGAATTTTTATAGTACAGCAAAACTGATAGTGTTTCAGTATGGAGCAGTAGTTCCCCTAAATAAAGCAGAGCTATTATAAACCACTTTATATATGACATCTGACAAAAAATCAAGAAAAAAGCATCAAGTTTATGAGTTTATGAATGATGTATTATTGCCAAAGCAACCTGCAGGACAATAGAGGAGTGTTCAAAACCAGATGCTTTTAGTAGTTTAGTTATGTCAAAGTAAAATGTCTTACTTTAAAACTGAGAACATTTTTATATTGTTCAATGTAAATATGTCCATTCGTAAATGTGGATAAAAACATAAACCAGCAGTTGTACCCAGGAGGGCTGACATAGTGGGACCCTTGTGATTTTAGTTGAAGACCAGCACTATTTTCATCAAGTGGTCCTGATTAAACTGTGTTGCTCTTGTCACTTGGCATGATGGCCCCATTTGAAAAAGTACTTGGTGGACCCTGCCTTTGCTCTTTTGAGATTGTCCAGTAGCAACTTGACTGTGGTTAGCAACGAAAAGTACCTCTTTTATGGACCTGTTGATTTAGTGTCAAGAGGTGAAAACCTTAAACATTTTCATCATTGGAGTTAATTAGGCTAGGTAGAGCTTGATTTTAATTATCAATTAAGTTTAATAAAGACATGTTCCCTGACCGGGAATCGAACCCGGGCCGCGGCGGTGAGAGCGCCGAATCCTAGCCACTAGACCACCAGGGAGGTGAACATAGAAAAAAATAGTTCCCTGACAGCCCAGCACTGCTGTGCTTTTAGCACCTGTTTCATGTATGTGTGGAGCGTGACATTGGTTGCATTTTGAGCCTGACTGACCATGATCAAGCTTTTGAGTGCATTGCTAACAAATTGCTCATGGTGGGAAACAGTCATGGGAATTTTTTAATTGTTTGTTTTTTGATTTTCTGATTATTACTGTTGTTTGGAGATCAAGTTCAAACTCACAGAACCCCAAAAGATGCAAAAAAAAAACCCAACCAAAACAAAAGTAATTTGCAATCAGAAACACTGCACAATTCCTAGTTTTTTCAAACCTGATATGTTTTGAACCAAGTAAGCTTAATATGTACAAATTTAGTATCTGATTGTATCCAATCCATAAATATACATTCCCTGACCGGGAATCGAACCCGGGCCGCGGCGGTGAGAGCGCCGAATCCTAGCCACTAGACCACCAGGGACTGTTGATCCATTAGACAGGGTCTGGTTGAGGACTCTGTATTAGGTCAAAAGACCCTGCCTGAAGTTGGTCTAAGTTTGGTGCCTGATCCTTCAGCATGTATCTAGTCAATGCACCTGAGACACACTGAGCCTGTGTACATGACTATAAAAATCACATCAGTGGAGGAAATTAGATATTTGTAATAATCAGATCTGATGCATTTACATGCACTTAGAAATGCGATAGTCGAAAACCCTGGTTGAGACACCCCAATCAATTACTGAATTTCTTTCAGAGTATGTACATACATAGTGATGATAGACTCAAACCTCCTGTCATTGTCTTCCACCCACTTTTGACTCTGTAACTTCCATTTTCTACCATTTTAATTGTGTTTACATGATACAGATGCAAAAAAATGAAATATATCAGATTAATCTGTATATCTGCAAGAAGACGCCGTAGTACTGGGGAGCAGTCCAGGTATATTAATGCAATTCCTCATCATTTTTCTCAAATTACTGCTGTTATCTGATAAAGCATATCAGATTATGCTGTTTACACAATCCCTTGAATAATCTGATAACTCCAGGAATTGGACAATGATTGGAGTCTCAGACCACATTTGGAAATCTAGGCCTCATATGGCCACATAATACTATGTATAAGCAAAGTTTGTCATGGACCAAACTGAAGGTCCAGACCTCCTGCTGAAGCCAGGTCCTTTGTGCACAGCAGAACTCACGCTTGTCCTCATTTGAACAAAAGTCACACCTGTCCTTTTGTTCCTGCTTTTCCCACCTCCCGTTGATTCTCATGTTGCATAAGCTGTCTGCAGTTTTCAGTATTGTCTACAATACCTACTCTACCTATGGTGTAAATGCAGCTATTCTAACAGAAGGTGTCAACTGGCAACTTGAAAATGGATCACCCATGCATATAGAAGTGTAAATTTACCCTCCTGCTGAGTCTAACCATACATTCTAAATGGTTTTGAAATGTGATAAGAAATGGGAAAGAGACTGAAAGGAGAGTGATTAGAGGCTGAATGTCCAGATGTGGATGTAATATTATTTCAGGTCTAACACTTAAGATCCAAACCGACAAATAAACCAGTTAATCAAGGCAGCAGGAGATAATATTCGATGGTAGTGCTTTGAATTAATCTGGTCATTCTGAAAAGAGTCCCTCGTCAGAAAATGAACAATGAACATCTGATTAGAGAATGTTGATATCATTTTTCTTAATACAAATTTCATGAAGTCAAAGTTGGGGGCTTAAATGGTAAAACAGGAAGTAGCACACTGAACCATTCTCACCACCAATATCTCTGTGTATTATGACCAGCACTGATGCGTTTCATTTCAGTTAGGTGATATAACTGCATTTATAGCTCAAAAAATAGGTTTTAGGAAATAAACACTCACCTCTTCTAGACATCAGAATTTGATGTCACATGTATTTGATGATCAAATACATGAGCTTTTTCACCTTCTGTAAATCATATTGTATCTTTAATCATTAATATTTTTAGTGAACCTCAGACTGATTGTTCTGCTGAGCTGTCTGGTGCTGTGTATGGTTATGTCTGTACTTGTGTGTGTAACATATATGTTTTGTGTGTGTGTGTGTGTGTGTGTGTGTGTGTGTGGGCAGGTGGGTGTGCACGTACAGTACAGTATGGGCACACACTT
>JAPTGZ010000022.1:27700818-27717051 GCA_029814645.1 Fowleria isostigma | reverse complement strand
GCACTTTTCACAGACAGGAGTCACAAAGTGCTTTACAGTGCAAATTACAAGCCATTCACGCACACACTCATACACCACTGAGCGATTACTGCCATGCAAGGTGCTACCAGACCCCACTGGGAGCAATTTAGGGTTCAGTATTGCCCAAGGACACTTCGATATGTGGATAGTTTTGAGGTGGGATTCGAACCACCGATTATTTATTGGTGAATTTAGTGACCATTTTACTAGAGGAAGCAATGAAGTGGTTAAAGTTAAAAATTGTTGACGATCAAGTGGAGAAAAGCAGTAGATCATCACATGGAACACCTGTAACTAGAGAGACAAAGACAAAAATATTTGTTTAATAAGAGCCCCATTAGCTCCCGCTGTGGTGGTTTCTAGTCTTCCTGGGGTCAAAAATATAAAGACTAAAATTCAAATACACAACGTATACAATGTAGAAACAGGTAATTACAGATTGAATTTCATATAGAACCTTTACATAAAAATATAAAAGTTCAAGCAATTCATTTAACTGCACACCTGCAACACATTACGTTAAGTTAAAATGGGATTTCATAGCTTTTTTTAAATTGCATAAAGTTGATAAGTCCTTCAGCTTTTAAGGCAATTCATTTCAAAATTGAGTGAATCTAAAAAAAAGACAATTATTTGTAAAAAAAAAAATTTTATTGGGACGATTGATAACTAAATTGGAAGTTACAGGCAAGTCATGTGTTGTATGAGTGAATTTGATGAGAGTACTTCAGCTTTTTGTAACACGAGTTCGGGGTTAAAATAATTTTCTTTATAGATATTAATAAGTTATACTACATTTTAACCTCAATTAAAGGCCATAATAAAATGTGGTGCATATCAATGACACCAGTAGTAGAGCTGCCCAATATATTGTTTGAGCATCGTCATCACTATGTATGTGTGTGCAGTAGTCACATCACAGGTCCTGCAATGTAGGAGCCAAATGAACTCAACGTGTTTTCATCTAATTTCAAGGGTACTTGACATACACTGCACACAACAATCCACCAATCACAATCGTTCAGTTGTCTGAAGCAGACCATGCCCCTGCACATGGAATGAGTTGCTGGTAACATTGAAAAGTGAGGAACAAATAAGAGGAAATCACTGAAAACAAAGAGGAAAATCACTGAAAACTAAGGAGAAAATCCTTGAAAACAATGAAGAAAATCAACAAAAACAATGAAGAAAATCACCCAAAATGAAGAACATCATCAAAAACAATGAGGAAAATCAAAAACAATGAAGAAAATCAACAAAAAATGAAGACAGTCACAGAAAATGAGGAAGAAAACCACAATTTATATCGTAGGGTTAAATTTTTTTTCCAATATTATGCTGCCCTAACTAGTAGTCTAGGGACATCTCATCTTCTACATTTTATCCAAATATATTCCAACTTCTGTAGTATGTTCACTGACATGTCAATATGATGATGAACGTTTCATTGGTAATTGTTTCTAAAACTTTGTTGTTGCTTCCAGAGTCATAAATTTGTCAGGTGTCCTCTACAAAAGAACAAAATAGGCATTGCAAGTAAAACTTGACAATTGTACACTTTGTGTCTGAATGAATAAGATATTTCTCTTCATAGACATGACAAATGAGCACCGTCGTCAGTTCTTTATGAGCTCATAGCAGCATAATCTGCGCTAATGCTGATGGTCTTCAGTCACGCGTGGCTGAAGAAAGACTGCGCTGCATTGAAGACCCCTGCACTCGCCATCATCTCCATTAACCCCGTGACTCAGCTGTTGACACTAACCCCACCCCGGTCTAATGTTCTCAGATCAAACAGCGGTGATTGAGTCTGTGCGGTTAGACGGACATGTTCGGATGTGACATAAACAGTTGTGGGCTATGAGGGAGTGAGTGTGTGTGGGAGAGAGAGAGAGAGAGAGAGAAAGGAAAAGGGTTTCATGATACTAGTGCTGAGGAATGCGATGTGTTGGAGGTCATGTGAAACACCGCTGGCACTCTTAGTAACCTTCAAGCAGAGTATCACGACATGACCCGGAAGTAGTCGGGTCATGTGTCGGGGCAAACGGCCCGTCTCTGTTGACAGCACCCCCTCCGATCTATACACAACTCTGGCTCCTTAACCCCCTGGGAAACACACTCGCCAGCAGCCTAGTCTAGAAGGCCTCGGTCCACACAGGAAAAGACACTTTGACGTGAGTGACCAGAACATAGAGAACCATTGTTGGAAATGAGGAAATCAAGAAGCTATTCTCCAGAGGTGTGAGCTGTAGGCAAAACTTCCCCAAGGAAATGCTGTGGTGGACTAATCGAAACCACATCTTGATGTATCTCACTGATCAAACCCCCCTCTAGTTTACATTTTCAAACCTTGGCCAGACTCGGAAAAGGTGTCCTGGACTTGAACCACGTGGACAGCCGATCAATGTTTGGGGAGGGCTAAGAATAGAGAGGCATGGAAAAGGGAGGGATAGACATTGGGTGGAGGAAGAGTTGACGTAAAATTCACAGAGTTCAAGTTGCATGTTAAACAAACAGCAGGGCCTTTTGAATGGCTGGAGCCTGAGGTTTGCGCAAGTTAAGTAAATTAGTGTAAATTTGCAGAAGTAACCTAATTTTCAGAGAAAACAAATGGTGGAATTTTAATTGAGCACAATAGCAGTCAAACTCACCAGGCCGAATGGGGAAAATGAAGCAAGACTGATGGAAAGACTAATGGTTTGTGTAGACTGCTGCCACAGCAATTATCACTGCCCTTTACTTTGTTAAGGAGGGTAAACTCAATAAAATGGTCTTGTGTAGTGGAGCTGGGATGAAATCAGTGCCCGCTTGTTGCTGCGTTTCTTACAAGTGTCTGAAAATAATGTGGTGAGGTGACCTGCAGTTGAGGGGATAAGGGTGCAGATGGTGAACTGCAACCTCTGGATTTTGACCTTTGTTCCCTCACCCTCTGCCTTTTTTCCATGTCCTTTGTTTCTTATATGATCTATTGAATAAATGAACAAATATGTAAAAAAAAAAAAAAAAAAAGTGTATGACAGTCAAGAGTTTAGAAGTAATGAAGTATAAGTACATTGTTACTGTACTTTAGATTTTTTAGGTATCTATACTTGAATATTTATTTTTCTGGCAACTTTAACTCCCTACATTTTTGTTTAGTTTATACTTTTACATTGTCAGAATAGACTTGTTATTTTTTCAAACTAAAGGGAAAATTACTACAATTTTATTTTACCTGTCCCCACATGTTTTTGCAGGTTATCCATCAAATACCCGACCCGGTGCAGGAGTCTAGTCAGTACCATTCACTGTGGATTTAGAAAACAGAAACTTGTATGATTTATTTTGGTTAAATAAGTATTTTCATGGCAAAAAAAAAAGAAAATGCACATTTACTTTTTACTTTTGTACTTTATTACAATTGTGAAGTTATACTTTTTCACTTGAATCAATACTTCTACTTTTATAAGGGTATTTTTTTTTTTTTTCACAAGTAGCTGTACTTCTACTTAACTACAGAATGTGAGTATTTTTTCCACCTCTCATGATAGTGTATGCAATATATAGCTGTCTTTTTTTTTTTTTTTTATTACCCCTGTTGTCAATATGGTTTCACAGTACGTATAGCAGAAAAAGTGAATGGAGCACAAGGTCTGCAAATTCGACACAGTTACAGATCCTACATCAGTTACATCGGTTGTGTTCTTTTTAAATGTGTCAATGCCTACTTATTGTATATTGTCCCTGTCAAATCAATTAAAAAGATGGTGAAATAAACATGATGACCTTCTTATAATATATGACCATTGTTAATGAGACGCAGTTGTACATGCATCTCAATCATAACTGGAGCCATTCAACAGCAGATATCGGTTACATTTAATAGTGAAAGCAATATGAATCTAAGTGTATATGTGCGACAAGTGAGTCCTTGATCTGCAGGGTAATAATAGTGATAGCAATTAAAAAAAAATAGCAAGTAGGAGGTAGTTAAAGTTTGTTTTATGCAACATGTTGGTAAAAGTACTATTTGTCACCACAGGAAAAAAAAAGGATAAATCATTGAATGAAATGATAATAAACAACCGAGTTTACTCATATCTTCCTCTAAAAGTTGGCACTAATTTGATGTTTCTGGAGCTGCAATGATTAATTGATTATTTTTCAACTATTATATTAATTTAACATTTTGATAATGAGTTTGAGTAATATTTTTAAGCAAAGAACTCCAAATATTTGATGTCAGCTCAGCTTGAATGTGAATTTTTTTTTTCTTTCTTCCTTTGTGGCTGAAAACCGATTAGGCTGCTCTACAATTTCTTGGAAAATATCTGTGTTCAGATATTAAATGTCCTAAATCTTACATACTTCAATAAGACGAATCAGAAAAAGAGTGACAAAAGTGTTGGTTAGCTCAGTACATACGATGGTGTGTTTTTACATATATATATTTGTGTTCCACTGGAAAGAACATGTGAAGTGAATGTATTGTCATGTGCAGACATTGTTATGAGTTAGATCTGGTAGCTATGAGACAATCATTCTTTTTGAATAAAATCCATTCTCTCATTAGTTCTCAGAATTTCACTTTTTAATCCAAGACTATATCTTGGAAACTAAAAGCAGTTAGCACTTTTGAATTAATTTTTTTTTATTAGTGTCTCAGCATTTTACTTGTAGATCAGTGGTATCTAAGTGTTGTGGAACAAACGACATTTGACAGATCATTTTTCTATAACAATGTTCTATAGATCAAAAATCATCTTGTGGATTTGTTTATCTTGTCATTTTGATAATGTCCCTAAATGAATAGATTAATGACTACATGTATATATAGAAAAATAATTAGGGAAAAATAGATAGGGTAATGCACTGTTATTTAACCAAATACCCACTAAATGAAGGTAAATCCCTTAAAACACTCAACATAAAAGCTCAATAAATTCACATAAAAGCTCAATAAATCATCTTATTGTCTGTGTTTAAGTGAATGTTCTTTGTTTTTCTTTTTTTTAATATGTAAGGGAAGTTTTATTTTAAACAAATCCACTGCACGTCAAATGCACAGCTTTTTAGCAAGGTCAGACCAGCTCAACTTGTCAGTGTGTGCACTCTGTGTGTGCATGAAACACTAATGTGTCTTTTAATGTTTTAACATATGCAACCCCTTATAAACAGTGTTTTATGCAAACAGTGGCAGAGCTCCCATCAGATAAGGGTCCAGAACAGGAGAAGGAGACTGCCTTGTGAGGGAGCGCGAGGCAGTGGAGAAGGAGAATGAGTGAGGGGTGAAAGCAGAGGCAGTGTGTGAAATGAGCACAAAGTAATCATGGCCAAGAAAATGTCTCTTTTGAACATTTTTGAGACAGCTAAATAAATACCAATACATTTGTATGAGGAAGTTATGCCTTTTGATTGACCTTTGAAAGATTTTATGACTGTGACTGTTTCTCCTGGAACTCTGAGCGGCAACTTTCAAAAACACACACAAATTTAACCCATAAAGACCCAGCATAGAGCTGCTTAGTAGGGCTGTACAGTTTTGGACCGGACATTATGACTTGTTCACACAGACTTGTCGCATGTCGTTCTGTGATGGGCTACAGAAGTTCTACCAATGTAAGTCACTGACAGGCATCAGTCATGTGTGCATGGACCAGATGAGTGAGAGAATCATAGGCGGATACGAGACGCGGCCACGGCGCATCTGACACGGACCATCCAGGGCTCGCCCGGTTATGACCTGGAGCTCTGATGTGTGCTGGATGCACAGTCCGACTATGCAGTTCCATGATGCAATCACAGATTTAAGGTCTGTGGTCATTACATGGAATTTTGTGAAAGACTGCTTTGACAATTAAGAAGAGCCTACGGTAGCCCGGAGGACAGGGGCGGACGTGCAGAGACGTGTGGCTCGGAGACACAAGAGAGATAAAATCGATTTGACGATTACCCTGTTTTAAAAATCTTTCTAATTAAAAAATCAGATTTCGATTTAAAATTGATTAATCGTGCAGCCCTACTGCACAGTACATCGTTTGAGCATCATAATCGCACATGTGTGTAATAGTCATATTACAGGTCCTGCAATATAAGAGGGAAATGAACTCAATGTGTTCTCATCTAATTTCAAGGGTACCTGACACACTGCGCGTAGCATCCACCAATCACAATCGTTCAGTTTGCTGAAGCAGACCACGCCCCTGCACATGGAGTGAGACACTGTTAACAACATTGAAAATGAGCAACAAACAAGAGAAAATCACAGAAAATGAGAAAGAAAATCATTGAAAACGAAGAAGTAAATGACCGAAAACAAAGAAGAAAATTACCAAAATGAAGAAGAAAATCACTGAAAACAAAGAAAATTACAGAAAATGAGGAAGAAAATCCTCAATAACAAAGAATAAAGAGGAAAATCACAAAAGATGCGGAAGAAAATTCCCCAAAACAAAGAAGAAAACCAAAAACAAAGATAAAAAACGCAATATATATCGCAGGGTTAAAAAAATCGCAATGTCAGTTTTTTCCAATATTGTGCAGCCCTAACCCAGCACTATTTTGTGTCAGTTCCCAAATTAAATATTCTCTATATTTATCTTATTTAAATGCATGAAGACCCAAACATCTATCGTCTACCAAAATCATGTACTGATATAAACTTTTTAAACATAGTGATCCACTAACACATGTAAATAATTGGCGTAAAATGCAGTTATTCACCTTTTCATGGTCATCAGATATGACCCATTTGAACATTCAGAGGCTCTGTAGTTACCGTGGAAACACCGTCATCTTCCACAACATTGATTCACCAATAAAACCCATGGAATTGGATTAATGACAGTGGACACACTGGGTTTCTGTTTGGTTAATGATAGGACTTGCTGAAAAAGTCAGTTTCTTCAGTTTTCTGTGTTTTTTAAATAATAATCCTCAATTTTACTCTAAACTTTTATGAACATCCACATGATTAGTAAATTAAATGTTGGAAAATACCTGATTTTCACTGGGGGAAAAAAAGCACAAAATGCAGAAAATAATATTCCAATAAATGGTGATAAACCACTTAAGGATGGTTAAATATAGAGAAAAGTTTATTTGGGAAGTTCCACAAATGTCACACTGGGTCCTTATGGGTTAATAATGGAAAAAAAAAAACTCCAAGAACACAAATTGCTCCGGTCTGATACTGCGCAGAAGGAAAACTGCAAATGTAGCCCTTCACACCAGGTTTTTATTTTAATTTTCCTAAAACATGTTTCCCTACATGTGGGCTCTTAGCGGCGATATCACCCGTCCACCGAGTCCAGAGTGTATCTGGGTTTTAGGTGTTTTTTGGCGTAATCTGTTGTGTTTTGTATCTGATGTAAGTCGCGGCATGGCATTGGACAATTTATCATTGCTAATGTAATCTCTTGCTCCCCTCTACCTCCTCTACGAGCACAACATAAAAGACCTGCCCGATAGAGAAAAATATAACACAACAACTTGGCATAGTGGCTCATGCCATCTATTTCCTTTCTTCTATCTCTCTGTATCTTTTTTTATTTTGCGTTCACTGTCTTTAACTTCTCAGCCACGGAGGGGGAAACTATCTCCAGTCCCCTCAGTTTTGATGTGCTCCATTTTAACTTTCTCAGCATTTCTCCTCTCTGTATTATGATTTTGCTCTGTTTTTGAAGATTGAGGAGACACTGTGGTGTTGACTGAACCACTGCTCTGCCCTAGATCAGCTAAATCTCTCATTTTGAACACCCCCCGCCAATTTCTGTCACTCCGGGAGACAAATGTGCATCGCTGAGTTCATTCCCCCCTCTCCCCGTGCCCACTGGCTCCCTGAAACTCAGTTCCTTACGCCTTTGAAGTGCTGCGTGCAGAATGGAGATTCTTTGCATGGTAAATTCGCCCAGTTGCCCGCAGCGTATCCATTACACAAGTTTAAAGAATGCTTCGGAGTCGTTTTGGAAGGGCGCTTTTTTCTCACTTCACAACCAATTTCTCTCTGTTTTGAACTTCGGTAGTCATGAGCCATGTAATCTGTAAATTGGGCCCTTTCTTCCAAGCTTGCGTTCCACCATCGAGCAGCGTTTGATGTGCAATTATTTTGCTCATTACAAGTTAATTTTATTGTTATAGTTTGCAAATGTTTCTCGGGGTCATGATGTTAAAAGTTTCTGAGGAAGTAAGAACGAGGGAGAATTACCGAGTCGAGCGTACGTCACGGGGGTGCAGAGAGCTCATTTGAGATGCCAGAACGGGCTATCTCTCTGCTCACTTTCAAGCCTTTTAGAAACAACCTGCTGGGTGGTTTGAATAGCTAAAGAGAAGTTGATCTGGGATTTAGTGTGGAAAAGGGATCCAAGGCCCTTTATCTGCTGTAAAAGGTTGGGAAAATGGAGATTTGTCGTGTTTGTTAGAACGGAACCATAATCTCTTCCACAGAGAAATCTTAGCAGTATGGGAATCATATGTCTCCTTTATTTCGCCTTTTGTCCTCATCCTCTTTCCTTGCAGATCTTGGCAACCTGGAGCGATTATGTATGTTTTCCGACATGCTATTGATGTGAGAATGGAGGGGACAGTGAAGGATCAACACATTAATTATGTTTGGCTCATGAACAAAGCTATCTTTTTGGAGTTGGTAAATGTGATTGTTAGAGCTTAGCAGTACAACTACCAGCATCATATAATCATGCAGCTAAGCATGTCATTGAATTAGCTGTCATGCTTTTTTCATTTCATTTCAATAGCTTCTAAATGCCTTGATGAAAAGAAGTTTGGATGTTACAGCGGCAGTCCGGGTTTGTGTTATTATTACACATTAAACACTCGGTGCCTTTTAGGATATCCCAAATTGTTTTCCAAAATAGTGTTCTGTAGTTTTTTCCTTTCGTGGCTTAAATAAAAACAGTTTTTATTGCTGTTTTACGTTTGATCCAGTCACCCTAACATAAATACATTTCTAATTATCCTTTCGCTGTGGGACAGAACACACGTGCCCAAATTGTCTGTAGACTCTCCTTTTCATCTGAGGAAGAGATAGTGCTCTGTGGTCTTTGTTTTACCTCTCTTTCATTTCTCCCAGTCTCATGGCAAAGACAAATTCTGTTGGACTGTGTTCTTTAATACCATCAACGCTAAATAAACTTTGTTGACAACAATAGCTGCTGGCAAAGCGCCTCCACAAACAAAGGAGAGCCAACAGGTTCAAAGGCAATGCATCACTCTGCTTCTGACTCTTCATTATTCATCCTTCTGTCTTTACCTCTCATCCCCCATTCTCCTTTGCGCTGCTCGCCTCTTGTGTGTGTGTATGTGTGTTTTTTTCGTGGCTCTTTGTCTGTTAAACTGCTACATGGTTTGGATACTGAGGCTTATTAGCTGTTGAGTTTAATTAAAAAAGGCCATTCATATGAAAATGGGAGTTCGATAGCGATTGCTGTCCCCAGCAGCTTCCTCCTGTTACTTTTAATTAGACACCCACTTGATTGACATCAAGTCTACTGGCTGCCTCAAACCTGGTGTGTGTGTGTATGTGTGTGTGTGTGTATCAGTGAGCGAGAGTGTGTGTTCATTAATGAGTGCTTCTGTATATGTGTGTGTGGGTATTTTCTGCATAAACATATACACAGATGTGCACAAATGCCGGCTCTAAGGTCATTAAAGCATTACAGCGGGAGACTGTACATCAAAGTTCACTTTGTCGTCATGAGGTAATTATCCGCACAGTAGCACAGAGCCCACCTTGTCACTCATAGCCACCAGGTCACGTTGAACAATGAACAGTAACCTTGTGATTATGAACAGTGTCTGCAGTGTTACTGTGTTCAGTCACACCCGCACCAGCCACCATACTGATGGAAAAGGTGATGAGCTACTTTTCTCTTTCTATTTGTCCTCTCCCACTCTCTTTTTCTGCCTCTGGAGAGAAGTGGCTCTCTTCATCTGTTTTCAGTGCACGCTCCAGCTCTCGCTACCTTATTATTATACTGTCAGAGGCACGTGCCTGGCTGATAGATGTTCCTCTCAACTGTTTACAACAAGCAGATGATTTAACTAAGGCTCTCAGTTCGACCTGACCTCTTCTTTTTTTCTTCTTCTAAAACAAGATGACTTCATCTGTTGTTTACGATGACTCCATTTTATGGGAGCAGGCAGAAGAATAACCTAGCTAAGCAGTTGATGCAGTAGGATGTGTGTGTTTTAAGGTGATGGTGTTTGCGTGTGTATATGTGTTAAAGTGGAAATTGAGGAGGCCCATGTATGAGTGCATTTTTCTCCCTCTCACATCTCTGTTATCTCGGGGCAGATTGCGTGCAGCTACGCTCTTTATTTCCAAACACAACAGCTCATGTGTGGTGCAGTAACAGTGCACCGCTACCTCCGATTGCTCTGAATTTAGCCCAGAGAAGCTGCCTGTTTCATGTTAAGGGCTGAGGAAGGCCCACCTCCATGCAGACTCAAGTCTCCAGCAGAAATGGCCCATCAGAAGTCACTGCTGTGTAAAGCTGTGCTCTTTTCCTCGTGTTTTGTTTTGATTTGCTGGACGTTTGGGAATGATTTGCGAGAAGGCCCTGATGGCAGCAGGGATACAAGAGCAAGACGTGCACGGTGGACCTGAAATGTTGTTCCAATTACCGCTTTCATTACGGGTTTGTCATCCACTGTTTAGACGCACTGCGGCCTGCATTTCATGCTGTGGCAGGAGAGACCGCTTGTTGTTTTTTCATGCAGTCTGATATTCGCCGGAGGCTATTGCAGCTCAAAAATGAGTGGAGACAGCCACCGATAGAGGACGCTTAGTAAAAAATGCGAACTACAACCATAGAGGCCTAAAATGACATTGTCTTTATGATCACAGCTGGTTTACAGTTGTTTTGACTTCTACTCTCAGTGCTTGAATTGATCATGTTTAAAATTAAAATGTAATATGAGTTAGTCTTTTATTTCATCCATCTGTGAAAAGAAAATTACTCAAAGTTGTTTCTTTTTGTCTCAGTGGAGCTCCGTTTTAAAGGTCCACAGGGCTCTCTGTTACACAGCGTTCTCTCCTTCCTCTCAGACAGATTAAATCACTTGTGTTACTCGGAAGTGCTCCAAGCAATAAAGCAGGATGGAGCACATACAAAAGAGCCTAACATGGTTTGAAAGAGCAAGACAGAGAGTGAGACGGAGGGGAGTATGTTAATGTAACGTATCATTGTGGCGACTCTCCTGAGTTAACACCATTAGCCAACCAGTGCAAGAGTCCAGCTGTCTCCCTGAACTGCCGAGGTGAGTTACCTGGGCTGACTTACCTGGTCTCCCAATGGCCCCCAGGATACAGTGTTTCAGCCAGGCCCCGTGTCCTCCCTTCTCCACAGCACTTAGCAGTGATTAACCCCGGATTCGGCCAGCCCACCTGCCATCTGACTACCATTACAGCCCTGCTTATCTGCCTCTCCATCTTCCTACAATAGCGCCAGGGCCTGGGCTAGGCAGGGGGATCGGGCTGAGGAGAGCTGCCTGGTCTGTTTAATAATAAATCATTAGCTAAATACTTTTGTCCATTTGTGTCATGTTACATGTACTTCAATTTTCTGCTCTGTCTATGTCCATCAACCCCCTCCCACTCTTTTTCTTCCCTTTCTTGTCACTGCTGCTGTCTACTGACAGCGTTCATCCGCAGTCACTGCCAGTGTCTACCAGAACTCTTCTTCCTGTTTTTTCTTTTGCTTTTGTCTGTTTCTCTTAAACTGTACCTTTACCTTTTTCGCATCAAGGCAAAGTTTTTTTAAAGCTGCATCTACTTATTCGGGTCACAGAAAAAAAATATTAGACCACCCTTGTTTTCTTCAACTTTGTGTTTGTTTTAATGCCTGGTACAACTAAAGGTACATTTGTTTGGACAAATATATTGATAACAACAAATATAGCTCTTAAAATTTTATGTAAGAGCTGATATCTATCCATTTTCCATGGTTATGACAATAACCAAAATTACATAAGTTCTTACATCAATAGCTGGCATTGTACTGACAAAAACAGTGTTTAGACCTTTCACATTTTCTTTTCTCTCTGTTTTAGTCACATGATACACACAGGAGTTAGTGCTTGATTGCATAACCATTGTTTTTGATGACTTTTGATGCTCTAATAATTTTTCAGTGACTGTATAAGCATTCCTTTTTTTTTATCAGCAAAACCAACGTTTTAGTGAGATTCTTGATAAAAATGCTTTTTCATAAAAAACAATTTTCCACCTTTTAGTGATTATTTCATTACTGTAAAGGTTAATCCAAACAGACGTGCTGTTTTGTGTGTTTGTGCTGGTTTCTGAGAAGGGCTTCCTTCTGAATGGCACCATCTGAATTGGCCTGTTTTGGCTGCTACCGTGTCAAAACCATTCCGACATATCAGTAATGTTTATGCTCCACTGTACACTTTTATTTTTCCGGTTCACTGTAAAAGGACACCGCTGAGGTATAGCAACTGTAGAGGATTTGTGGCGAACGACTTTGACAAAACACACACACAGACATGAATGCTTGACACCAGTACAGGCAATCTGGACAGCGGGGAGAAGATAAGTCTTTTTGTTCATCTAACTTGTATAAAGTGATTATGGACATACTGAGCCCTCCATATTTAGACTTCTTGACGCCCCTTCCTCAGTCACCCCCTGGTCCGACTGTTGTAATCTAATTTTCCGCTGACAGAGGCCGTGGAGATCCTTGGGTCACGGTGCGAGTCCCAGCGACCCCCCCCCGCCCCTGAGCCTACCCTGCTCCCTCACGCTCTAACTAAGAAGTCGCCATGCAGCAGACAGCACACATTAGATCTGTCTACCACTGTGCCGGCTAACCAATGCAATCCATAACCCTGCACTGCCTGGGTAATCAGAGGGGGAGATTAGAGAAATAGACAGCAGAAAGGAATTGCATTTATCCTCATATCCGCTTTTTGTTATTCCTATCTTAGCTCAACACCTTACAATACCTGTCCAAGTCCCTGCCAGAGTGAACGATGAACTGTATATTGCGTATAATTTTAAACCTGTCAGAGATGTGTTAGAAGGATAAAAATAGGGTTGAAGAAAGTGTGCCTGCCATGTTGAAACTGAGTGTTGAGGCCACACCTGGAGAGGTCACGCTCCTTGTTGACCTTTAGTGTGTCACCGACCTGACTCTCCCTCAGTTTCACTATACATCACTCTGCCTGTCAGCACTTGCGTACGGCCTCTGCTGCATATGTTATCTACAGCGTGACGCATGCCAGACAGATACTTTTGTCAGTGGCGAGTAGTTGGGCTCTTAAACTTGATTTGCCTGTTGAGGGATTTATCCCAATAGTTTTGACTGTTGCAGTAAAGCACTGATGTCAATATCTGGCATGTTTGTTTCCGGTGAATTGTCTTGCAATGATACGGCCTTAAAAATCCCCACTGGTCTTGATTCCATCATAAATGACACAAAGATTTCTATTTTTAATCTGTTTTTTTTTTTCATCCATGTCTTGTATCGCCCTCTTTCTCTCTCCTCCTTCCTCTCCCTCTTTTTTTTTTTTTTATCCCTCTCTCTCCCTCCCGCTCTCCTCCAGGCCGTAGCATAGCCAGTAGCTGATAGGCATCTCCTCTGGAGTCTGCTGTAGTCTGCCCCGGCTTCAGACAAAGTGCCTCCATCAGACCAGTGAGGCTCCCTGGGAACCTAGCAGCAGACCCCCTGGCCCCACCACCAGTCTGTGTGAGTGTGTGTTTGTGTGACTGTACAGTATATAAGAGTGTGTGTGTGTATGTGGATGACAAGGGCCCAGACTGGAACCTTTGTGTTCCACCCCCAGTGTTGTAAATGGGTTTTGTAAACTCAAAGATGTGGAGATGTGTACCGTCCACAGTATGGTGGCCGCGGCATGAATGCCTGGTTTATTCTGAGCTGCATGAAGCACACCATACTGTTACTGAGTATTATTATAATAGGTCTGAATTCATGCGGTTGTGCTCTAATCCATGTGAAGGAGTCCTATCAAGATGGACTGTTTCTCAAAGCTCCAAGACACACACACACATCACACACTTCATAAGTCATGCTTCCACTTGAAATCTGCACTTGGCATCAGGGAACCCTTGGGAACGCTTGGCTTTTTGACTTTCATCATAACTAGAAAGAGACGGACCAAATGGACAAAAACAAAAAAAAAAAAAAAAAGCCAAAGGAGGAAATAAGGAGAAGTGCTTTTATCAGGGGCCCAGTGTTCAGGGCCTGACACACACATGTCCAATCAGACACACACATATAGTCTTCCTGTACCTGACCCTGATGCGACCCCATAACTTTCCAACATTTAAAAATGTGGTCAAGGAGGCTATTCTCCCACTGGAGTTTATCCCTATGTGTATATGTGTGTGTGTGTGTGTGCGTGTGTCTGTGTGTGTGTGTGCACATTCCTCTCAGGCTATCGCCACCATCACTTGACAAGAATTATATAATTGCAGCCTGTGATCTCATTTTCCTCAAAGAGCATTTTGAAGTTTCCTTTCCCCTTTTGCTCTTTTTGTTTCCTCCGTCTCTACTTGTTTTAATGTTAAAATGACTCGTATTGAATCACCATCCCCTCCTCCACTCTGCAGTGCCATTCTGCAACTGCAAAATTACTCACTGGTTGCTGATTGTAGAAAGTTGGGTTTGCTGAGTGTGTTTAAATTAGAGTATATTTTTATTGAGTTGATGCGCTTTGGTATTTAAAAAAAAAAAAAAGGCAATGAGTCGATATAATGAAAAGGAACGTAGTCATTAAACACTTGGACTGGAAATGTAAAGCATTTGCAGACGAAATCTTTTTCCTCTTTCATTTCTAACACTTAACACATTTTCATGATAATAAATTGTTTTAAAAAATATCTTTGATATTTTTTCTGTTTCTAGAATGTAGAAGTTAACAGTAATATAGGTTTTAAATACCAAATTTATTAAAATGTCACAATTTATAAAAGTTTTAAATTATGCACTTTTATTTTATATTTACTTGTTTCTCTGTTTCGTTTTAGCTGGAAAGTTTATAAGACTGAAAATATATGATAAAATCAACTATCTTAGCCAATGTAGACACAATTGGTTATGTTTATTTTCCACACAGCACTATTTGTCTTTAAATCCTTCTGTCACAATTAGATGCTCATTTCAAACAAGCCACGATTCACTCTGAACTTTCCTCAAATAGCTGCTTTAAGTGGAAACCAATTATTGCATCTTATTTAATTCCATCCTGTAACTGCACGTCTGTGTAGCTGCAGTACCTCCTACAATCAATAGAGGGCAGAAGTGATCTGCAGAGGCTTGTCTTTATATCAAGTCAGACAGACAAACACATGTTTATATATTTAAGAGTGTGTGCATGTGTGTACGAGACAGATCTTTCAGTGTGTTTAGGTTTTGATTGTCAGTTTATTTCTTTGATGAAGGTCTGTGTTTTACTTCACCAGCTGTTTGCACCACACTGTAAAGTTTAAACAGCACTTAAAAGAAGCAAAAGTAACTCACATTACTATGACCATTGCTATTCAGATATTCTCTTTTTATTTATACAGATTATATAAATAAAGGCTACATGAGACTACACCTGGAATTAGTGCTTTCCTCATCCTGGCTTTGAATTAATAAATTATTAAGCGTATCCCACAGGAATTTCCTCGGAGTGTTACGTAGATTTTTCACTGAGTTGTTTACTTTTTTCAATTTCTACACTGTGTTTTTCCACTGACATTTTGCAACTGTGCAGCTGTATGTAATTCATTGAAGGTAACAGAAGACTACCAAGTACAGACTGTCCTCATCATTTATTTTCCTCCTTTAGCAGTATAATGGAAAAGAAAATGGCTTGTCTTTTTTTTCTGCTCCCATAAATCAAATAGCATCAAATGTATGGAGGAGTTAAAGAGCAACACTCGCCCCTGTGGTTTGGTGGCTTTATTGTCACACAGGCCTTATCTCTGATTGACACCTCTGGAAACGTCCCAGGAGAGGGACAGATTTGCTGCAGGATTAAACTAATTTACCAGATGATTGAATGTGAGTCCAAAGCCACTCTTTTGGAAAAAATGCAAAAGGGGCTCATGGCTACCCCTCCACTAGCCATGATACATGAATGACTTGGCAATCCTGCTTACTGTGTGTGTGTCTGTGTGTGTGTGTGTGTGTGTGTGTGTGTGTGTGTGCCTGTGTGTTTTACGTAAATCTACACTATATCCTGCCTGAT
>JAPTGZ010000022.1:27682063-27700718 GCA_029814645.1 Fowleria isostigma | reverse complement strand
TGTGTGTGTGTGTGTGTGTGTGTGTGTGTGTGTGTGTGTGTGTGTGTGTGTGTGTGTGTGTGTGTGTGTGTGCCTGTGTGTTTTACGTAAATCTACACTATATCCTGCCTGATAAAATGAAATGTTTTGAAGGTGATTTCTGTATTCTACCCCCTGGACAAAATTCATGTTACATTCCGGATCTGCAATGACGGGCACATGGTTTTGATACTACTTTTAAATGCTGTTACACTGTTAAGGTTTTGGAAATGTTCATTTAAAAGTAGACAGTCTGACATCCCAACCAGCCGCCATCTCTGGATTTGCAGCTTTAGCAGCAGACGTGAATCATCATCAGGATATAAAGCAGATGGAGACAAGGAGAGATGGCTTTAGGATGACAGTGAGGAAGAAGGGGCTCCTCTGTAAGACTTGTACAACATGTAAACTCTGCATTTTGTTCACGTTTTCCACGGTCCCTCAAATATGTAAAAATATGTGAACATTTTCTGTGTGTCCAAACCAATTTGTGCCTTAGGGATGTTTCTTAATTGGAACACATTCAAGAGAACACTTGCATGCTCCCAAGTGGTGTACAAAATATTACATTAATTAACATGCAAAACAGTCCCGCTTGGCAATGCAGACACGCAAAAAGATTGCAGTGACAGCACAAAACAGACGTAGACCGAAAGGAAATAAGGGCAAAGAATAGGAAGGAAATTTGCTCGAAAATTTAGCTGTAAGCCTGCTGAAGATCTTATTACATAGGCTGAAGATAGAGATCTCAGCTGGAATAATACTTAGCACATGCTGCCCTTTTAATTAAGCAGTAATATCTGCAGAGAGGGGTGGAGAGCAAAATCTCTCTGTTTCAGTCTTCATCTTCCTCTCTCTATCCTTCCATATCACCGTTTCCCATCTTTACCCTCTGCTCCCCTCTCTCTCCCAATAATCTCCTATAAAAGGGATGGGCTGATGTGCGGGATGGGGGGAAGAACAGGGTACACACTTTTTGTGGAGTGAGGGTCTTCTTGAAGGTGTTACACATGTTTGTGTTTATGATTTACTGGGGCCGTCTGAACACCCCATCGTTGGCCCTGGGGCTCTTACTTTGAGCTGTGTCGACATGCATGTTTGCTACGCATGAGTACAAACGCCTCGTGTGCAGGTGAAGACCACCTCTAAAGCCAGTGGGTGGTGTGTGGGCACTTCTCTACCAGTGTGTTAACACTGAAGCCTGGCCTCAGCTTTGCCCTCAGGCTGCAGGGTTGTCCCTCTGTGGCCGCGATGCCTCATGTGAGTGTGGGATAGGAACCAGTTGTCCAAACAGGGCTGTCCAACCTGGTGGGGTCTGAATATCAGGATCTCTCACCATGGGGCAGCTGTCAGGGACAGACCCTTGGCGTCAAGACCCGGACCTCATTAAGTTCACTCGCCAAAATGTTTTGATGTCAAACTAGGAGATATTAAAGTCTTCTTTGTTTAACCTACTGTGGTCACAATAACTGTCACCTAAGGTGAGGATGTGATGTTTGTGTTTACTAGAGCAGTAACAGTCCATTCTTCATCTTGTTCCATGATGTTATAAATCCACAAACATCAATTTAGGACCAATGTTTTCCTCCTTATTGTAAATTGTTCTATTGGTTTAACTGACGATTACCATGGTAATGAAGGTCTTGCCGGTACGATTGGTATTTATTTGATTTTATGTTATTTAGCCAACTGTTACCAGTCAAAGATGAAAGTTAATCTAGTGCTCTTCTTCATTCTTATGTTGCTGGCAGTTCTCCGTTCACATGTATTACACATTATAACCAAGTTTTTGGAAACTGGCAGCATGTACGGGAAGTTTATGTCATTTCATCCACCACAGTTATGAGAATAAAGAGTTGGTTCATCATCAACATAGTATTTCATAGAATAACATACTACCTCAACTGCTGAGGAAAGAGCTGAGATATAAAGAGTACTTTGCCAATAAACCCAGAGCTGGCTTTTGCTCTTGCCCTCAAACTGAACCTCTGGTCTGGATCATATAGTGTTGTTTCAAACATTTACTTCTGCGGCTCTTAATGCAAGGTGGTGTTTCACTGCTGTTTCCATTTAATATGGCATTTTAGTTTGTTTCTTGTGTAAATTAATTGCAATGCCACACATAATAATGTTTTGTTAAATCTGTTTCCACTTTTACTTGGAGTTACCTTAAACCAGTTGCCACTGAAACACCACTTTTGACCTCTTGTGGGCATTAAAACATAATTTCTCAATTTCAGATTTAAAATGCAAGTAAGGGGTTCATTCTTGCCTTTGACCTCCACCAGCCTAAATGAGAAATATTGCTGTAGTTTTTGCTTTATCACATGGACTGGCAGGCAAATGGGAGTGATTACATAACTTCCTTGGTAAAGGTAATTATATTTTGTATTTGATGCATTGTCACAGTACCAATGACTCTGTTTAACTCAGCAGTATAAAACGCAGTGATCTGAATGCTTGGTTGCTATATTGCATTACTGTTCTTAGGTATAAAGCTGTTAATCCTCTGAGTATGCTATTTAATCTAGTGGCTGAGTGACGCCTCTGTGCACTTGCAATTGTACGACATGTAGCACATAAAGCCTTTATTCAGATGTGTTAACCATTGCTCTATGCTCCATACAAGTGCAAATCGAGTTAACACTCTGTGTTCGCTTGTGTCTACACACCCTGCGCCTGTGTCATCACTCTCCTCACGCCAGCGAAGGAGCTCATTCTGTGATTCTACACACACACACTAACACACAGAGGAACTCCGAAAGGCCACATGTTAATCAGCTGTGAGTTAAACTTGCAGCGGAGAAAAGACAACAGATCAGCTCAATTAACACAAAAAAGAAAGTGCTCCTTACACACACAGATTTAGCTATTGCACCTGCAGCTGAAAGGGCATTGTTCCAGAAGCCCCCTCCCCTCTCTCTGTCTCTCTCTCTCCCTCCCTCTCTGGAGGAAAGCTGTTTTGTGGCTGCTCTTTTCTCTCCTCTCCGGGCCTTGGCCTTTCCACAGAGCACCCCTCCTTTCTCTCATTTCCCTGGGTCGCTACTCTCTTTCGTAGGTGCACGGCGCCCCTCGCCTGCCTCACTGCAAACACAGCTGACAGAGGGCTGCTCACGTGCCACTCCACAGGGCCCCAAAATCTCGTTGAGTGTGTTGCAGAGGCAGAGAGTGTTGTGCAGAAAGTGGGGGTTTGTGTGTTTGAGGAGGATTGTGCTATTCATCTTATTCCTCTTGACGGTCCGGACGTCTGTCTACTTTCAATTGTTTGGTTGGATTGTTCTCTTATAAAAATCCCAAACATATCATGTAATCTACTCTTATCTTTGTAAAATGAGTTAAATTGAGTAGCACGAGGCTTAGAGTTTAATTTTTGAAGACTTTATCACACATAAAGACCCTTAAGATTCCTGTTACTGCACATGCAGGAAGGTTGCAGCGCCCATGCATGTGGAGTGCGTTTTGTTTCTAGTGTAAAACAGATTCTCTTAGATGACTTCACTGAAAAATGTGAAATAGAATAAATGACTAAATGACTGATATCACCAGGTTATTATTGACCTGTTCGTTCTAAGTAAAGTATGTTTCGTCTCCACTCCTCTTGGAAAATCATTCTGTCCTTGGCTCTAATGCCGTTTTGCATTGCTCTCCTCTTTGGCTCCCTGTCCCATTTGTCACCGCAGCCCGTATTGCTCATTCTCACTGATCATCCTATCACAGTGCTATTTTTCATATTTCTCATATCCGCTCCCCTTATCTCTCTTCCAGCGCCTGGGCCAGACACGCAAAGCTAATACAGGCTCCTAATACGTGCACAGAATTCAGTGACCAAAGATCACAGTGGTGTGAAATACATATAGATTTCATACATTATTCTGTGTTGCTTGTAATAGGATCGGGCTTATCCCATTTCCAATAACTCAAGAGATAACATGAAAGTACACATGGTTTATCAATGAGAAAGTGGAATTTCTAACAGGGCCACAGACATGAACTTACTCAGCCCACACAAATTAGGACACTGGTGGAAATGGCAACCATTTATTACAGTGGTTTGAATATCAGTTATTCACTGAGCACTTGACAATCAATTTGTGCAGCAACTTGCTGAGAATAAACAGACACACACACTGAGATAGAAGTTTTTGGTCCGTGTGTTTTGTAGCACGTGTGCATATGTAACTGAGCATATATGTCGTGGCTGATGGATGAGCTGCTGCGCCTATTGCTTGAGCAGTGTTGCTGGTATTCTAACCATGCTGTCTGTGTGTTTTACTGCCCCGCTGGGGTTGCTCTTTCATAAAGACCCTGCCTGGCTGCATCTATCTCCCCAGGTTAAAACAAACATAAACGCCCACCACCACCAACATCACCCCCCCCCACACACAGACACCCTTGCCTGCTTGGCCTGCCCTCCTCCTTCCCTGGCTCCAACAGCCCCGTCCAGGGGGCAATAAACTCGTTATCTCCCCCTCTCAGATCCTAATCTGACGGCCCGCCGCCCTGCGCGCTGCCAGGTGACCTGGGGTGGGGTAGGTTTGGGGAGGGGTGAAGCTCGCTCTCCAGCTCTTGTAGCTCCAGCTCCAGCTCTCCTCCGCTTGCCTTTTAAATCCCCTCAGCTTTCCCTGCCTGTCAGCAACATCTTAACCCCCACCTTCTGAAGCCCTCCCCTGCCTGGGGCTCTGACGACCTCCTCCCTCCTCTTTCTCCTCTCTCTCTCTCTCTCTTCGTCCCCCCCCCCCCACGCTTTCAACAATTAATCCAGCTATTGATCACAGTAAAACTCTAAAGGCTGGGGAGGCTGCAGGCAGACTGGTTGAGGTCTATTCAGGCCGCTGGCTGCACGAGGAAACACTGCTGATAAAGCTACAGCATTGAGGCCTTCGTGTTTGTTCAGCGCTGCTCTGGTCAGCAGGGATGGACGTCAAGAACCAGTTCCAATTGAGGTCTAGGTCCAAATTGTCTGATCAATGTGAAACATCAGAGCCTCAGAGATTATCAATTCGTCTTCTTATTTATGTCAATGTTCTGTCGATTTGTGCTGGTCAGGACATGATACCATAATGCAGTGTCTCTCTGAGGTTTTTGTTTTCTCTCCCCAGTATTTAAAAATGATATGTAAATTATGAGGAAAGTACTTTTCTGAGTAAATGTTCCTGATCATTTTTAGTCTGAGCCTTTTTGAAAACATACATTTATACCAGTCACAGCTTAGTGTAGTTAATTAGTTTATTTCAAGCTTATGCACTCTATTTACAATACTAATTACAAATACAATATTCAATACTGTTCATATGCATCTCATTATATGTACACAGATATACATGGAGAGTTTGCTGTTAACACTGTATACATAGAAATTTACATGAGCAAGTATGCATGGAGAAATATACATACAGAATATGCATGTAGAAATATACAAAGAGGAAAATACATTTGGAAATATACATAGAGAAGTGTTCATAGTGAAATGCACATAGAGAAATGTTCATAGAGAAATATACATCAAGACATTGGTTGTAAAACGTGTACACAATATTCATAACACATAATTTTAAGCTTAGTTTTATGCATGTATTACTGAAACCATACCTCAAATATGTTAAATACTTCATAAGTGAGACATAATAAATGAATTTTGGAACAGGTTTTATTTTTTTATTTACTTATCAATAAAACAAAATTTATAGAGATTTAGTATCATAGGTACAATTATCAAAATCTCATTCAGTGCTATAACATGCATCCTGCCGAAACTTACTTGAAATGGATTTCACACTCAAAAAAGAAATTTGTGAGAGTAACAGACAATCCAATCAATCTTTATTATTATTGCTATTATTACAACAACTAATACAATAATACATTTGTCAGCAAGAACTTAAAATCTGGAAATGCCTTTTTTTTTTTCACTGTGTATCCAGAAACAATAAATTAATGTAAACAAGCAGAATAAATGGTACCATCAGTATCAATAAAATCCTGTCCTTCTCTTTTCTAATGATTAGTTGCTTTCACTTAATTAACTCTTTCTGTATCGTGAAAAATTCAGTGCCATCTCATATTGTAATGCCTGTAATTTATGTGTAAGGAAGTAAAACGTAATGTAATCCATGTAATATAGGTGCAAGAGGTGATAGTTGGCCCTGTTGCCGTACAGTTGGTCTATGTATCAGTGAGGGAGTGGGGTTTCTGACAGTGTGGCTGATTTTGGCAGAATTCCAGTCATTCTTCAGGTCTTTTTGAGGAATGCTTTAAGATACTCTGGTTATTGTTCTTTGCGTGCAGGGTCAAGAGAGGCCCTCCAACATTTTACAGCAAAGTAAAACCAGACAGATACTCATAGACATGTTGTATATAAGCCATGACACCCCCTTTGGCGTATTCCTCTTTAAAATGCATTCAAAATGTTGACATAGCCTGACTATAGTTAGCGTGGTGTTCAGGGACTAGTTCATAAGCCAGACCACCACCTGTGACAGGAACAATACTTATGTAATGTATGTTAGACCTGTGCGACTGCTCACGTCTGATTGAAATTTCCCACAGATTCACACCCTTCCTTAATGACTCATGCTCAGACTTTGCTCGCTAATGGTTTGTTGAATGATCGCGTGGGTGTTTCTGTGTTACTTTGTGTGTGTGTGTGTGTGTGTGACTGAATTTCTTTGAATGTCAACACTCATGCTATCATCAGAAGTAGCATCAGTGTGTCATCGTATGTAAAAACTCTCATAGGGGGTTTCCTTGGTGACCACAACTTCTGGTGAACCGCCGTTCTTTTCGTCGGTTGGCGGTGACACAGTCATCCTCTGTGCGGCGTAGGGCTCAGGCTGAGGCCGCAGTCCGTGTCCAGGTCTTTGATGTAATGAGCGAGGCAAGCTGTTTGGGTGTTTGGGCTGGAGCTGGGACAGACGGGGGCAGAGTGTGATGGAGTGATTACTCTCTTCGCTGCTCTCCTGTCTACCCTGGCATGAATGCCCCTCTTCATTCACCCTAAAAGGCACATTATTGGCCTGAGGAGAGTGGGATATCCTGGCCACTGACCCCAGAGTAGGGGTCAAGGGGAACAGGGGGGCAGATGAAAGGGAACATAATTATGGGCGAAAGACAAAAAGAAACCTTGTCTCCAAACAACTATTTTGGTGGGAAGGGGGGAAAAAGGGGTCTGGTTAAAGGGAGCACAATTGAGATCAAGACATTTTCCCTGGTAAGTTATGTCCTTATCGCATCCCCTGCTCCATCATGTGAAGCTGAGGCCCAGCCCTGATTGGCAGAGCCGTGGCTCTTATCTGATGACGATTGGCCGAGGCCCGCGGGCACAGGAAGTGACAGCATGGTTCCCACAGTCCCACCCTTATGAGAAATAGTCTCTTTTCAGCCAGTGGGAGACGTGAGATGTGTTTGTATGTGTGTTAGGTGAACAACATATCCATTAAAACCCATTTAAAAAAAAACAACTGTTGTTTAAACGCTGTCTATTGACTAAATGTGGGAGGGTTTTCTTTCACCCCACAGAGGCTCCTGAGCTTTGGCCTCTGACATTATGGTTGCCTCAGGGTCTGTGTTTGTCTGACCTAACATGCTTTAACTAGCCAACTGACCATCTGACAGTGTTTTTCCAATCATATACTCCAGGGAATCATCTTCTAGAGGAGAATCTTGTCTGGCCCAGAATTGATTTTGTGAGATTTTTTTTGGCTGTTGTTTCCTGTCAAGTCTCATCTGACAAACTGGGCGTAAGAGTGAAATCCTACTGTCAAAAATAATGTTCAGGGCTTCTAACATAAACTGGTATATGTCACTCTGTCCATCTGTCGACCTGTTTCCAGGACATGAGCCAATGTTGGACATGGTTGTTGTGTGTTTTCACTCTGGTGGTCTAGACTAGAACACAGTTTGATTATTTTTTTGTGTGAGAGCCAGTGAATTAGACAACTTATCGGGAGTGAGGCGGTATTTTATGTCATACAAGATCATGTTTCATTCTTCAGGATTGTATCAGCTTTCATGCTACATAAGCTGTGAATTTCTCCATTTGTGATTTGTATCAATGATCAGTGTTTTTATTGTGATACTAACTGTAATTTTCTATAAAGGCCCATCAGACAAAAATTGCTGAAGGTGTTTGGCCAAGTTATTTTCTCAGCCAACCAGAGACTGAACTAGATCAGCTGGTTTTAGCTGTTGGTGCTGGAGAACAGTGGTCTCCTACTGTTCATATGTTGGTGATGTGAAGTATCTGCAAAATGCCCCATGTTCACTAAAATCCCAAATTCACCCAAATGTATATTATGTTGTAAATAACAAAACTCTTGTGTCTGCATGTTATGTCCTGTCTAGGTACTGTCCTCAGACCACCTTTGTCTTTTTTTTCCAAAGTTGATATTTTGGATTTAGTTCAGAGTCTTGAAAGATAAGAACTGTTCTTATTATGGATTCTTATGTCGCAGCCTCTCCTAATTTGCATACCTTATGTCTTATTTGGACACTTTGTCAAGCATGACAAAACATTTTTTTTTGCTCCAGTGCCCTTGACATTTGTCAAACTGTCTGTGGGTGTATTTGTAGCATTTTTCTTCTGTCCCCACCCACATTCTGTGAAGGTCTAACTCATGCTCTGCCTCTGATTAACTCTAAGCTTAATAATGTTCTTAAATTAAAGCATGCTTGTATGTGTGACAGCATGCACTGTACAGATTCACTAACAATATCAAAACCTTGACATATTTTGACATATACGTATTTAAAAATGAAGATAACTGACTGTCCCTGACCATGAACATAAATATACTTTGTGTTAAAGATACTATATTCCCCTTTAGTATTACTGGTTCAGTATCTCCTGTCTAACACAATAGACTTTATCAACACCAAATGGGTTCTCTACATATTTGTTCTTGTGGTTTAATAACACAATGAAAGAAGTGAAAACCACAACTGGTTTGTCCATGACCACTGGTTGATTCTGGATGTGTAGTCTTTCAGATTATGTATTTTTACAATCATGTACTTTAACAGAAACTTGGATTTTCATAACTTTATCTTTAATTATCATTCAAGTGACAAACATGAGATATGTAATTGATAACATTAATCTTTGTGCAAATTCTTTTAGCAAATAAGGTCCAAGTAGAACTAGGCAGTCGATGATCTTGGATGGCAATTGGTCTAAATTTGACATATTATCTGCTTTTTGTAAACAGTTTTATTAAAACTTTGCTACTCAGCTATAATTTTTTTTTTTTAAAAATAGACCCTTTATCAGTGATATTATAGTATCTAAAGCCCCTTTTACACAGCACTTCTGTCACAGGAATATTTTGCCTTTTTCCTGCTAAAACGCGAAGGTGGGATTATTTGGTCTCACCTTTATCCCGGCTTGGTTACGCTTCAGGAGGTAGTCACAGAGCTGTGATAAAGTTGGGATCATGACCACAGAACACTATGTAAAAGCAACGCCTCTTAGTCCACAACCAAGGTGTGACATTTTGATGACCGTGACCTCCGGTGTGGGAGAGAGAGGCATGATGCTGGGCATGGAAGGTGGCAGCAACAAGCAGGGGAAGCGCCTGGGGCTGGGCAGGGAAGCCTGCAGTGGCAGCCGCGGCTGGCACGGCTGGCCAGTGCCTCCAAATGCCCGCTGGCTCTTCCACACTGGGGGGATTTTAAAATGAGCGCTGGTCACCGCCGCTTTGATTCTGGAACCCAAGTCCACTGTGTAAACGTCCAGCCTATCTCATCTCTGTAACACCTTTTTGGCTGTGTAAGTCAGTCAGTGGAGGAAAAAAGGTGGCATCACCATCTCACCTTTTTTCCACGATCTCAGTGTAAAAGTGGCTTTAGAGAGATAATGCACCCCCCTTTGATTTGTAGCATTAATGTTGCTACCATAAGTTGCTAGGTATAGTGAATTTATTGCAGTCTTCTTATAGCCATACCTGAGTGTCTGTCCAGGCTGAAGTGAGTGTATTATCTTGCAGAGTTTGTGCAACTGATGAAGAAATGAGGATGAAAATTACTAAAAAGTTCATCAGGTGTGGGCCCAACTTCTGAATTCCAACATCAGTCTGGTTTGCACATGCTTTAGAGATACTGTATGTTAGTGTGAAAACATTTTAATTTGTATAAAAACTGAACAGGTGGTCAGGGCGCAAGAACCTATACTGACTGCTAATGGGTGACGGTGGGATGGACCCTGGGCATGTCATCAGTCCATTGCAGGACTTATATGTACGGACAAACAGCCATTCAGACCTATGGGTGATTTTAGATTGACCAAGTAATCTATTAAGTGGATCTCTTTGTATGCAAGTGCATCACCATGGCACCCCACAGTATTGATCACTAAGGCAGAGGACTAATTTCAGTGTGGTGCATGTTTACGTGTGTAAACCTGACAAAATAAAGATTATTCTTCTATAATGATAATACAAAAATGCAAAAATGCAGAGTTTCTAGTCAGACAGCAACAACAAAAAGATTTTACACACAGCTACAGCTAAAACCTCCAGAAACCACAGCATTTAAGAGGAAAATGTTACAGTCTGGTTAAATAGATTTTAAATGAGGGGAGAATTGTGATTCAGATGGTCACTTGTGGTTGTACAGTATATCAACAGTTTGCCATATGTTTGCCATATGTTATATTTTGGACAGATCAACCAATTCTAGGTTCCATGGTCATTCAATAGAAGGGACAAGAGTTTCTTTTCATGTAGAAGCATCAACATGTTAAAAAAAAAAAAAGTCTTCTTTTTATTATAATGTACAAATCCAACAAAAAAAAAAGGTTTATTGAAAAATCAGTACATGCTGCATGTAATTGATGAAAAAGGTAGATGCATCAGTATAATGGTTGTAAAAACTTGATGTGGTGAATTTGAATCGGTATCCCCTTTCATACAGCACTTCTGTTCTGGGAATATTTCATCTTTATTCCAGAACAATGTTTGTGTAAATGAAATGGTGGGATCATTTGTGTCCCACTCCTGTCAGCTCTGTAATGCCTCTGGAGGTAGTAACAGAGCCATGGTCAAGGTGGAATCAGAATTCTGGAATGCCATGTAAAAGGAACACCTCTCGTTCTGCAACCAAGATGTGATGTTTTGATGACATAAATCCTCGCGCGCTGGGGAGGATTTAAAAATGAGCGCGGGCCGTGTACAGTAATAAACATATCGACACAACCAGAAAGATGTCGAACTGAGGAGACGCCGAGATCCACCAGTTGTTGTCACTTTGAGCAGAGGACTATATCCATGCTAACATTTGTGGAAGATGGGCTGACGCTGGAGAAGTTAGCAACTTTGCTATGCTCGGGGTATATCCGATGCGTATTGCCCCTTTAATTCCGGAACGCAAGTCTGCTGTGTAAGAGTCCAACCTGTTTCACCTCTATTACTCCTTTGTCATTCAATGGTGGAAAAAAAGGTGGGATCACCATCTCACCTTTTTTCTTGGATCTCCGTCTAAAAGTGGCTAATAATACAGTTTTTACTCACCAGTGTCCAATAGCTTGTTGCTTATATTAAGTGAAATTGCCGTAAAAGAACTTTTATCCATGGTGTCCTCTTTTCTCCTTTGTGATCAGCTTCACATTTTCCACTGCTGATGGCAATCTGCCGACTCATTTCAATAAATGGGGAGTAGAAAAAGGATTTTTTAATGATATGTCAGGAGTCGAATGGCTGACCACTTGACAGCATTATCTAACACTGACTGATTAGGCGGCTGTGGGGCTGTGTTTGGAGCTGCTAGTGCATGTTTTGACACCTGTGGGCCTTGGACAGGTTAAATGCAGCTGGAGTGTGTGTGAATCTGTGTGTATATATGTGCTTTTTAGTGCGTGAGCAGGCTTTTGGCTGCATTCTGGCTGATGGATTTAGGATCCAGTCAGTGAGTAGAGGCAAGCACTCCCCTCTGGCTGATGGATGGAGGTCAGGGAGGTGTGGGACTTTCCTGCCCACCCAGGGATGACTTTATTGGGGCTAGGAGGAGTGCTGCCACAGACTGCTTTACCAGCACAGGACGACTCAGATTCCAGGCCAAGATTCACGATTGCCCTTTACAGGAATGTGGTCAGGCCGAGGGAAAGGTGTGCGTTTGCATGTGTGCCAGTGTTGGTGGAGGCTTCTGGATTTAATGTGGGTTTAGGATGTGTTACTGCACTTGAGGGTATATTTGGAGGATGTTAGATGGTGGCTCACCCGCTGCTCTTAAACCTGGATTGAGAACTGACACTTGACGATGACTTACTGGGAGCAATGAAAAGGCAGCCGCATGCTTGTCTTGTTTAAAAAAAGTACAAGTTTGTGATGAGGGAGAGACGAACTAGCATTAGGAAGGGAACATTGGCCTGAGCAGCTTTATTACTGCCAGAGATTTACACTCTACTTTATTCCCAACTGTCACTTGTAAAACTAAAGGAGAGGAAAGGAGAGGAGGGGGGGGTGATGATATACTAGCACGGCCCTATATGATGATCAAACCCAAACAGGAAATCAGTCGGATGACTTAGCTAGGAGGAGGTTGTCATCATGCAGCTGGATGTTCAGATGGGGAACAATATATCTGTTATTTCTCATTTCACCTTCAGTCAATCGGCCCTTTCCTCCCTAAACCTGCTGTCCTAATAAAATCTCTTTTTTTATTTGACTTAAAACACAAAGCAATAATAAACCTTAGTAATAATCCTAGACAGTGCATTACAGAGTGCATTTTATGCTCCTATAATTGCTGCATCTTTATTAATTCTCCTCTCACATAAACATCCTCTGTCTGGCATATAAACACAAGCACATGCACTCACATATGACAGTGTCATCTTCGGGGGACATATCCTCGGGTGATCTTGTGCTGAAAAAAAAAAAAAAAAGAACCGCTTTGACGACTTGAAGAGGAATTTGAAGAACTGTCCCGAGGAGTGTTTCTGAGAAAATAGATAAGATAAACTGATGGAGTAGTTCAATGAGGCATTCAGTGAGATCAACCCCCCTGATAAACTCATAGATAGAGGGAGGAAAAGGGGGAGAGATAGTGCAGGTATGTGTGAGGTAGTCAGATTTAGGAGATGCAGTTGACAGGTTTTGTGTACAAGATTGTTGTTAGATTATGGTATCTTACTGGAGCGAGCAAGATACATGGACGTGGTGCGAGTCACTTTTGAGCAGTGTTTGAGCATGTGGAAGGGGCTGTGTGCTGTTGTTTAGCCACGCTTGGCTATACGGGTCTCTCTCGGACTGCATTGTAAAATCACATTGATCTGGCCTGACAAGGCGTTGAGTCTTATCCCTGCAGCGAAAGCTTAGGGGTTGACGCCACCGGCTGAGGAGGATAGCGGCAGCGGATAAGATGAGGGAGAGGCGAAGATCCTCTGCCTCATCGGCCGCATTAAGAGATGGGAGGAATCTAAAGTGTAAAATCGGCCTCTTTTGCGATCAGTTGGGATTTAGCGCTGGTTTGTGGCAGTCGGCGCCGGCGCTGAGTTCTCCCTCCTGACAGGGTAATCGCCCAGGGGCTTAGCGCCACAGGAAGAACAATACCTCCCACTTCCTCTCATCTCATCTCACGGATGATCTGGACAAAGTACACGTCCACATCGACCATATCTGCCAGAGCAAAGCAGCCAGGGAGAGACAGGAGGATGACAGACCGAGGCCTGAGAGAACGCTTAGAAGTCCAATACGCTGTCAGTGAAGGGCAGGCATGAAGGAATGTTTGTGTTTGTCTTGATGTGTGTGTCTGCATCTATGTGCTCTCTCAATATATGTGTGTATGGCTGCGCATCACTTTGTAAGTTTATCTATTTGTATGCTGTTTATGCACAAGTACTAGTACACACACATTTACAGCATATGTGTGTGTTCACAGTATTATAAGATATGAGTTTTTACCTGCACACACAGATGATGTGCTCATAAATGTATGTGAAGAAACAGCATCCAGGGGGGTCAGTGCTAATCTGCCTCAGGTTTTAGTATGTAGAATCCCTCCTGTTCACATTAATAAGCGCCCTAAATAAAGCTGTATCTCTGACACATGCAAATGAACCGACGCAGCAGTAAAAAAGATCAAAAGATGAGAAAGGCTGCTATTACAGTAATCTACCTTGGTGGAGATGAGAGGCTTTTATCTGGTGTAAATTAACTGGCTGATCCGCAGTCCATCATCAGCCACAGGATCAGAAGGCGTCAGGTAGCACAGCGCAGCATAAATGTGTTTCGAACATAAAACACTAAAAAACAGCCAGTGGTCTGCTTTTATCAGCACATGACAGCATAAACCCATATTTCAATCTTTCCATCTACATGTACCTTTTTGTTTATTAGATTGTGTAGTACAATTGAGCAAAATAGCTGAAGCTTTGTAAGGCAAAGAAACCAGAGGTGGTAACTCTGGTAAAAGTGAAATTACTGATGGAATAAAAGTGAGTATGACAGTAAAAACAAGATTTGATGGACATTTCTACACACTGTTTATGTGCAAAGGTAGTTGAACCTCCCAGCATATTAATATAATGCAAATAGTATTCAATTCAATTCAAATAAAATTAAAAAAAAAAAATTTAAAAATGGTCAATGTTACTTCATTGTGCAAATCACTTCTGATTCTAAATTCTAAACACTTTTCTCTATGTCCCAGTCCAGAGGTGGGAAGTGACAAAGTACTTTGTTACTGTACTTAAGTAGATTTTTTTTTAGGTATATGTACTTTACTTGAGTATTTATTTTTCTGGCAACTTTTTTACTTTCACTCCCTACATTTTTGCATAAATATTTATACTCCTTACGTTCTCGGAATAAGCTTGTTACTTTTTCAAACTAAACGGATGTGACAGTATGTAAAATATGTCGCTTCATTCACTGTGGAATTAGAAAATAGAAACATGATTTTGCCTGGTTAAATAACTATTGTATCATTCATGGCAAAAAAAGCAGTTTTACTTTTTACTTTTTTTTTACTTTTACAATTGAGAAGTTGTACGTTTTACTTTTACTTAAGTAAAGGAGTTGAATCAGTACTTATGCTTTTATGAGAGTATTTTTTCACACAAGTAGCAGTACTTCTACTTAAGTACAGAATGTGTGTACTTTTGCCTCCTCCTCCTCCACCTCCTCCCAGAGGTTGGAACTAACAAAGTATAAGTCCTTTGTTACTGTACTTTAGTAGATTTTTTATAGTTTAATATGTTTACTTTATACTCCTTACATTCTTAGAATGGACTCATTACTTTTTAAAACTAAACAGTTGTGACAGTACGTAAAATACATCATTTTGTTCACTGTGGAATTAGAAAATGGAAACTTTTAGGATTTTGCCTGGTTAAATAAGTATTGTTTCATTCATGGCAAGAAAAATGCTGTTTTACTTTTTACTTTATTACAATTGGGAAGTTGTACTTTTTTACTTTAGTAATGGAGTTAAATCAGTACTTTTATGAGAGTATTTCTTCATACAAGTAACTGTACTTCTTCTTAAGTACAGTACGTATGTGAGTACTTTTGCCACCTCTTTTTTTTTTGCAATATTAGAATTGGCCCATTAATTTAGTTTTCAGTTAGGTTTCGTTCATTGAAACTAATGTAATGAGCCTGTTTTGGTAATGTTAGTAAAAGGAAATGATTAAAAATGTGAATGTTAAAAGCATAAAAGTGTCAAAAAAAGTAAACTCTGCTCAAGTACAATCACAAAGTCTTTGTTGCTTCCCACCTTGAAAAGAAAAACGCAGATAATCAGAATTTTAAAAAAAAAAACAAAACAGCTGGTCGGGTCTGTCATTTTGCAAAAAGTTTTACCACTGTTGACCCATTCATTTTTCTCCGTATCTGTCCTATTGAGGCTGCGCTGGCTGCAGTGTAACCTGAGATACGATTCTCCTCCCCTCTTTCTCTCTGTCCAGGTGCTGGGCTTCACTGACCGTCTAAATCTGTTAAGTACAGTCTCACTCCTCTCTGTCTGGCCCCGTGATAAGGAGCAGAGTTTCCAGTCTCTACCTCACACATGCATTCTCATATAACCCAGCCATTACTTTGCATCATTGAGGTTTATTTTACCTGATAAGCACACTGAGGAACCATTCTCTCTGCTGTAAGTCCTGAATAGGAGCGGCTGAACTGAAAGGGGTTTTAGCTATCTGAAGTATGGCAACCATTTTTATGACACTGCCTGTTGCACTTAGCAGCTTGTTGCCAGGTTTTCAAATCAGGCACGTGCACAATGGAAAAGTACCCCATTGTGTACATAAAAACAATCAGGGGGTAATTATACGGCTGTAAAAGGCAGGTCCTCAAAGCAGGGGAGCCATTAGTGAAAGAGTTTTTTTACATGCATAAATCACCCACTACATACACAAGCACACACACATCTGTACTCACACACACTGACACATAACATAACCTCAGGGCATGATCTTTGCCCTGTAGGAGCTGCTAATACACCCAAATGACTTCCCTGCAACTTGGAAACATCAAGTGCCTGAGTGCTCAACAATAATGACATCTTCTCCAGACCCATTTATGGTGTGTGTTCAATTACTATTAGCACCACAAACGGCCACAAGAGGTCCTGCCTGTATGTGCCACTGTGTGTGAAAGATGCTCATTCATGTCCATACCCCACTTTTTCAACCAAACTCTCCGTCTTAAGGCAACACACTACAGCTGAATAGGGTACAGTTTTAAAATAATGGATATCACCATGAAACTTCCCCAGTTTATGACTTACACAAGTATGGAAAAAAAATATATTACAAGTTTTTGAAATTTGTTTAAATATGCAAATTAGACATTATTTCATTAAATATGAGCATATATTTTTTGTAGCTAGATCTGAATATATAATAAAGGCAGGTGTAAAATTCTTTTTTCATTTTGTTTACACGCGATAAAAAAAAAATACAGAGGAATTTCAGGATATCTGCTTTCATTATCGAGGAAATAAAAACATACGGTCCATAGTCTTATAAAAACTAATTTTCTCCATGTTTTTTTGAAATTAAAATGTCACATAAATCAGGCCAGGAATGATTTATTAACAAATCCCTTTGTAAATAGAATACTTCAGAATACTGCTAAGTGTATAACTGGAAAGTTTGGTGTATATAGGTGATACCAGTCATGACAAACTTCAATAAACGGATTGGTAAATTCAGCAGAAACTTACTGCCGCAAATAAACAAACTGTAATAAAATAAACATCTTAATGTATAATTTCAACATTTTTTTAGAACAGCTTGAAAGAACACACACTGAAGGAGTAAACTAGCCCGAAATCTCAAAATTGACCACTGCACAAAAAATCTATGTTTCTGCCTGCCGTGTCTCGCCTTAAATGTGTGGCTCTTTAAGTTGACATCGATGTTATTGCAATCTTTGCAGTGTGTGTGTCTGTGTGTGTGTGCATGTGTTACCTGCTTCTTTTGGCTGGAAACTGTCACTGTCTCTGTCTAATCGGATTGGGAGAACACCAGCGGCTAATGCAGCCTGCTGCCATCAAGTCGTCCATTTAAAGCAGCGCTGATCTGATTGCTGGAGTTTATTGGAAAATGGAACAAGCAGGGGCAGGGCCACAACCCCCCCGCCACCCCCCCCCCCCCATCTCTCCATCCGTGTTCCTTTCACTGAAGCTCTTTTCACTGACCGAACACTGGAGAGTGCTTCAGCCTTTACCTAGTTAGCACCCTTATCAGCCACAGTGAGTTTGGGGTCACTTTGGACAAGGACCTAGAGGGAGATATTTAATGTAATTTCACTGACAGGAAATGGGACTTTGGATGTGATTAGGTACTTGCCGGACAGGTAGTGGAGAGGCAAAGTGCTGTTTGGAGTTAGTTTAAAAGCCATTTGAATGTGCAGTTAGTAGGCTTTGTATCAGTCACGGCATCAGCCTCAGTGAAAACAAAGTGTTCAAAGTCATATAGGTCACTTAACATGAACCTCTCCGTGGGATTAATAGGCCGCTCCACAACATCCGTTGGTTTCTATTTTGTCTTTCCCAGGAGAAAAGTGAAGAGTCAAAGGTGTTCTGTTGTCACTCAGTATAAATGTTCACAACACTCTCTCATTGAGAAAACAAACAGGGGGTGTGATTGTTTGGTTTTGAGGGAGTGAAAATCTGTGGCGTTTTTCACACACTGCCCAGAAAAGACGAAGATTATGTTGACTGAAAATAGAAGAGTCTGGGTGAAGAGCGCCCCAGTGAATTGCATTAAAAGTATGTGAATGTGTACCAAACCCCCCTTAAATAAAGCCCTCCTCCCCCCATTTTCTCTATGACTTCCTCAGACTCCCCCACCTCAGCCTCCCCCGCCTCCTTCTCTCCCGCTTGCGGCCACCACTCTTCCAGTCTCTGTCGCCCCGCGATCTTATCACACCTCTTCTGATTTCATTTGACCGTCGCCAGCTAATCAGTGGCCAACATCTGGATGGTTACCATGGCAACCGGCTGGACCAAATATTCTGGGGCCTTAAAAGGTGGGTCGAGGTCTGCGCGGAGAAGCAATGAGAAATGCCCTGAGATTGACAGCTATGATGGACAGAAGAGAACAGAGGGCTGAATAGTGCCGCACTGCCACAGTGTTTACTGTGTGTGTGTGTGTGTGTGTGTGTGTGTGGGGATGAGAGTGAGTTAGAGAGTGAGA
>JAPTGZ010000022.1:27660975-27673714 GCA_029814645.1 Fowleria isostigma | reverse complement strand
ATTTCAATGTATATGTGGATGTATGACTGTATTTTTATTTTGTGTAACTTCTGCTGCTGTCTTGGCCAGGACACTCTGGAAAAAGAGATTTTTAATCTCAATGAGTTTTTTCTCCTGGTTAAATACAGGTTATGAATGAATGAATGAATTTATCTGTGAGAAACTCCAACATTAACGGACAGAATTCCATCTCCTGTTCCTCCTCCAGGTGTTTCACGCCAACACCGACCCCACCGAGGTGGTTCTGAATCGGATCCCACAGCCCGTCCTGGCCCGCTTCGTCCGGATCCGACCGCAGTCGTGGAAAAACGGCATCGCCCTGCGCTTCGAGCTCTACGGCTGTCAGATCACAGGTAAGAAGAAAAAAAACACCAGTCGACTGTTTTCAGCAGCTTTGACCATGTACGTGTCCTGACGATGATGATGATGATGATGATGATGATGATGATGATGATGGTGGTGATGGACCAGGGCTGTCAAGCGGGACCACACACCAGGAACAAAATAAAGCATTTAATAACCTATAAATAATAAAACACATTAAGGTCTATATTTTAATGGGAAAAAAAGTCAAATTATACAAGAATGTGAAAAACTGGAACGACCATGAACAACATAAATGTACATAATATTATGTTTATTCATATTTATAGAATATATCTTTTTCCTCCTTATATTTTATGTTTCACATCTGAATACTTCTCTGTTTTCTATCACTTTATTTTTCTATTTTCTGCTGTTGTCAACTTATGTTTCAGTTTATTATTAATCAACATTCAGAGTGGATTCACAAATGCACAAAACACTTAATAACAGTTAAAATTATACTTATTTTTCTAAGTGTATTTCGGGTTGTACATATTTGTTTGTAAATGTAGATTTTTTTTTGTTCATGTAATGTTACTATTTTTTAAATATTTTTCACATTTTCATACTTGTTTTATCTATCTGTCCGTCCGTCCAGTACGTATATATTGTGTTTGCATATATTTGAGTATTTTCGTTTATACCTCCTTATCCCTGAACTATCCATCTAAATTTTGTTATGAGCACACATGATAACAATAAACATTCTTGAATTAAGTAAGGAATTTGTAATTAGCATTATTTATAGGTTATTATTCTATTATTTGACGACATCAGATTGTATGTGGCCCCTGAACTGAATCCAGTTCAACCCCCTCAGCGTCTTCTTTTTAATTGAAAGCCCAGATCAGACCCACTGGCGACCCGGTTTTGGTCCACGGGCCTTATGTTTGAAATGGAACAGAACTTTCCGGTCATTTCCTGGCAGGGTGTTTTTTTTTTTTTTGTTCCCGTCTATATAATATGATGATAAATAATTGGGTCCATTTGTCTGTCCAGTGCTTCTATTCATACTTTCCCCTCCTTTTTGTCTTTCACAGGCACAAAACACACACACACACACACACACACACACACAGAGCTAATAGAATAATACTAGAGTGTGATGTGTGGGTGATAACATCACAGAGTAACGGGCTCTCAGCTTTCATCTGCAGCCCTGCCAAACAAACACCATTTCAACCATAATCAGCTCAATACTATAAATAGATCTAACTTAATTAGAGCGTCTGTGTTTGTGAGCGCGTCGCCGTGTTTGTGCGTCGCACAAATGGAGAAAGAAGGCGTTTGGATCCGTCTGAGTGTGTGTCCCCGCTCCACTGTATCATTATTAGGTTAGGGCCTCGCTGCTGCCGTCGTAGTGGTCATTGAGGAGATAGATCTGCTCTTATCTGGGAGGGCCGTTCAGCACCCACACACATCACAAGCACACAAACTGTATCTGTGTGTGTGTGTGTGTGTGTGTGTGTGCGCTGCAGCAGGAGGACGGCCAAAAGAGGCGGCAGAAATCAGATACCATCCTGCCGACCAATCACCTATTTTTCAAATATACAATGCATGGACATGTGTCTAAAGTACTAAAACCTACCAAAAATCAGGTAAAATACACTAAAATATACCAAAAATACACTGAAATATATAAAAAATGGGGATAAAATACACTAAAATATACAAAAAATGGGGTAAAATACACTGAAATATATCAAAACTACACTGAAATATACAAAAAATGGGGTAAAATACACTGAAATATATCAAAAATACACTGAAATATACAAAAAGATGTGATAAAATACATTGAAATATATCAAAACTACACTGAAATATACAAAAAATGGGATAAAATACACTAAAATCTATCTCATGATGTCTAACTGAAGCAGAAAAATACTGATAATAAAAGGAAAAAAGCAGGAGTCAGACATTTTTTTACTGCATTGTGTTGTCAGTTTTACAGAGTTTGACAACCGTGTTGAAATGATGCACAAAGGAATTACTGCAGTCTAAGTTCAGGAACTTTTTAATACACAATTCCACATTTACCGTTGTTCGAAGAAGCAGTAGCCAGGCTTCCATGCAAATGAATTTTAACCGAATATTCAAAACAATTAGTAAAATAAAATGCAAATTTATGCACGTTTTATCTGTTGCTGTTGTATGAATATTAAAGTTGGCTCTTCATCATCATCACTATCACTAAGGTTAAAAACTTTCACAGTTGGCTGTTGTATTTCATATAATAGAAAGTTCCCTGAGCTGCTGATTTAGGAACTGAGAGATATAATCGATATGTTGTCAAAACTTAAAGCTGAATTTAAGTTTTGCCTCATACCCAAACCCCCAATCTGTTTCTGTTGAATATTTTATCCTCACTTCTCAAATGGTGGAATTTCAGAGCTGTTTCGTCTAGTATGGCTTTCATGTTTGTGTCTTGTATTAGTTTGGTGAATGTTGCTTTGTGTCCTTATTGATTGACACGTGCAGACACGTTTATTGGCTAAATCTGTTACACTTCACTTCTTCACTGACTTTTTCATTTTTTATTTTTTTTATTGTTTTCCGTCTTTATAAGTTAGTCAAATTGGAGAGAAGCAGGAAATGGTGTGTTGGGATTGAATACAGAAGGGACACTCAGCAAATGACCCCAGGTTGTGAGCAAATCCAGTGAGCCCTCAGCCAGTGCAGTACAGCCACCCGGGTACCTCCAACTTCCAAGTAGATGTTGTTAAGTCTATATAACTGCCACAAAATATTTCACTCTAGTACACTAGTTTCAAACCTATAATTAACTGCGTTTCATGTTATACAGCCATGCAAAAAATTATTAGACCATCAAAAATCATAAACACTAGTTATAGTAATCAAATACTAACTCCTGTGTGACTAAAACAGAAAAGAGAACATGGAATTTGTAAAAGCACTGTTTTTGTCAGTACAATGCCATAGCTATTGATGTAAGAACTTAAGTGATTTTGGTTATTATCAAGAAAACAATGGAAAATGGTTAGATATCAGCTCTCAAATTAAACTCTTAGGATCTATTTTGGTTGTTATCATTATATTTGTCCAAACAAATGTACCGTAGCTTTCGGACTATAAGTCGCACCGGCGTATAAGTCGCACCAGTCAAAAAATGGATCATGAAGGCGAAAAAAAAACCATATATAAGTCGCACTGGAGTATGTCACACCCATTGGTGTATGTTTGTTCAGTTTATTATTAGATTCTTTGTCTGCCTCAGGACTGTGTTTTTAGTATAGACACTGAATTTAGTCAGTTGAATCTAGTTGTATCTGGTGTTGATGAGACGTGTGATTCTTGTACAGTAAATGTTAGTCCCACAATGATACCGTGCTAATGCTAATGGGACTGGAGCAGTGGGAGGTGGCTGTTGCTGTTTGTTAGTCAGTTAGCTCTCAAATTGTACAGCTTAGATGGGTAGATAAATGTCAACAGGTACAAAAGAGTTCCTCAGACATTGAGTAGAACACCGGGGCATCACCATTCACTCACCAACTAAATAAAGTTAGCGTTATGATCATAGCACCTAGCAGCTGATAAGTCTTGGCTTATTGGTTAGCTGTGCAGCTAAGTGAGTCCCCGATATCTGGTGTGTCAACCAATCCCATGTGTCTGGGACCAGGGAGGATGGGGGACGGATCTCACCAGGGGGGCCTGGAGGTGTTTTTGCGTCTTCGTTTGCCGCACAACTAACCAAAGAGCTGAGGTTGTCTGCTAACGTTAGCATAGCGCTGCTATAACATTAGCTACAGAGCTAAATAGCAGCTCCGTGATCTCCTCCTTGAAGTCAAAACAAACATCTAAAACTTCAATGTCCGGACAAAGTTTCCCATTCCACTGCACCCCAGTGTACAATCACTATTTTTTGCCTTCATTGAAGACTAATGCACATTTGTAGAAGGAGGGTTGGTTATGACAGTGAATAGTCCTCCGGGGGAGGTCCGCAGAAAAAAACACCAACGAAGAAGAATGAAACCACCGAAGAACAAACCGGCATAGCAGATACCAGTAGTTGTCACAAGCCTAGAGCGCCTCTGGTGGTACGTAATGTTCACTACTTGGTCATGTCGGTCAGTGTGAAAATCACATTTAAGAACATGTGAAATTATATATTTTAATGTATTTTAATATATTTAAGTCACACCGGAGTATAAGTCGCAGGACCAGCAAAACTATGAAAAAAGTGCGACATAGTCCACAAAATATGGTACCTTTAATTCTACCAGGCATTAAAATTAACAAAAAATGTATGAAAACATAGGGTGGTCTAGCATTTTTTTCCGCACTTGTATATGGAATTGACTATGATTCTAGAGCTGTCAATGAGTTGACTTGTATGCAAAATCTCTATTTAATGCTCATTACTTTATGAAAGCTCTATTTATTATATAGTGAATAGTGAATGAGTAAATAAGGGACTGATCTCACTTTCAGTTCTTGGAATTATGCATGATCCATAACTAAAGGGAAGGGAGCCATTATAAAAGCTACATTATTGGGTAAAAAAATCCTAATTATCTCTCGGGACATTGTAATTTAAGTGGTCTGAGATAAAACAAGGATTTCCTAACATCTAAGAACTGTGTATAAAATATCTATAAAATATCTACCCTGTGACACTGACAGAAAGGGGTCAAATGTGATTGTGATACCAATTGCACGTCCAGTCAGATGTGACTCAGCAAAAGTGGACCTCTTCCACAGAGCTGTGGAATAGCATTAGGTTGTGGATATGTACTCAGTCTTTTGATTTGGACAGAGAGGAGAGAGCTGTATAAGGATGGTGTGTATTTTTTTGATTCTTTGGGTTTTCCATCCCCCTTTTTGACTCCTACAGCTTTAAGGTTTTCAGGCACAACTGTACTTTGCTGGATGATACTAGCCAAAATGTCTGCTGTGGAAAAAAAAAGAAAGAGAATCTACACTATTGCCTATAAAGTTGGAATACCCTTCTCATAAAATGGTTGTGACAATTTGATTTATTCTTGCTAGAAAAAGTGTAACTGACACTCAGATTATAATTATGCCACCTGGTCAAAGGTTATTACTGATCTGTATCAATAAGAATAAAAAAAACAGGAATATGTCTAAAACCAACATTATTCCAGTTTTATGGGTAAGGTTCACTGCCTGCATATGTTAATATAAACAGTAATATTTGAGGACAGTACAGTACAATATATTATAAATATCTCACCTTACTCCCAAATATTATCACAAAAGTCCTGTGATGAAATAAAGTAATTCTAACTCTGACTTTGCTCCACAATAAAAATTCATAGCATATTAACATCTGAAATATGTCTTTTTATAGTTCATTTACTACTATTTTTGTTAAATGGCTGGTAAAGTGTAAAGAATATTTTTTCATTTCATTTTGTTTATTTTGAGCTTGTGCACTCCATGTGCAATACTCCATGTGCACATTTCATTATATGTACACAGATATACAAAGAGAATTTTTTGTAAACACTATATACATAGAGAATTTTACACAAACATTATACATAGAGAAATATACAGAGACATTGGTTGTAAACATTATGTATGCACAATATACATAGCACATGGATATATATGGCAATTCACTATTAAAATACAACCCTGGTAGCCTGAAAGGGAGTGAGAAGAAGTAAAACGTATTTACTCCCGCCCCCAGTTTCACTTCTTAAACATGTATGGTTGCAATTATGTCAAAGAAATTAGCTGTAAATATGCATTAGTACAACAAAACTAACTTTAACACAGTGTACTGGACACAAATTTACCCAATCAAGAGAAATTAATGCTAATTAAACAACAGATTATAGACATAAATAAATAGTGTCAATAAGCAAAGTAAAAAAAAAAATGAGAATCAAAGCACAAAACGCAAACATAAAAAGAAAGTAAGAAAAGAAAAAAAGAAAGAAAGAAAATAAGAAGGAAAAACTACAAAAAAGCCACCACATAACCTTCAAGGCCCTTCATCTCTATATTGTTTTAAAACTATTTATGTCCTAATTTAAACTGCTGTATGCTGTTGGTGCATTGCTTTAATTGAACCAATTTCTGTGCGAAAAGATCATATGAGGGGACTCTGAAGCACTGATGCAGTGAAGTATCATTATCAGTTTCAGAATGCTATTGATACTTTCATGTTCTATTCAGAATGATTTTTCAAGTTTTGCATTACCACTGAACTTTTGAAGCAGCCGGTAAATGCAAATCCTCTGCAGAATATGTAGATACTGACTATCGTTACATGACCACAATCATGGTGGACTGATCTTGATGTTTTTCTTTAACTGCTGTCCTTTAAACCCAGTTATATTCAAATAATAACAGTTCAGTTGCACCTCAGAGTTTGGCAGTAGCTGCTCATGGGGTGGTATGTAGACATGGCTTGGCTTGGCTTGGCTGGGATACCCCTGCACCCCCTGGGGAGTCCTGAGGGATCAGATAAGACCGGTTTCCCAGATCAGGGTCAGATTGACAGTTGAGTGCCTGAGGAAGAGTGATGGGCTTGGGATTCAGATTGGGAGGAGGGTTTTTTTATACCATAGGGCCCCTTAGGGACGTTTAGAACCCGCAAAATATGTTGACCGTAATGACACTGATTACTTAAGTGGATAGAGATCACTTTGGTGACAAATCAATTATAAAATCAACATGGGTTATTATATGTCTAGTCTAGTTTTATCTGTCTTAACTCTGTGGAACTGAAGTGCTGTTTCACTTTTTCTAATTAGTTTGATTGTACCTGATGATTGTGAATTAACAGAGATATTAGTAGCCGATGAGGCTGGAGCCTGACAAGAAAACTGATGTAATTAAAGTCTCTTGGGAGCCTTCATCTGCCCCTGTTCATGATACAAGATAGTTCAATAATGGGAGCTGTCCTTGTTGATGATTCCCACATACCTGTCAAAAGGGGATACCCCGACACATTATAGGAGGGGGTTAAAGGGGAGGTTTTAGGATACTACAGAAAACCTCGGATCTCCTCATTTTATTTATTTATTTTTTTAATTTCATTTACTTCAAGCATTCATACAAGTACAAATACATGCAAGTTCAAAATTTCAAAATCATTCATTTACATTCGAAAAGGAGTGGGAAGAAGAAAACTAATTTAACCCCTGAGGACCCAGTGTGACATTTATGGCACTTCCCAAATTGTTTCTCTATGTTTAACCATCCTTAAGTGGGTAATACTATACCATAATAATCTTGTGTATTTTGTGTTTTTTTTCCAGTGAAAATCAGGTACATTTATTTAGGGCATCCTGATGTAAAAAAACATATGCCAAATCCTCATGTGAATGATTCACTGTGGTGACCCCGAAAGGGAGCAGCCAAAACGGGAAACAACATTTTACTAATCATGTAGATGTTCATAAAAGTTTAGAAAAAAATTGAGGATTATTATATTAAAAACAGAGAAAACTGAAGAAAAAGTTACGTTTACAGCAAAATTTATCACTAACTGAACATAAGCCCAGTGTATCTATCCACTGTCATTGATTCAACTCCATGGGTTTTATTGGTGAATCAATGTTGTAGAAAATGACGTTTCCACAATAACTATGGAGCCTAAGAACGTCCAAATTGGTCATATCTGATGACCATGAAAAGATGAATAACTGCAAGTTACACCACTTATTTACATGGATCAGTGGATCAACAGGGATTAAACAGTTTACATCAGTACATGATTTTTGTATATGGTGGATGTTTGGGTCTTTATGGGTTAAAAAAAGTTAAATGTAGAGAAACGTTCATGTGCGAACTGACACAAAAGTAGTTCTGGGTCTTCATGGGTTAATCCCTCCTCCATTACTCATCATCAAATAACATAATGAAGTTTTAAATACTCAATCTTGTCTTTAGACTTCAAGCCAGGACAAATGAACAAAATAGGCCTATACCAGATTATAATAAACTCATTTGACAGTATTCACATTATATGGAAATGAAAGAGAGATTTCTCTTTATGAGCCTGTAATGGTGGGAGGAGAACTGATACATTCAGGAATGAGATAGTTATCTCTGATTTTTGGTTTACAAGTTGTGGCTTTAACTGGTTGTGTTTTATATTTTTTTTTCATGGTTAAAAATACTTTAGTTTTGGTTGTAAATAAAGCCAGGAGTCATTTAAACCAGCTTTCTAAACTCATTGTGCATCTTATCTGAGAGGTGATTGTATTCCATGTTATATATAAAGGGAAATAAGATGTGAAAGTGTTCAGTGTTTGAAAAAGAGGGGCGATGCGCTCTCAAGGCCATCAAGGACTCCTCCAGGGCTTCTGACTTAACCAGAGAAATAATATTGGTGCAGACACAGACTGCATTATTGTCCATAGCCTGCAGACAACCTTTCACATATTTTCCCTTTTGGTTGATGGAGCTTTGAGACTCCATGTCTCTGGTAGGCACAGACACACACGCACACACTGGATTATAAACACATACTCATGCCCCTTATAACCGTGAAGTGACCTATTAACCCAGTACACAGTGCCATTTACATTCAGTCACACACACTCACGTATGATTACACACCCATATGCAATACTACTACTGCACTATTTACATGGAGGGGGTTATAGATATGCACATACACCCACATTCTGTTTCCGTCCGCCACACACACACACACTCAAGTCTGAACACACACGGTGTTAGCCCGACAGACTAACTGGCTCTCGGGCTAATTGAGTAGAGTGTGTGGCCCCGTGTGGCCCTGGTCTGACCCCTCTGTAGCCAGGGACACCACTGAGCCTCTGCTTTGATACATTCGATACGGTTTAAGTAAGGAATGAGGACCTAAGCCTGTTTACATGTGAACTGGATTAGTGTTGGGGTGACAGTGCAGTAACGAGTGAGTGGGAGAGAGTGAGAGTCGGGGAAAGCAGAAGTATTGGAGCATGTGAGGCGGGGAATCACTTGTCCTTACTGTAACTTCAACAGGTGCCTGTGCCAGCTTTCTTTGTTTTGGTTGCATTTTCATCTTTTCATTTCTCCTATTTGTAACATCAAAACAGCATGCACCAATCACATAATTTCTTATGCAAATCTATGGTTTCATTTGTACTTGTATTGTTCTAACTACAAGAAGTGTGTTGTTGACCTTCTTGGTCAGTGACTTAATGTTTATTATAGGTATCATGCCATTATGCATCAGTAAAATGAGTCCCTGTACATTATTGTAATGGAGTGACTGAAAACAGGAGAAATCTGATATCTGTCTGTGTCTTGTTCTTTTTCTCTCTCTCTCTGGCCGTCGCTAAGACCCCCCCATGCATCATTCTCTCCCTTTTCCTGAAGTAATGATTTGATGTTGCTAATGGCTTCCTAAATTTTGTAGAAAGGGCAGAACTAGCGCTGTCTAGAGTTTCAGACTTTGGAGGTCTGCCAGACAAGGAGGGAAAGTGAGGCAATGGGAGGGGGGGCTTTCACTGGAGCCAAGGCCGAGTCGTTTCTGTAGGTAAGGAGATCAAGGAATCAGCATTTGGATCATCTGGGTGTTATCCTTATAATGGCTTCCTTTCAAGATATTAATATTCCCTTTTCCGACATCCATATGTCACAGAAAAGAGAAATCCCCTAAATAAATCAAAATGCTTGAAGCCTAAACCGTTTTTTTTCCTTCTCAGAATATTAACAGTGATATAGTCGTCAAGGACAAACCATGTAAATAGTTTGGAAACACTGATTCATAACCAATGTAAATTAACTTGTCACATTAAAAACAAGCAACAAATCCTAGATATGGCAAGGAAGCAAGTGATAACATTTTGCCTTAAGGTGTGTCTGGCCACAGCTGAGGCTAACACACACGGACACACAGCCTTGATGCTGCCAGTAGAATGGATTCTATTGTTGGTTTGCTCTACTGCTCATTCAAGTGAGCCCACATGAAAGAAGTCAATGGAAGGGAGAATGACGAATGAATGTGTTGATGCTTGTAGTTTACATGCTTGTATGTCTGCTGGTGTATGTGTGTGTGTGTATAAGTGTATATATGTGTGTATGTGTGTCTGTGTGTGTGCATTTGTGTGTCTGTGCGCACACACAGCAGTGTGTTTGTGTGTGTGTGTTTGCTTGTTTGTCACATGATGTCCTGTGGCAATCCCTAACTAACCGTACAGGCGCCAGTAGAAGGTGGGGGGGTGGGGGTAAGAGACGGGCATGAGAAGACGCAGAGGAGGAAAGCGGAGCTATGGAGCCGTGGAGGGGGGCACTCTGGCTGACTACTGTCACATGATGGGCATATAATGAAGCCAAACTACATTCAAACTGTTGAATAACTGAGCAAATGACTCATGACCTGACTTAGCATTGTGTAAACATGGGTCTTCAGTTCAGTCCTCTGGAATATCACAGGACAGATTTTGGACTTGCTAATATTCTCACTGTCCTTTGATAGTGTATGTATGCGTCTCAGTAACTTGGATCTCCTGCCAGCATTCAGTATAGGGCTTGAAAAATATAATGGAGGTATTAAAAATACTTTACTGAGGCACAGCATTTCATCACTATCAAATTAAAGAGGTAACATTATGCCAAGGTGGTGTTTCTTAGCAAATTGCCTAGCTGCCTTGACAAGACTCCAGAGTCAGTGGACAAAGGATAGACACAGCGATGGACACAGAAAAAACAGCCAAAAGAAACTGAGTGTCTGTGTGGGTTTCTTTATCTTAGAGCCTTAGTGATGCTGTCATATCTAATGCTCTCACTCCATTAATCACACAGCCGCCTGCATGTGTGACTGAGGTTACATGTTGGATGGCACTGGAGTGTGTGTGAGACTTTATGTGGCCGAGGTGGTGGTGTTTACCCAGTGCATAAGCAGTGGTTGGCCGCAGGCCTGGTACGCTTGGCCATGATAGGCCACTGTGAAATGTGTCTGACAGTGGCAGCCCATTGCCCTCTTGACTGTAATTTTGTGAATGTGTGTAGACTGTTGTGTCCGTGCACGTGGTTGTGCACATCAAGTCTAAATGTATTTCACTTCTATCAACTCTGCACTCTGCTAACTGCATATTATAGATCTCTACATATAGATATACACATTGGCCATTGCTTGTTTTAGTTGAACAAAACTACAAAGATCTTTTAACACTGAGAGGAACAGTGGGCATGTAGCTAATGGCTGCAGAGGAGAGTGGGAGGGAGAAGGAGAGAATGGTAATAGGGTGGGAAAGGGGAAATGAATCAATGGAAGGCCCTGCTATCCAGGCTTATTCAGCAGGCCTCTCTCCCCTTGTCTGTCGTCTTTTTTTTTCCCTTTTCGTTCTTGAGCTCTTGATCACTTCTCTTTCCCCTCTCCACCGCATTCCGCACAGTTTTGTCATCCTGCCAAGGAAACGAATCAGAGAGCCCTCTCTCAGTCGCCACACTTTTCCTTTGTCTCACTCTGCCTCTCTCGGCTTCGATCCGCTCATAGTTCGGTCTGCACCCGACTGCCTCAGCACACTTCACTTTGACCTCTGCAGCCTATGATGTCACACCAGGAGCAAAGGCTATCGGAAAGTGACCCTGCATCACACTAGCTCATGTCCAGTGAGCGTTTCTGCCTCCTAAAAGGTTGTTGTAAAACCTTTCATTCTTCCTTTTCAGGAGAGTGCTTCCCTTGTTTGGAGAAAGTGTCTCCTGTTTCAAGAAGTCTGTCCTGCCCTTTTAAAGAGTTTCAAAGAGGCTTCCTGATTCCTTATTTTTCTTCCATGCTAATTTGATGCGGCTGTACGTGCCAGTTATCATGCTACTGTGCATGTTATTTGTACCAATAATTGAATGAAGCCATTTACATCACTAACTATTAATTAATTTTTGTGTTGTTTTTTTTTTCCCCCAGATCATCTCCAGTGAACCATGTCAGTGGTGAAATGTTTTAATCAGACGGGTAAATGGAATAATTCTATCAGTCAATGTAGTCTTGTCTTATTTTTACATGGCTGATTAACCATGTTACCAGTTGTTTAACTGGCAGGGGTGGATTAGCTGGATTAGATGTGTATTTGCCTGTGTGTGTGTATGCCAATTAACAATGGCTTTGGAGGCTAAAAGTCAATCAGAGGCATACATATAACAGAGGGAGAGAGAGACTGGATTTAACTGGGGAAAGAAAAGTGTGATTATAGCTTCCACATGACCTGGTGTACCCCTCTTACAACTTGGCCCACCTTATGGAGCAGGGGAGATGATTACTGTTTAAAGCAATTCTTTTTTTGCATGTGCAGGAGTGCATCAACCTCTGCAACCTCTTTACTTGTATACCGTATTTTTCAGACTATAAGTTGATCTAGAGTATAAGTCGCATCCATCAAAAATGGGTCATGAAGAAGAAAAAAAACATATATAAGTCACA
>JAPTGZ010000022.1:27643735-27656116 GCA_029814645.1 Fowleria isostigma | reverse complement strand
GATCAATTAAAATGAAAGTCTTCATATTTGAATGGGCCCTGGGAGACTGTACTGGGAAAATTGGGCCCAGTTGTCAAAAAGGTTAAGAAAGATCTTCTCTGATATCATTCTAGTCGGTAGATGGGATTTACATTATGCCTTGTATACATGTAACAACTTTTCCTCTGACCAATCAGTAGTCAGCATTGAAATTTCAGTAAAAATCAGCCCAGATAGAACCACTCCGAAGCTGGTATGAAAAAGAAGTACTTGTACCAGGGACAACCCCCAGTGGAAAAGCACATAAAAGGGAGTAGAGTCCAGTAGAGCTGAGCTGAGCCAAGCCATGCTGGAAAGGTGCAGTGGAAAAGGGGCATAAGTTTCTATCTCTTTTATCCAGTTACTGTAACGTACACTGAATGACAGAAAATACTGAATGCTCTGCTTCAAAAAATCTCAGTTCTGACAGAGAGATCTCAGAGATCTTCCGCAGATGATTCAAAACATCAGCTCTCAGATGGTAGCCCTAGCAGCTATGCTTTGTTGTGGAGAAGAGTTGGTTTATTAGAATGAACCAGGTGAATTCAGGACAGCTACAGAGCTGGTCTGTCACTTAATCCACCACACAAGAAACCAACGTTAGCCTACAATAGAGCAGCTGAACAGCTTGTGAGTCTGAGCAGGGCACGGCAGGTCTCTGTGGGCTTCTACTGTCCTCCACCGTCCTCTCGTTCTCTGTCTGGTCATTGGTCCCTGTGGGAGTGTCCAGAGGATCCATCCGGGGGTAGGCACCTGGGTCCCGTCCTCTTAGTCCTGGCCTTGAGCCAAGGTGCCCTTGACTCCCCCACTCATATGTTTCTCCAGTTACCTGCCAGAGAAAGCGAATGAGGTGGGGTGGGGGCAGAGAATGGAGAAGGACATTATATGGGCGCGGAAGAGGATGACGGGTCCAGACGCCCACTCCCCTGAGCCCTCCAAGGCATTAGTACTGTACTTGCCCCCTTGTGTGTCACTGGAAGCCTTGGGATGAATGGGCTCGTTTGTCTTCAGACAGTGGGGATGAATTTGTCTGTCGGAGCAGGTGAGCAGGAGAGCCCGAGCACTGCAGAGCACAGCATGAATAAGACCTGAACACTACCTGTCCCAGGTGAACGTCCTGAATGCTCTCTGTCCCAGGTGAGAGGAGACTGACCTCATTTTCAGGGTGAGACAAGGGAGGGGTGCTCTGCATGTCCACACCCTGCCTCTGACAGCTACTTTTTTAGCTGATTACACACTCAACTACCGTAACAAAGAACGTGCAAATGGAGCTGAATGGGAAAGCGGTCAGATGACGGATGCTAACTCATAATGGTCAAAGTTTGAATTGCATGTAATTGAGGAGCTGATTGGGACAGGATTTTGTATTTGCTGCATTTAAACATGGATTGTGTGCAAACAGGTGTACCCAGATACATTTGCATGGCAGTAACACCCCCCTTGGCTGAGTGGGTATCAAGTTTGTGTGGGGAAAATCATCAGGGAGTAAAACATACAAGTTGCAAAGGTCGGTAACTGTATGCATTCATAAACCTCTTTGATCTTACTGTGATCTCTTCAGAAACCTTTTTATAACCACAAAACTGGCAGTTAGGTCTATCCCCAGCCACCACCGACTGATATGAAACACTCTCCCTGTGTCTTTCCCTCTTTCACTTCTCTACTCTCATATTTACACACTATTATGTTGTTGCTGGTGAGAAAATAGTACTACAAAAGGATTTTTTTAGTATTACAAATTCTTCCCCACTGAGAACGACCTTTTTGAATGAAGTCTGCATTTTATTTCACACATTTCTTTTAAGATTGGCCACTAAAGTTGTGCCCGTTTTGATGAGGACTCTATGGAAGAGGAGATCTTGTGTCTTGTATCTCAATGGGCGCTTCCTGAATAAATAAAGCATGAATAAATTAACTATTTCTCACCATGCTACCCGTTACATTAAAAATATGACAGTTATAACACAGTGAATGTAAAATATTCATCCTAAGCAAGCCTAAAAACACTAGAATAAAATGTTTTTTGTTTTTTTTTTAATAAACCACAGGTATGTACTGTTTAACCTCAATTTGTCAACAATCTATTTCTTGCCCTTTTTGCTTTTCCTCATTAGGCGGGACGTGACTGGGTTGATGTTGACTATATAAAATCATGGACTATGTCCAGAGAACCAAGTTCAGATCCTATTTCTGGCATATTTTTAGGTCTATGGCAACGAACGCATTTATGTAAGGTTTGTTAAAGATGGTGGTATTGCTTAAATGTTACTAAACAGATTAATACATTTTTATCACATTTTTATTGAGTTTATGTGTACTAAACCCAGTAATGTCAACTTTTCAAATGCCTGAATCTAACCATAAAACGTTTATTAATGCTGTCACAACAATCTGGTATTCCAGATTAAGGTAATATTTATTTTGGCAGAAAACATTACATGGATGGCACATTATTAGTTACACCTGAGCCTGATTTCTGAGAGTTGCATTTGTTTGTACAGCCTCATTCTATTTCCTCTTAATGGTGAAGGCATCATGTCAGCTTAAAGTATAACACTGATATTTCCATATCTATAAATGTATGTGTAATGTATTTGAGAAATGTAAGATTATATGTATCTGCCTTGCATGCTACATATAACAGCACTTTCTTTGAACAATAGAGCTGCCAAAAATGTGTTAAACACTTATGTTCATCTCTGTGTGTACAGTTTTCTATCATGGAAAAATAACTGATAACCAAAAGTATTTGACAATTTCTTGACCAATATGCACAGCAATTCATGTGGCTCAAATAGACATGAATGTATGGGAACTTAATGTATGAAACCTTGCAGAGAATTACACTTAAATACAGTACCTCATAATCAATCTCCTTTTACCGTCTCTGTCAGACTTCTGTAGTCTTAATTGGTCTTAATAGCACAACATAAGTATTTCCTGTTTGAACTTCTCACTTCCTGTTTTTCTTTTTTTCACTGCTTTGAAAAGCTGTGTCCTCACTCAAGCTTGGTATGCAGCTGCAGCTAGCTAGCAGCTCTTCAATGTTTAGCCTGAAGAGGAGAAAAAAGCGCGGAGGACCTTGGGGTCATTCAGAAGACGAAATGACGCAAGATCAAAACACGTTCGAGTTTTCTGACTAAATACTGACATTTGAAGAGATCTTTGGCGAGATCTGGCAGGTCAGGATGGGGTGGTTTCCTGTCAGTAGAGGTCATCAGTGATTATCTGTTGTCAACTCTGCTTCTCTCAGTGTGACAGTATTTACTGTCAAAGGTGTATGGATCATGTAGCTTCTTCGTGGTATGGTTGATTAATTTGAGAACTGTCAAATTTTGTCTGAAGAGATTTCCATGAATAGTGTCCACCAGGTGTTTTACTGAACGCACCACCTTTTTCCTGTCAGGCACTTTAAGTGGAGTATTTCTATGAATTTCTCTTGATCCGTGAAAAGAGGAAGTTCATTTGTGGGTCTCTTAGTAGTACACTATGACTTAGTAGCCATTCTAACTGTTCAAACAGTCAAGAGCTTAGTAAATGCTTCATCATTGTCTTATGCTCCAAGTTCTCTTTTTGCTCAACGTTGACTAACAACCACATTTCTTGGGGCAGTTTATAGCAGAAATAAAAGTTCCATGTTTGTATTCTCTAAATACTGTCCCGTCTAGAAGCTCTAATATCCTTCTAGGGGTCTGAGGAAGGAGGGATGCTTTTTTAGTTAGGCCCAGGCAAAGGTCAACCCCCCTCTTTGCAACACACACAAGAAGAGACCTGCATCTGAACTGCACTCCACTTCCTTTCATCTTCAACATCTCTCTCTCCCTAACTCAACTTTGTGAGGGGATGGTCGGGATACCTTTTGATTCTGCTAATTCAATTTGATAGAAAAACAAATACAATGGGGGAGTGGGAGACAAGAAGAGAGTGGGAGTAACAGGGGGGAAATGAAGAGACTGAGCGTTACATGGAGCTCAGAGAGGGAATGAGCAGCGGCGGTGGTGGTCGTAGTGGGGGAGGATGGCGAGGACAAACGGAAGAGCAGAGGGGAGAAAGAAAAGGAGATATTTTCGGGAGGAGTTGAAACATCCAGTTCCAGGTTGAAGTCGTAAACCTCTCGGTGCTCTGATCTAGGTGGCCACCATGTTCACCCCACCGACTCGTCAGAGATCTTTCCCCTTTATGTCTTCTGTGGAACACCGCTCTGATAGTGAAGATAAGTAACATCGTATTTTATGGCTCTTTTTGTGTCACATAATTCAGGATGTGAATTAGAAAGGGATGTCTTGTTTAGTGTAGTGACTAGTCTAGTGAGGGTTGCTGAGTAACCTTGTGCCGAAACATCTGCTGAGTTTCAAAAGCCACACATTACAGAGACTATATGAATTCAACAAGGGGAAAATGAAGCAGTGGTGGCACATGCCAATGACTGAAACACCTCGCCAAGCATTCATTTCGGGAGCAAGTGTGCATGTCATGCGCATTGTACCTAAAGACTTTTCAGGCCTAAGAGAAGAAACGCCGTCCGGATTCCTTCAAACACATGCATGAGAAGCTTTGTCACACACGTCATCCATGTCTGCTTTTGTGTACACATGCATGTTCATGTCTACATGCATTTGTTGACATAAATGTGTACATTCAAGACAGGGGCTGCTTTGGGAGTGCTGGCCTGGCAGACTGCTGTATTATTTTTAGGAGGGCTGCTCCTTCCCTCTGGAGGGCCTCATTGAAGAGTGCTGGCTCTCTCCGTCTCCCCCTCTCAGGCTCCGGGAGTCCGGCCAAACCCGGCAAAGCAGGCAGCTTACTGGCTGCAGCAGCACACAACCCGCTGGAGCCGTGGCCTGTACACGGCCCAGCACCCACAGCACCGCGCTACACACAGATGGCTAGACTGCTTATTGGCAGTCGAGCATTACATTTTCACTGGTGTTCAGCAAGTGGATCAGGGGGATCCCACCCCCACTCTGAAAACAGACACTCAGATGCAGCCCTCCAGTCCTGTATGTGTGTACAGCCAGTGAGTGTTGTGGGTGCTACGATGTAGCATAATAAACAAAACTGACAACATTGTGCTCCAGCTACACAACAGCCCCCTTATAAATCCCAGAATAAATATTATTTTCAAATTGTACTGAGAAACCCCAACAGATTGACCTCTACATCAGTCCAGCAGATGTGAGAAGGAAGAGGGCTGAGGGAGGGGTAGTAGTCCACTTTTAGCTTTGGACCGTTTAATTGGATGGTTTGTGCTCTGGGCGTGTGAGGGCATGCTGAACTCAGTGATGATGACCTCAAATTGGCCCTAATCGAGCAGACTCATTAGTGACTGGCTCTGTTTCTACAACCCCTTTTATTTTACTGTAATCGTCCAAATGGGAGTGGGACAAGGAGTGACCAACATAAAGAGAGAGAGAAAAAAAGAGAATAAAAGAGAAACAATAAATCAGTGACCAGGGAGATGAGAAGAATGAAAAAAGATAAACAGAAAGAAAAAGAAAAAGCAGACAAGATGAGGGAGAAACAGAGTCAACGCCTGCTTCCTGGCACTCTCAGCTGCATGCACATCTGTGTGTGAAGGGTCTGAGCAGACCCCCACGTGTTTGCTCAGGTCGCCTGATTGCCTTTCCTTCCTCTTCTCTCTCCCACTAAAGACCCGCTGTCCTTCCTCTCACTCCAATCACCACGGCCAAGAGAAAGGTCTACTCCAGCAGACTGAGGGAGAGTATGACTCCCACTGAATCACACATACACACACCTACACTACATTTGTCACATATTCATATTTCATTAAGAAATTCTCGGGTGGAGCTAGACCAGGGCATCATATCAAATTAATTCTATTGTTGCTTTATGAGAACTGAAAATGATCAGTGTCTAGACACTTTTGCTACGCAACAAATTTGCTTATTGTGATATATATTTATTGTAAATATCTTTCCCCTGTCGTCGTTTATCAGTGGTTTTATTTTGTCTATTTTTTTTAAGACAAAACATACTCACAGCTAATGATGTTATTGCGGCTATTGATTTTCCACGTATACAGTATATAGTTTGACATTTAAAAAAAAAAAAAAAAGGGGGGGGAGCATTTTGAATTAAGTTGTGTCTTGAGTTCATGTGAAAAACAAAAACATTAAAATTGTACATTGTCCACAACACACAAAAATTGTATTTTTCGCCATAATATTAGCCCTTGCTAAAGATCTGAAAAGCAATCCTGAATGGATTATCTTATATATAAATAAGTGTCAATTAAGGTTTGTTTTTTTCCTGAGTTTATGAGAGCATGTGGGTATGTGCATATGTATGACTGTGTGTGACTCCGGAGCCCTTGACTGGAGCCTGCTGTCTGGGTACAATGGTCCAGCCCGGGGCCTTAGCTCCACAAAGAGGCCTTCTCTTAAGAACACACCATCACAGATAGAGGAGGAGCCTGACCAAAGCATTACCACGGTTAAGGGATCACAGAGCTTCCCTTGATACATCTGATATCACTTATGATTTTAATAATGAAGCACTCTTCATTAACCGAAAGGCTGGACTAACACTCTCTGCAGTGTGTGTTCAAAAAATAAAGGGCAAAGTTGGCAGGCAGTGACAGATTTTACTTCAGTATTAAACTTTATTTCCTTTACTTTTGTGAGATGGAAAAATGATAAAAACGTACAGCTCAGGGACTTTTCGTCTAAGATAGGTCAGTGTTTTTCTTTACATAATAACCATGAAAATAAAATCATAACAGTTTCTATGTGTCTTTGACAAAAGCTTAAACAGTGAAAATAAATTATTGTAGCAATAATTATAACATCAAATATAACAACAATAATAGCAATTAAGCATTTATAAACACTCTATTTACTGTGTCTTTTTTCCATAAATGTCCGTTATTAAAAACAGGTGAGCGCTGTGGTGGTGTACAATCCAGCATATGAGGAGAGCACTGGTTTATGGGTACTGTAGTCTGACTGGTGTGGAACAGAAGCAAACGGATGCTGCAGCCGCCTGATTTCAACCAGTCTTAAGACTTTCAGTGCCAAAGAGTGTCCGTCCTCTGCACAGACAGACAGCAACCGGGGGATGGGCAGGATGTATGTATCTGAGTCTAGAATGAGATGGTCGGGAGGTGAAAACAATGGTTCTTTTAAAGACCTCTCGCAAGTCTCCTTTTACAGGGTCAAGGAGAGGTGTGTACCAAAGTGACTTAGTAAAAATAAGCAAAAAGAGTGACAAGCGTCTCCATTCACTCTGATCCGTCAAGTCTCAGTCACCTGGGGGTTTAGAAACCCCTCGCCACATTAGCTCTTCAGAGTCCAATAAAGTCCTGCTCTCTGCGGTGAGGTCAGGCATGACGTGACCTTCAGTCATTCAGTCCAACCAAAAGTTCCTCCCCTCCAACCACTGTACATGACGCAACAAGTCTGCTCAGCTTTCTACGTGATGTAGAGGCCATGTAGTGTTAATGGCGATGTGGTGGCTCCTACAGGCGGAGGCGTACTGGGTCTGAAGGGCCTCAGTGTGGCTCGGCCCAGACTGGCGAGCGATTGGAGTGGTGGGGGTGACCGAATGAAGGGTGAATGGGCGTGGGAGTAGGCAGCATGTGTCCCGAGTGGCTGAAGGGGGGCAGGTGACCCATGTGGGTCATGTGGCTAGTGAGGCCGGGAGCAGCACCAAAGGGAGAAGCCTTGTCCTGCATGCACTTGGATAGCTCATCGAAGCCGTCCCCTGCTCGTTTGTTCCTCTTAGACTTGCTGGACATCTTGCGGTTGCGTGTCTGGATTCCTTCTTTCTTCATGGTCAAGGGTCTGTTGACCTGTGGAGAGCAGTACATTAGCTCAAAGCCAACCAGACAAAAGCTTCAGTGGCAGTGTGAATGTTGCTTTGCTTAAGTTACATTAACTTGTTTTCCAGTTCATTCAAAATATCCACAGAAACACATTTTGCATTACACATCTTTGCAAATCAGGTTTAATGCATTTCTTTCATGGTAGCCACATCTTATGGTTTAGACCAGTGTGATATAAACGCTATAAATAATGAGCAGCTGTTTTGCATATATAGCTCCATTATAAGGCAGGTCTGGGGCGGTGTTTTGCCTTTGTCTAATTTCAAACCAAACAGAGCAGTCAATATGAATACATGAGGATGAGGGCCTGGCTGGAGCTGAAAGGACCAGCCTCAGACAAATCCTCATCAGTGTAACCGACGCCGTTACACTGAATGACAGTCCCACCCTGCAGCCTCTCCGGGGAGTAACGCCCCCATTGAAACAACGATGGATTAATAAAAAAAGACGACCGGTGGGTTCTGCCTGACAGGGTGAGCAGGCTTTGCCGCCGTACTCTCACAGTTTTTTTCTGCTCCTAAATCGATAAAAGCTGTCCGCCCACTTGACCATTTAACGACCAGACACCCCCCACCCCACCCACACACACACACATACACACACTCTCACTCCGTGGCACCCATAGCGCACACAACACTTTAAGGATACTTACATTGTGAAGTTTAAAGTAAAGCCCGCAGGCATTACACACCGGGTCTCCGTTCCCGTTGCGCCTCCAGAGGGTGGTGGTGGTGGTCTGGCAATTTGCACAGCAGGTGCCTGCGCGTCTAGCAGCGGACTGGAGGAAACAGAAAGAGAGGAAAAAAAAAAACAGCTCATGAATAAAAGGTCACCGCGGACAAAACACCGGGTATATCGCGGATATAGACACATTACTAACTTAGACTTCATTTTATAATTTTACTCATCAAAAGTCATTTATTTAACCCATAAGGACCCCGTGTGACTTTTTGTGGCAGTGTCCAAATGAATTTTTCTCTCTAACCTTTTTTTTAAAGTGATATATCAACATTATAACATTATCCTGTTAATTTTGCATTTTTTCCGGTGAAAATCATCTATTTTCCTATGTTTAATTAACTGATCATGTAGATGTTCATAAAAGCTCAGAGTAAATCCAAAGGTTATTTTATCAAAACAGTAAAAAAACTGAAGAAAAAGTGACTTTTTCCGTCAAATTTGTCACTAAACTAAACATAAACCCAGTGTGTCCATCTACTGTCATTGATCCAACTCCATGGGTTTTAATAGTGAATCAATGTTGTGGAGGATGACGGTGTTTCCACGTTCACTATACGGAGCCTCTGAACGTCCAAACGGGTCATATCTGATGACCATGAAAAGATGACAAACTGCGTTTTACAAAAATTATTTACATATGCTGATAGGATTAGTGGATCAATAGGTATTAAATAGTTCAGATCAATAGATGCTCTTGGTTGCCAGTGACTGGGTCTTTATGGGTTAAGGCTATGATGAAGACATAAGAAAGAGATAATGTTTTTGAATAAACATATTTTCTTAAGGCTTCAACTTTGACCGCAGAACCATGTGCAGAAAAGCACCACAAACAGCGACACTCAGACTGGAAAAAATTACTTCATTTCTCTATTAAATCAGTTGTAGGCTATGTACTCTATAAAGTCCGCTACAAGCCTGATCAAATTTTCTAATTTGTGCACGAAGATATGGAGACACTGGACTGCCTGTCTCTGTGCGCGCGCCTACCAAAAAATTATCATATATAATGACTGATACTATAACTATGCTGGTATTAACAGGTCATAATGCAGTCCTTGTGTTTATTCTGATCCACCAAAACGAGGCTGCAAGTCGTGTAAGACCCGGTGTCCTGCCTGGCAATGTGCTCCTGCGTCCATTACGGATCAATTCTTCACACATAATAAGAAACATTAGCTTTACATGCAAGAACCCCGTGGCTCTTTGTTTTGCAACATCCAGGTTTTTCTTTTAATTAATTTCAGATGGACCCTGCTGTTGACCTAGAGAGCAAAAAAAAAAAAAAGACATGGCCATTTTAAAGCGGAATAACAACATACAAACTCTTTCGTAGGCCTGTGGCGCACAAAAAAAAAAAAAAAAAAAAAAGCCGCTACATTTGGAGCCGCTGCGCACAGAGAATGACAAACAAGTGAAGAACATAAATCCATTTATTTTCCAATCCCCGCCCCTCGCAGTCTGTCCCCTTCACACACAAGCGGCTCCTCCAGTGTTGTGATAATCTCTTTACAGTATATGTCAGTCTGGCCATAGAGAATGCAGTGCGCTGGTTGAAGGCGGAAACAGCCGGGAGTCTGACTTCCTTATCTGGGTCGGGCAGATATCCGGATAGGAAACAACTGGATGCCCCTTTGAACACAACTCTGAAAAACACTTGAGCTGAAAATGCAAACGCTGTAGCCACATGGCCGAGCCAGTGGAAAATGTAATGGAGGAGGAACGACGAGGAACAAAACCAATAAGTTTTTTTTTTTTTTTTTTTTTTTTACTTATATATTTCATATAAGTAATATTATTACCTCTTGCGTGATACAGGTAAATTTTTTTTGACAAGTGTAATCAGAAACTTATGTTAATGAAGACTATTACACCTGGACTATAGCCTCCTCCATCATAATTAGCCTGAGAAAATTAAAAAGCCAAGACCTTGTATTAATAAAGTGAAGAGATTAAAGTAACTTTTTATCATTTACTCCAACATTAACAATCCCTCTTTTTAGTGAGTCCTCTATCAGCATCATCTTTATGTGTGCCCAGCTTGTTTAGTTTTAGTTTAGCAAATAACAGGAAAAAATGTCATTTGCAGGCCACAAAGTAATTTTATGTCCGTGATTTAAGTCACAACATCCAGTGTTTCTTTTCACTGAAGTACTTGAACAAAAATGAGAAAACCACAAAGTGTTTACAAGTTCTTAAAAAGGATTCACCCATAAAAATATTAACACTAATCAAGATGAATAATGAACCCATCCACATGATTTGGTCTTTTTTTAGAGCCCCCCCCCCAAAAATAAAAAAATAAAAAAATACACAGTCACATTGTGGAGTTTTTGTAGCCCTGCATCAACAGGAATGTTCTGTGTCCATGCTGCTTCTCATTTACTCGACCATGGTGTTAACTAAAGCAGCATGGGCATTGGTATCAGTAACAGTATCAGAAGTACCAGCAATAATGATAGCAGGAACAATGGCAATAGTAGCAGTATTGTAACAGGCCATGAAGGCGGATCATTGGGGGGTGAGAGGGACAAACAATTCCAGGAAGATCATAGGGAAAATATAACTTTCCTGGAATTGTGCTGCCGGCATCTGCTTTGTGCTCATATTTGGGTGCCTTCTCTCGGAGCGAAGTGTTAAGAGAGCGGGAGAAGCAGGACTCACCAGTCTACGTTTGGGCTTTATAAGTGGTCTGTTCTGGCCGTTCATCTTGTGGTACAGTCCACAGGCGTTGCACAGGTAGTGGCCGGTACCATCCCGTCGCCACAGAGGGGTGGAGGTGGCGCCGCAGTTTACACATTCACGGCCCTCTGCATATAATTCAAGAGAGGGAGACAGGAAGAAATTTTATATAATTAAAAAATTCACAGTCGGCCACAAGCAATGTATATAACAGCTGCCTAACGCAACCAGGCACCCATGATGATGAACGCCCTGGGTTGGCCTGTAATATGAAGTCAAAATCTGTCTTATGGCGATCCGTGTGGTGACAGTGTCCACAGTGCAGGTGCACCAAGTGTGCATGGCAGTCATGGACACAGACACCTCTATGTAAACCGATCCAGAGTAGGCAGGCTAGAGACAGCCAAAACATGTCCAGAGGTGCCCAACAAAGAATGAGACACACCATCAAATTAGGACTACATTATTCATCAACTCAGTGGGCACCCATGAGAGGAAACATAAGTGTGTGGTGGTGGTATTAAATGTGCCGGACAGTGTTGCAGCCTTTGATAAACAGCCAGCTGTTCTTCTAAAACTGTTGGAATGATCATCAAGTAGTAATATTTTACTAGTTTTTATTATTTCCTAGCCTAAAAACAGAGTCCATGCGCGCCCTCATGCTAATAAAACCTGTTTTTGTCCTTACTCTTACTTGTTATCCTCTCCCATGCAGGTTTGACTGACTTCAAACAGCCTGTTGCTAAACCGACCGATTCATTTAATTCAAGTATCCATCTCTCCCCAGAGCATCATCTCATTATTCCTGTTATAATGCCAGCGACACCCAAAGTCCCACCCTTGCTCTACAATGGAATCTGACCTGAGCAGAAGCCATGTTCCCTTTTGAAATGCATCTCGGCGCTTTTTTTTGTGCCTCCCTTCTCTTCTTCTTAAGTATTTCACAAGTCCAGCGACCACAATAAAGCAAGGTCATTTACACTTTAAATATTCATCAACTATGACTTAAGTGTAAAAGCTTTTGCAATGGTTCGTGTTGAAATAAGACAAAATAGGAAGATGAAAGCCTCATCCGAAAAGGTAGAGTAGAGAGGAGGAGG
>JAPTGZ010000022.1:27626284-27637184 GCA_029814645.1 Fowleria isostigma | reverse complement strand
GTGTGTGTGTGTGTGTGTGTGTGTGTGTGTGTGTGTGTGTGTGTGTGTGTGTGTGTGTGTGTGTGTGTGTGTACAGGCTATGTGTGTTTGTAGGGAGTGTGAAGAGCCACAGTGGGGCTTGTGAAGATAAGCAGAGCCAGAAAGAGGAGAATGACACAAACCAGCTGAAGCATTATTGTCCCCTTTACTCACGGCTAATTAGATCGAGCCAGGACACTGGGGGCCTTTATAGACACAAGCACCCAGACACAAGACCATATAGTGGCTGAGAGAGGGGCCTGGATGCTGCTGTGAGTGCAGCACTGATTCCCATTTAAGCATTTTGAGCTCAGAGTAATAACATTTTGGAATGAAGTTAGACATTAAACAAGAACTACACATGTAGCAAAAAGAATGGTGGATAAAAAAAAAAAAAAAAACTAAAAACAAAAAAAAACTCAGATTGGTAGAGCCAAAGCGCTATTCTGTTACAATTTGTGAAGTTTCCTTTCTGTATCACAGCCCTGTAATGGTCTTCCAACTAAGCAGTTTTAGAGATAATACAACAATTTATTAACAATATGTGTTAGAAAACCATAAAGAAGCAGTTAATCTTTTTCTGGTTAATTCATCCCTGAAGCATTTCATACATGAGAAACACCTATTCTGGACTTCAGTGTAAACGCTTTAATCCACAAATCTGTAGTTGTCTGTTAATTTGCTGTATGCACACACACACACACACACACACACACACACACACACACTACACAGAAGCATTAAAATCAGGCAGAAGAACAGGTAAGGCACAGAGGTAGGTGGAAAAAGGTGAAATGCATTGACTCCAACTCCTGCATGCCTGTAGAGACCCCAGCTCGCCCCTGTCTCAGCTCCACCATTGTACTGATGTGATTGCTCTTTCTGCTGATGAAAGAGGATTGCTCAAGTCATTATGCATTTTAAAGCGTGTCAATTGAATACTTTGTCGTCACTAATATCACGCTGATGATACACTAATCCATTTCGTGATCGAGGCTTTTTTTTTTTTTTTTCTTAACTCCAGGAATAGAACACCTTGCCCACGGCAACACGAAGTACTCTGTATTATAAGTGATGATTGGATTATACTTACGTGAAAGCTGTGAAGTATTCGATAATTTTTGTGGAGAAATAATTCCCATTTGTTTGATACAGTATTATTATTGGTTAAAGCATCACATTTTAGCACAAACGCATTTTCATTGTTCGTTCGAATAGAAAAATATATGTGTTGACATATTCGGAAAGGATAAACGGATAATCAGATTGAATAACAATAGCAGATTCAATCATAAAAGTAGCTTACTGCATTATGTTTTAAAACTGTTCAACTATTCCCAGATTATAATTTACAGCAATTTAATAAACCGTGTGCCGTATTACCCAATTTTTACAGCGGTTTGCACTCAAATGTTTAATCATTCTCTGTCCAAATAGATGTAAATATCCAGATAAATAAAACACTAACATAAAAACCAATTAAGGCGAACAATGCATGAAAAAAATAAAGGTATTTTAACAAAGCAACGATCATGAACTCTATTTCCCTGTTTATTAAATCTAAATATTAAAGCATACATAATCATTCCGAGATAAAACAGCGTCTTAAATATATATATCTTTAATTCTCTTACCTGTTTTGGTTCTTGTGCTTGTCTATGCAGACTTGCTGCCTCTCTTGACTCAAACCAGAGAGTGTCTCCATCCGATTCACCGCATCTCTTCGGCGCGTCTCCACAAAATGCAAAGACAAAAAAAAAAAAAACTAACAAAAAAAAAAAAATGCAAAAACAAACGACGATTGTGTCAACGTTTCCTGACGGGCAGTGTTTTTTAAAGATGCTGTGGATACTGGAGTGATCAGCCGGTGTGTTCCAGTTGTGTTGTGTGTCTGATCACGCCGCGCAGAGCTGTGGGTTGTGTGTATATGTGTGTGTGTGTGTGTGTGTGTGTGTGTGTGGGTCTGCGCTCAGGCTTCTCCCTCCTCTCTCGCTCCTTCCAAACCTCTCTGAATATGAGCAAAAAAAAAAAAAAAAAAAAAACTTCTGGGGCTGTATGAGAGGCTGCAGCCACATAGCAACGTAATGGCACGTCAGCCTGTCTTCCGGATCCCGGTTATAGAGTGGGACTGGCAGTAAATAGCCTGTACCTGGTCCCAAGAGGTGATCAGTGCTGTTTATCTTCTATTAAAGTCAGTGTCTGTCATGTACACACACAAAAAAAGAAAAAAAAAATCATTCACATTATGATACACAGCGAGGGAGGCTTCTGATTTTTCTTGCTGCTGCTTATTGTTTAATGCACATTTACATGGTGTTTTCATGAGAATATTTTCACTTTATCATGCAGGAAAAATAGGTTTTTCAGTGGATGTAGAAAAGCTTAACCCATAAAGACTCAGTGCTGCTTTTGTGTCACGTCCCAAATTAATTTTTTCTCTATATTCAACCCATAAAGACCCAAATATCCACCATCTAAAATCATATAGAAGTGTTAATTTCTGTTTATCCACGAATTGTTGAAAAAATACAGTTATTCATCATTTTATGGTTACCTATTTGGACGCTCAGAGGCTCCGTAGTTACCGTGGAAACACTGTCATCCTCTACAACACTGATTCACCAGTATAACCCATGGAGTTAGATGAGTGACACTGGATGGACACACTGGGTTTATGTTCAGTTAATAAGAGATTTAACTGGAAAAGTCACTTTTTCTTCAGTTTTCTCTGTTTTTGATATAATAACCCTCTACTCTAAACTTCTATGAACATCTACACAATAAAAATGCCAGTGTTAATTTAACACCCACAGTGTCTATATGAGCCAGCACTCTTGGTTCATAGACACTGTGGGTGTTAAATTTACACTGACATTTTTACTGTGTATATGATTAATAAATTGCATGATGGAAAGTACCTGATTTTTTACGGAAAAACCTCAAAATACAGAAGATAATATTACAACAGATGGTGATGAACCACTTAATGACGGTTAACTATGGAGGGAAAAAAAATCATTTGGGAAGTGCCATAAATGTCACACTGGGTTCTTATGGGCTATCATGACAAATAGGAGCTCACCTTAGTGTTTGTCCACTTCCTCAAATCAAGGTGATGCATTCCATATTTATTTATTTATTTTTGACGAATCTGTCAGTTTCCAGACTAATTGACTTACTGAGATTTGACTCTAACCCCCTGGTTGTTCTCCGCCCACTGCCTTAAATGTGTTAAAGAAGAAGGAAAATATTCTTTCCTTCTTCATACGGGTCCTCCCTCCTCCTTTTCTTTTCTTTCATTCTTTCTTTTTTTTTTTCTGTGCTTTATATCCCCACGCAGCAACAACAACTTTGTAAAACATGCAAAGCCCCTGAAATCTCCTGCACGCGACCTGGGCTCGTGCGCGTCGCTTGAGCCGGGCAGGTGCAAGCGCGAGGACCTCTGCAACTCGGGGCTCGTGCTCCCCAGAGTGCACCCGCTCACATAAAGAGCAGAAAGAAAAGAAGAAGAAGAAAAAAAAAAGAAACGACTGAATTAATAGCATTTATTTTAACGAGGGGGGGAAAGTAAACGTAAAACTGGAAGTATTGGCAAGTCGGCACAGAGTTCATGAAAATAAAATTCTTTATCTTCTATGATTATCTTTTACTAAACGGTTTGACTGGTAAAACAAGTATAGTTGTTTTGTGTGGAGAAAAACTTATCAGAGGCCCAGAAATCCGGCTTTTATAGACATATATAATAGTTATGACTTTATGTTGATGCGATTGTGAAATTAAATAACAAGATGAATAATGGGTGAATATTTGGGAAAAACGGATTATTAGGATTTATTTTAATATTTACATTTTTCCCAGCAGAATATATGAGCATATATATTTTATGAAATGCTTTTAAAATATGTCTAAAATTAATGATAATATAGTGTTTTTACATAAAAGTAGATCAGATAAAAGTATATGTCATTTTATTATTATTATTATTATTATTGGGATTACACCACTTGAGTCAATCGATAAATCAAACCTGAGCAGTATATTTGTGCCTACTTGCAGTTGTTTTGTTAATCAATTTTCTGCATGTTCTGCACGAGACTGTGTGTGTGTGTGTGCATGATTTTTCGTCAGGCACGATATTATATGCACACTGCATTAGATGCCAAGGCCCTTCTCCTTCTGATTATTACCAGGGGTAATATTTCATCGGCACTACGCAATCTTTGTTCTCTGTGAAGATAATAAATGGCCTAATCGTTATCAGCAAACTGCTGGGGGTGTCAGCACCGACCGAGGCTGGAAGCGGGGTCCAAAGTGCTGCTGAATAAATTGGTGTTCCTTATCTCTCACTCCCAGATTATCGCCGCCTTTTCAAACTTGCACAACAAATACATTCAATGCATCTAATGCATCATTTGTGGGGGGGAGATCCCGCAGGTTGATAGAGACAGATAGGCGCAGGGAATGAGAAATATTTACACGTTTTACGCGTTGCAGCGGTACAGCCAATATAGGCTCTATTTGGCATTAGGGGGAGTTTATTGGCCAGACCATTGGTACACACACTTTACATATCAATACAAGCTATATTAAACATACATCACTGTGATATGATGCTTATCTGTCTGATTAGTCCCATCTACTGCTTTGGATCGAGATAGACTAGACTATTTTTTTTTCACTTAGACACGTTTTGAAAATGCATTTTAAGCATAGAAAAATAACATTTAGATTTATTTGAGACAATACTGAAACACATCTTGATTAAGATACGCATTTTTAAAATCAGGTTTTAATAGTTACCTCCAGCGTTTATCCCGGATTCAAATTCCAACTCCACCTATTGTTGTAGATATTATTTCCTCCAAATAAAACAAATAATAATTTAGTTGAGTTTGAGTGCAGGGCAGGCCTGGTTTGCAGTGATTTGCTTGTTTGTGGTCATCAGGCCTGCTCCTCTGCACAGAAACACACAGGCCTCACATTAGGCCTGGTGTATCAGTCAAACTCTGCTTTAGGGCCATTTGGTCCATATCTGCGATCAGTTTTTATGATTTTTTATTATAAGGCCTACTAAATTTTTATAATTGATGTCAGGCAGGTGCAGTTTAATTTAACGAATAATGAAACGAGTGTGCGCCCTCATTCACTTTTCACGCCTGACCTTTTCCTGTGTGTTCTGAAATGGACTTCATAATTTCAACATGCTGGGAAATTATACTGTAGGTCAAACGTAGAAGGAAAAAAAAAACACGTATATAATTGAGCATGAGATATAATGCAGTATTTATGAGTGACACTTAGGACAGAAAAAGAAAACATTTTCCAATACACACATACATAGACACACAAGCACGCACTCCCCTTTTAATACCGTGGCATCTCCACCGGCCCCGGTGCTCTGATGGTCTCCTAGACAACCAAGATAACGGTGCAGCAGTTTTCCATATCGGTCCCGGAGTCTATTATAGCTCGGGATTAGCTCTCTTTCCGAAAAGGTCATACACAAAGTCACCAAACCTGCGTTTTTTTCCACCACATGCCCCCCTTTGCGTGAAGGCACATTCATAAACATGCACATGCCATTTCATCTAATGTCATTAGACTAATAACGGTGCGCATTTGGCTGTGTTCACAAACTAGTAATATAAATGAGAGCCATCTGAGGAGACAGAGGAGCCCAAGACTGAGGCGGAGAATAGCAGAATGGAAACGGTGCTGGACTAGAAGATCCACTGTTATGTAGCGACCCCTGGCGTTGAGCGTACGCAGTAGCAGTCTGATATGTGTATGTGCATCTGTGCGTCTATAGGCTATGCTTGGATGTCTGTGTGTGATAATGTCAAAAAAAAAAATTAAAAAATCTAATAACCAGGCAGGTTAATAGGAGGAGGGCACTAAAGCGCAGCTGAATGTTCCAGCTGGGATTCCCGGTGGCTGGGCAGGAAGCTGGAGGAGCTTTGACAGGAAGTGTGTTTTCAGGCAGGGCCAGCTTTGGGCGCAGAAAGAGAGGGAGATGTTTCCTGTTGGCTCCCTCCATATGTTTAGACGCCTCGCTTATACTCGCTGCCCCCTCTTCCTCAGTCATACCGACCATAAGTGCATACCAATATGTAAATGTTCCAGGTAGTATCAGCTTGTGTATGTGTGTGTATTGGAGAGCTATTAAAGGACAGTGGTGAGCCAGGACAGTAGATCATGTATGCAGGGGAGGATTGTGTCACAGGATGCAGATGTCACCACATGAAGCGAAACTTCCTGCCCATCAAAGCAGCCAGTGCCAGTTTAATGGACTGACAATCAGCAGCCTGCAGCAGAAAGTAAGAACAGGCTGATGGAAACAAGGCAAGAAAATTCAAGAGGGGAAGATGGTTTAGAAGAGGAGGAGGGAGCAAATGGGCAGGGAGATCGTAGGTAGAGATGTGATGGATTGATATGTGGATTGCAAGAGGAAAAATCTCTTTGTCTCTTCTGAGCTCAGTGGACAATCAAAGTTTCCTATCAGCTCTGGAGTAGGGGAAATTGGCTGCCCTGGGAAGGAGAGGGCCACTCTCACAGCCAATGGGAAGTGCCCCTGTCACTCTAATCAGGTCCAATAGAGAAAGTAGGAAATGTGTGTTTGTGTGTGTGTGAGAGAGTGTGTGCGCACACTCAGGGAAGAGTGCTTTTTAACAGAGAGCAGCTTTGTTTCACTTGCCTTCATGTGATCCAAGATGATACAAAGTCTGAAGTAGCGTTAGACTTTCATCTGCTGCTTATCCTCTGTGCTGAGGGACATGTATGAGCCACACGGGCACAATTTTTGGCAAAACTTGCCCTGAGAGGCATGACCGTCAGTGCTTTGATGGAGCGCCATGTGGCAGAGATCACTGGGTCTTAGTGGGAGCTGTGGACAGTTGCACACAAGGGCAGCAAGGGAAGAGGATTACTGTCTCATTGATACAAATCCATACAGAGAGGGAGGTTGACATCAATGTCCACACAGATATAGGAAACACATAACAACATAAACATTCACAAGGCAGGAAGAAATACAGCCACACAGAAGAGTCAAACTTTTGGTGTCAGTGATTTTTTTGAGGAGGGTAGAGTTAATTATACTCTGAATAGAGTTAAATCCCACATATTCAACTCTCAGTTGACAGGTAGTTAGTGTTAAAACCAAGTGTCATGACGGAGTGTTTTCAAATTGATGCTTCCAGTGTCATTAAAGTGACTTCAACACTGCATGGTCAACTCTGTTCATTTGAACCTGGCTGTGACACTGACAGTGTGAAATCACCTGTCCTCATTTCTTTCCATGCACCGACAGAATCTCCAGAGGTGTGTTGGCCACATTGCATTGTGGGTATTGGGCATTTTGTCTGTTTATGTACAGGGGTTCAGCAGGGTTGTGGTGTTAGTGTGAATTTGGGGTTAATGTGTGGATGGTCATGTTTATTGGCCTTTTTGTTTTTTAATTTTTGTTGAAATGCACCATGAGTGAAACCACAGGCCCAACAATGTTGAACCTGTTGTCATTATGTACCCACTGCTAAAATGTAAAGCTTACCAAAATAAAAACACTTTTTGTGCTGATAAAATATTATGTATTAACATCCTCCCAGTTTTTTATCTGTATAAACAAATGTCTTTGAAATAAATAAATTTATTTAAGGATGACACGGTGGTGCAGTGGTTAGCACTCATACCTCAAAGCAAGAAGGACTTGGGTTTGATTCCAACACCAGTCGATAGGGGTGGAGTTTCTGTGTGGAGTTTGCATGTTCTCCCTGTGTTTGTGTGGGTTTTCTCTGGGTACTCCGGTTTCCTCCCACCATCCAAAGACATGCACTGATAGGTTAATTGATTAATCTAAATTTACCCATAGGTGTGAATGTGAGAGTGGTTGTCTCTATGTCAGCCCTGTGATGAACTGGTGAAATGTCCAGGGTGTACGTCACCCTTAAGTAGCTGGGATAGGCTCCAAGCGACCCCTGTGACCCTAATGAGGATAAAGTGGGTTCAGAAAATGAGTGAATTTTTATTTAAGCAATCTAAGCCCCGGGCGACACAGTGATGAAGTGGTTAGCACTCGTGCCTCACAGCGAGAAGGTCCTGGGTTCGATTCCAACACCAGTCAATGGGTGGGGATAGGCCCCATGCAACCCCCATGACCCTAGTGAGGATAAAGCAGGTTCAGAAAATGAATCTTGTTTACTTTATATTATTTTGAAAATAATTCAGTCAGTTAAAATTTAATATTACTTGTAGTGTTGAGAAAATGTAACAGTGGTTGGTGTTAAGAAGTGTTTTGTTTTTTTATTCCAAAGAGAGTCAATGGGTAACACTGAATTAGTGTTAAGATGACAACTCTCCAGAAAGAGTTAAATTAACACTTTGTGGTGCGGACCCATATAGACATTTCACAAGTGTTGAAATCAACTCTGACAGTGTTAATTTGAGCATTCTGATTTTGCTGTGTACGAACTTTGGTGCTGGCCTTTTTTTTTTTTTTTTTGTGCCGTCCGTCCTACTCACCCTCCGTCCTTGTTTCCATGCCACACAAAAATGCATCTCTCTGCACCCGGGGTCCAATCCCCTGTTTGAAGTCCCATCTTCATCTACACTGTCCTTCCCCTCCTCCGTTTGTCTGACCGTCTTATCTGTCAGCCCCGTGCATCCACGCCTCCTGCAGCTGCAACCAGGGCCACAGACGCCTTCATTGTCCTCCTCTTCCTCACCCTCACGCTTCTGCACCCGGCCAGATCACACCTGCCACCTGCGCGGGACACAGGGCCTCGGGGCCCGAGCCGCCTAGGCCTTTCATCCATCCCTCACCTCACCCTTCAGAGCCTCTCATCCCCTCATCCCGGCACCCTGTCACTGAGGAATGGTCGGTGCGGAGGGTCGGCCGGGGCACAGCGGGACACAGAGCTGCCGTTGTAGAGACGCACTGTGTGTGTGTGTGTGTGTGTGTGTGTGTGTGTGTGTGTTTTAAGCAGAGGAAGTACTGCTGGAGAGGCGTGTTTGAGAGCAAGTTTGGAGTTTAGATGTGACTCATATTTCTCCGTTTCAATGACATCCTTTTATGACTGGGTTAGATGAATTGAGTGAACTGAATGAGTGCATGTCGTGAGGAGCGTGGGCCTGAGTGTGTGTGCATAATAACATGCTGACAGTGAGGGTGGTGGCTCTGTCTCAGTGATTTATGAGAGTGTGCTGTGAAGGGTCTTCTGAGCAGGATATTGTTCCCTGACTGGTGACTTCTGCCTCTCTTTTTCTCCCTCTCTTTGTGTGTCTGTGTGTATTTTAGAGCAAGAAAGATTAAGAGGGAGAGTGCTGCAGGTGAGCCCTCAATGTAATCAATCACCACCACGTCACAAGGCTCAGGGCTGGTGGATTACCCCTTCAACTGATACCTGGTTTGACTCCACATTTTCTGCATATTCATTATTTCTGGCAGATAAAGAAAGAACACACTCTGCATTATTACTATACTTCAGGAAAGGAAGATAATAATCAACTTCATGCCTGAGGAGAGGTGGGTGAAGGTGGTGGTGGTTGTGATGGGAGGGGGGGGCATGACAGCTCAACCACATGGCCCAACCAGTCCAACACCCTGCACAAACCCCCTCATCCACCTCAAACACACACGCTCATACACACACTCACGGTTTGCCACATCAGGATACAGTGCTGCACATGAATTCCGGTTTAAACAGTATTCAGCTTGGCCCACACCAACAGATAAACCGCAGTCCTTCTTCAACCGGTAATCACATCCTGGGCCAGAGGACGGGCCCAGAACTGAAAAGACAGGCCCCTGTTTCACGAAGCACCTTTACCACACGAGAAAGTACACTCTCAGTGGTAAAACAGCCACATGGGACGGCAAATGCATCGACAACACACCGTGTGATGATGACATAAGCCTCAGGTTGAGCTTTATTCACTGATGCCCTCTGCCGAACCAGTGAATATGTCGGATGTAGTTGTGAAAACATGCGTTTCTAAAAAATGTCCATTGCCTCTGAGATACTTTTGGGGTGATGGGGAGGTCAAATGTCCTGGGCCCAGTTGTTCAGAACATGTAATCTGCATCAAAATGATCTAGACTTTGAAATTCCATGTTTTTGTGATCTACAGCTGCGGAAAATAATATTAGACCACCCTTGTTTTCTTCAATTTCTTGTTCATTTTCATGCACAGTACAAGTAAAGGTACATTTGTTTGGACAAAATAATGATAACAAAAATAGCTCATAAGAGTTTAAGGGTAGATATCAATCCATTTTCCATGGTTTTCTTGATAACAAAAATCACATAAGTGCTGACATCAGTATCTATGGCATTGACAAAAACAGTGCTTTTAGACATTCCATGTTTTCTTTTCCGTCTGTTTTAGTCACATGATACACACAGGAGTTAGTACTTGATTGCATAACCATTGGTTTTGATGACTTTTGTTGGTCTAATACATTTTTTCCACAACTGTATGATCCTCTAATCCATATTATTTTTTTTGCTGATTTGTTCAAAGGTAGACTGATTTGAATCCCCCTGATTCAAGTACAAACATTTCAAGATAATCAAATCTGAGTTACAGTGCTCAGCATAAATAAGTACATCCCCTTTGAAAAGTAAGATTTTAATCAATATTTTAATGAACGTTAGTACAGTTTCAAAAAATTTTGATCAAACTGAGTTTTTCAGAACATTTCCTTAACTGGGAACATGATATGTTGTATACTGTCACAGAAAATGTTGATTCTCAAAGCAAACTAAAGGTTATGTGTCAAATCTGTTGGGATGTATTCATTTATGCTGTGCACTGTACAGCTGCATGCAAAATTATTCAACCCCCTCTGTTTTGCAACCTGCATTTTGTGTTTAAGTTGCCATTT
>JAPTGZ010000022.1:27609251-27626184 GCA_029814645.1 Fowleria isostigma | reverse complement strand
TCTGCCAAAATGTCAAATAAAACAGAGGGGTTGAATAATTTTGCATGCAGCTGTACCTATGCCCCAAATGGTACTTGAACATACACTACTCACAGAAAGTTTGGGATAATTGGCTTTCAGGTAAAATTTCAGGATGACCCTTAAATGCACTGTAACCTTTACAGGTGAACTAAATGTGACCTTCTGTAAACTGTTGAATGCACATATCCAACAGTTCAATATTTCAGGACTTTTTTTTGTATAACTGTCTGTTCTCTAACAAGGAGCTTAACAACAAAATTTACAGCAGGTGTTTGATCCATATATTGAGCGTGAAATGTCCTGGTTCAATTAGAATCGGTATTTAACAGAGTCCTCTTCATCATGATGTTCACATTTGCACATCATCAGATTGAGACATTGACATCATTGATAAGGTTGATTGATACTTTGACATTTTTTTTGGTTGTTGTTTACCCACTACTGTTGTTGGCTTGTTTCAAAAAAAAAAATATTTGAGATGAAGAAATCACCATTGCATGCTTCTAGTTAAATGTCCTTCTTTCATGATATAACACCACTGTAGCATGAGCTTTTTGCATTTCCCATAAATTTAACCCAAAAGCCAAATATCCCTATTTTTTTATGAGTAGTGTGGGCTATGACCTACATATGTAAAGCACAGTAATAGTACCCAGCATAATAGAGTGAGGGTCTGTGTGGACGTACAATACAGGATGAAATTAAAACAAAACTTTAACTGACTGATCTCTGGTGTTGACAATATTTCCTCTCCCCTTTTACAGTACTTTTCAACCCGTAGCAAAACTGAAGAAACAGAAAACCTCCATAAAGCTCTTCTATTATTTGCAGAATTAGAATTATGTTATGCACATTTGAGCATATTATGTTTTTGTTTTTTTTACCTGTTTAGCTTTATTGAAATATTAATGATCCAAAACACATAGTTTTAATCAAATAAAACAATTAAAACCATCACATCCCTTAAGCCCTCCACGAGCATAGGGAAGACCCTGGAGTATGCGAGTATAACTGAAAGAGTTATAAATTACAGTTTAAATGAAATACATTTATTTTCATTTAAATTTATGACTTCTGGTTGATATTGATAGCTATTTGGAAGATTATTTCAAGGGGATTTTTACTTTATTATTTGTACAAAAAGATTGAAAGGGTAGGACACTTTACCATTTTTATTTTATTAAACAAATTAAGTGCAAAATGTGAATGTTTATGCTAAAAAATACAAATGTATTATTAGACCAAGTATATATTTTTCATAGATTTCAGTCTGATTTCACCTTTCTACTGGGATCAGAGAATCATGGGTAAGGTTTTAAGGGTTTGATCAAAATTCTGAATATTTTTTTCATCTAACTATGGGCTGAAATATGTGTCACCAGAAACTGAATTTCAATCATTTGTATTTGAATTTTAATTGCCAGAGTTGAATGATTGCTTTAAAAAAAAAAAGAATTTGAATCCCATTATTCAAATTTGTATTTGTTTAATTTGAATCATTGCATTGAAAAACTGAATCTGAATGGTATAATTTGAAATTGAATTTATTAGTTTGAAACTGTAGTACAATAAACTTAAAACTGAACGTAAGATTATGACATATAAATCAGTTTCTCTGAAACCATATTTGATCCTCACTGAAAATTAATCTTTAGATATTTTCAAATTAATTTCTCCAAATTCAATTTCAATTTACAGTGAATTGAAATTGAATTTTGAGACTTGTAGTTGAATTTGAAATGTATAGAGTTGAATTTGAATTGAGAACTGAATATGAAATATGTAGAGTTGAATTTTCAGTGAGGACCAAATACAATTTCAGGAAAAACTGAATTAAATTTCCTAATATTACAATGTTTCAAGTTTATTGGACTTCAGTTCCAAACTAATAAATTCAATTTCAGATTATACCATTCAAATTCTGTTTTTTTTTAATGCAATTATTCAAGTTCAGCTATTTAAATTCAAATATAAATTATTCAAATCCAGTTTCTGGTGGTACATATTTCAGCCCATTTTAAACAACCAATGTCTACGATTTGATCCTATTCAATCAGATTACTTCTGGCTAACTGCCTCCACATGACACAGGAGTAAACTCATGGCGTCACATCAAAACTGTGTCCAGACATGATTTCAGCACTTTGTTTGACAGACACTGATGCTGAGGTGGACGTGTTTGAGCAGCAGCGTTGGGCCCACTGTTCTGTTGTGAGTTGTTGTGAGAATGAGACTTGTCGGCTTTCTGAACCCTCTCTGCTCCAAATCTCCACTCAAGTACAAACACCCAAACAAAAATCCCATTGTGTAGCCTTTCAGCAGCACTGAGCATCAGCGCTAACAGACATTGTCTTTTCTTTCCCCTGCTGTGTATTTTCAGAATGATTATTGTATAGCACATACAATATGTTAACATTATCATTGTGAGGGGAACGGGGCCTGTTTTTATGAGGCAGGAAGTGACCTGCCAAGACCCCTGATGACCTCAGAGGGAAAGCACTGACCTCAGCTTGACCCGGTCAGTTTTTCCTGGTCGAGGCAGGTTGTCTGCTATGCTGACTGAGGAGGAGAGGCCGATAGGTGGGGTGACCCTGGAACAAGGAATGCAACAATGTGCTGGAAATTCCCTCTTTGGTGTGAGTTCGATGGTATAAATGCAAGTGCTTTTTAGTTTTTAACGTAAAGGAAACTTTCATTCATCTATAATTATTCAGTAGCTTTATTTTGGGCCAAAAGTGTATGCAATCTTAGAATCCCTAAGTAAAAAAATAAACCCTGACTAGAATAAGTGGTGTCTCTTGGCATAATAGCGCCCTCCTGTGGTTGACCATAGGAACATTCTCTATCTTGCGGTCAAAAATGAAGATTGTATGCTGGGGTGTCCAAACTTTTTTCAGAGAGCCAGATTTAATGAGATGAACTTGTGAGGGTCAGCCATTGTACCTGACATTTTTGAACCATTAAAATATACAAATTATCTATTTTATAGAAAGTCTATAGCAAACGACATTTTCATTTCATACACGTATGCCAAATTTAAACAGGTCTTTGCAAAATCACTCTTTTAATATCTGAAGGCCATATAAGATGAAATATCTGAGAAAAAGAAATCAGGAAGCTAAAATATATCAAGTTCATTTTAAACATTACAATTAGTTCATTTGTAATTAATGTTGTGTCAACTGTTAAGTTCAATACATATGAACGGAACATAACATCTTGAGAAGTCAAAGTGATACAATTCCATGTGTCCAAATATATACTTATAACTAATTTTGATACAAATCTAATTAAAGTGACTGAGATCTTACAATTTATTCTTCTCAGATTACCAAAACAACTTGTCTGCACAGAAGTGTATATATTACTCTGGTCATAAATGCTGGCGGGCTACAAGTGATGCATATTATGACGGGGGCTGTGGGCCATAGGAAATTTGTCTGCGGGTTGGACTTTGGATATGCCTGTTGTATGCAATCTAGCTAATAAATACAGTAAATGAATTCATTGTTTCTCAAAGTTTTATTTCAAATTTCCCATGCTGTAGCCCATTTTACAAATACTTGTGTCTAATTTCCCATGTCTTTTCTCACATACAAGTTAATCTCATGTGTTCACTAATCTCATGTTCCAAACAAAGGAAAACAAAATAGAAAATGTAGAAAAGATTTTCACAGAGCATAACTGGCCCAACATATTTGGGAAAACAGGATTGAACCTTCACATCAAAACACACGGGACAAGTTAAAAAAAAAAAAGCTGCAAGTGCAAAAGAGATCAGATTAGAAAAAAGATTAAGTACTCCTCATACTTGGCAAATGGCAATAATTCAATCCTAGAATATGGGCTGTGAGTAAAGACATGAGTGAAACATTTGGGCCCTTCAGCCACTCATTTGATAACAAAACCCTCAACTTAAAAAATGAAAAAGAAACAGTCCACATTTGAACATATTAACGACTGAACCGTGTAAATGTGACAAAGTCTTAGGTGCAGCTGAACAAAGACAGACATTTGAATGGTTTCTGATGTTGCTGCTGTGGAACTGAGCACACAGTGACCTCAAGTTTATCACAAAGGCACAAGTGTTTGGATAAACCCATCACTACTGTAAGATGAGATGGTGATTGTTCACGTCTGAATGTGTAAGTGTTTCATGTCATGTTTCCTTTAATATTCAAACATACTAATGGTCGGTTGTATGTCAGTGCTGTAGCAGATGTGGTCGTTGCATGGGCGCCGTTTAGAGGGCGTCCAGCAGACTGTCGATGCGGCTCACGAGCTCCTGTCTCTTGCCGGTCAGGTTCTTCTCGCTCTCGATGTAAGCCTCCTTCTTGACCTTTCCCGCCACGAGCCTTTCTGCTTCCTGACAGGAGCGACACACCAGCTCCTTCACCTGGCCGTCGAACTTCTGCACCTCGCCGACCTGACGGGGCACAGAGCAAACTTAATCTCACTCAAATTCCACTTTTTCACACCGTTTCAATCTGTGCTGTCAAACGCTCGTTGTCGCTCACCTTATCGGCCAAGTCGGAGCCCTCGGCCTTAAGGCGAGCCTGCAGTGAGCTAATTTCATTGGTGAGGGTGCGGTGGTCAGCCTCTAGAGTCTTGCGGCCGCTGTTAAGCGCTCCGGTGTCACGTGACTGCTTGTAGCGGTTCACCACCTCGTCCATGTGACGGTACAGACCCAGGCGCTTGTTGACGAGAGTCAGCACCTGCTCTGTGATTGATGCCACCTTCATACGCACCTCAGCAGCAGGGTCCTGATTCAACAAGAATGAAAGCATTAAGCAAGTAGACAATCTTCAATCATGAGAAGTCATAACACATGTCTGTGACTGCACCCATGGGTCTAACATCTCCCTGGTGGACTAGTGGTTAGGATTCGGCACTCACCACCACGGCCCTAGTCAGGCCAGTCATCCCATTTCCTCTGTACTGAGAAAACAGTCTGGAATCGGGGGGGATTGAATCCAAATATGATGGCGTGAGTAACAGGCACCGAGTAAACCAATCACAGATAAGATGGACATAACGTTTTTGTCTGACCAATTTAAGAATACAGGGTGTAATCTGTAATTCAATCCTTATTTTTAAATCAAACAACTGATGACAGTTGTAAAGAGATTTGCAGACTTGGAACTGACTTTGACCCATAACAAAAAGAAGTTGGTGCATATGATGCATTGCGAAACACCTGCCCCCAATACTTGTGTGGCTGTAGTGCAGTTGATAGAGTGGGCCGTCCAATGATCAAAGGGTCGGTGGTTCAAATCCCGCCTCAGAACTGTCCACATGTCAAAGTGTTCTTGGGCAAGACACTGAACCCTAAATTGCTCCCAGTGGGGGTCTGGTAGCGTCTTGCATGGCAGCAGTCACTCACTGGTATATGACTGTGTGTGAATGGCTTGTAAGTTGCACTGTAAAGCACTTTGGGACTCCTGTCTTTGAAAAATGCTATATAAATAAAGCTTACTTATTTACTTACTTGTGATTTGCCCAGTATAAAATAAAATGGGCATAATCCACAGCAAATGGAGCAGTTCCAGACAGTTTTCTCAGTATTAAATATATTGAGGAAACGGGATGGCCGGACAGGCTATGGTGTGGGTTCGACTACTGGTCAGGGGAAATTATTATTTCCCTCAATTTCCTGAGGGCTTTGCCCAAAGAATTAATTAAGTTCTATCTAATCGAGACTGATCTCATAAAAGTACCTTGTATGTGACACCAGTTCTTATGGCATTTGGTGTGCTATAGGTTATGTTATTCGCCTGTTATTCAAATGCCATTTGTTTGCATGTCTCTGGTTCACGGAACACTAACCCCTAACCGTAAGCCCAACCCTAACCCTAAGTGCATGGTATTTGGTGTGTGAACATACACACAGCAAACTTATAATGCATATAGAAAACCCACCAAGTAAAAGTGTATTTACATGAGTCATATCACGTCCAATCTAAAAATGTCTAAATGTATACTGGGGTTTTTAAAGGCATAGACAGATTTGTTAGTCCTTGTTAGTCATAAAAATATAAACACGCATGTTTCTTAAAAAAACTCTAGCCCTGTTCAGACCTTGCTTTAACAAGCATGTCATGCAAATGAGCCAGATTGTGTTTGAAATCCACAGTGAATTAAATTTACAAAACAACACTACAGAGACAACCACTTGAAAAATAAACGTACATGATAACTTTGGCTATAGATGAGCTAGCTTGTAAATAATGTGAGATCTGATCACACAAATGCACCGACAATGCATGGTGTGTTAAGAGCTGTTCATTTGGAGTCAGATTACTCAGGACATTACATATTCATGAACAGGCCTGCTGACTCTAAATACACACTTGCAGCTTCACAAATCTCAGTAAGCAGTGTGGAACAAATAAAATAACAGAAAAATGTGGCCTCCTATTTATAAATACAGGAGCTTCATACCTTTGTGATGGCAAAGTCCAGGCGTACATAAATAATGACGGTGAAAAAGAGGATGTAGAAGGCCCCAACAACTAGCAGAGGCTCTTGAAGCATCAGGATCTTATTGAAGTTATAATGAACCTAGTGACACAAAACAGGAGTATACAAACAAGTTTGTGTTATTTCACTTTACCTTTGCCAGAAATTAATGAATCCTAAGAACTAATATAAAAAGACCAGACTGTTATTTAATTCAGTATATGCATCCAGAGAACAGAGCAAACTAGTGGCAAACCATACATTTACTACGTTTACACTACATAGAATCCAATTTAGTTGTAACATGATGAAAATCAATAGAATTGATTTTTTTTTCTTTGTGTATTTAAATTAGGACTACCGACAATGCTCAGCATAAATGACTCCACCCCAACAGATTTATCACAAAACCTTTTGTTTTCTTTGAGAATCAACATTTTCTATGGGACATTATACAAACATATGTTCTCAGTTAAGGAAATGTTCTTTAAAACCCAGTTTTGTCCATTTTTTTTAAAAAACTGTACTTATGTTTATTGAGATATTAAAATCTTACCTTTCAAAGGGGGGGGTGTACTCATTTATAGTGAGCACTTTATTTATATAAATGTATTAGGCTTTTTAACAACAGATTTCACTTCCATTCAGTGGTTACAAAAGCCACTGATGCATAATTTAACTTTAGGGTTAAGCTACAAAAATTAACCACTGCAAATGTATTCTGAATTGAGGTTCAGGATGTTGCAAAGTTCCATGAACTTCAGAGGTTTTGCTGTGATTTTTTTGACAAACATGGAAAGGGTCTGAATTCTGCATGAGCTGGCAATGAATGACTCCACTGACGGTTATCTTGAATCAACAACTGTAATGCATAAATACATTTAGGTGTTCACTTTTTCCCAAACTTAAAAATAATGTGCATATTGTGTCTGTTTTATTTTATCTTGGAGACCAAACTTTTAGTCACTTTCTTACCACAACATCCTGAATGTGTTGCTCCACCAGGTTATTCTTAGTGGCAACCAGCACTGGGCGGCCAAAGGTGTCCAGGTAAGTGTAATGCAGCTGGTTTGGCATGCGATCAATGTTGTAAGGTGTATCCATATTGATGTGTCTGGAATACAAGAATAGTTAGCCTCGTGTAGAGATGTAACAATATGCAAATTTCATATCACGGCAACTGTGACCAAAATGATCACAGTTATATTTGTGGTATTGTTTGAATGTGCTCAAAATGTCCACAAAGTAGTTATACAAACACTGAAATAAACTAACCAAGTTTTATTTAAAAAAAAATAATTACCTTATTTTTTGGACTATAAGTCGCACTGGAGTCTAAGTGGCACCAGTCAAAAAATGGATCATGAAGAAGGAAAAAACACAGAAGTCGCACCGGAGTATAAGTCACACCCGTAGGTGTATGTTTGTTAAGTTTATTAGATCCTTTGTCTGCCTCAAGACTGTTTTCATTATAGACAGAATTTAGTCAGTTGAATCTAGTTGTATCTGGTGTTGATGAGATGTGCAATTCTTGTACAGTAAATGTTAGCCCCAGAATGATGGTGTGCTCAAATAACGGGGGCTGGAGCAGTGGCTGCTGATGTTTGCTAGCCAGTTAGCTCTTAAATTGTCTGGCTTAGATGGCTTGATAAATGTCTTTATTCATCCCCAAATAGGTAAATAAAAATGCCATGGACTCATAACACAGATACAAACACACAATGTCACTCTGGACTCTGATACAGGCCCTTGGAACAACAACAGTCCAATAGCAATTTCAAAAGTTCTCATAAAAATAAACAACCGGTACAACAAAAGTTCTTCAGACATTCAGAAGAACACCGGGGCATCATCATTTACTCACCAACTGAATAAAGTTAGTGTTAAGGTCCTAGCAGCCGATAAGCTTCGGCTTATTGGTTAGCTGTGCAGCTAATTGAGTCCCCGATATCTGGCATGTCAACCAGTCCCATGTGTCTGGGACCAGGGAGGATCTGTCAGTGGGGAACGGTTCTCACCAGGGGGACCTGAAGGTGTTTTTACCTCTGTTTACCACACAACTAACCGAAGAGCTGAAGCTATCTGCAGACGTCGGTATAGCATTGCTATAACATTAGCCACAGAGCTAACGAGCAGCTCTGGTTACGTGACCTCCTCCATGAAGTCAAAACAAATGTCTGAAACTTCAATGTTCGGATAAAGTTTCCCATTCCGCTGCACCCCAGTGTGCAATCACTTTTTTGCCTTCATTGAAGACAAATGCACGTTTGTAGCGGGAAAGTTGGTTATGAGAGTGAACAGTCCTCCAGGGGAGGGCTGCAGAAAAAAAAAACAAAAAAAATACCAACGAAGAAGAATGAAACCACCGGAGAACAAACTGGTGTAGTGGATACTGGTAGTTGTCACAAGCCTAGAGCGCCCACTGGTGGTAGGTAATGTTTACTTCTTGGTCATGTCAGTCAGTGTGAAAATCACATTTAAGAACATGTGAAATTATATATTTTAACATATATATTGCACAAGAGTATAAGTCACAGGACCAGCCAAACTATGGGAAAAAAGTACGACTTATAGTCTGAAAAATTCGGTAAATAACATGTGCAATGTACTTTGTTGGCAGAAACATTGTTCACCTGAAATTAAAATGTAAAAATCTCAGCATATTTACTTTAGTAGAAATCAAATATGTATATACCAACATTAAACAAAATCAGTGGATGTAAGAACAATACAACCACATGGACACAAATCTATAGTGCAAGTATTTAAGTATTACCATGAGTTTTCAAAGTGCAGTAATCAATCACGGTTTTCATGATGATTTGAAATGAAACAGTAATACTAACTATTGGGAATTTACTGCGGTTTATCATTATACTGGCAATCGTTAATTCCCAGCCTCATGTACTTAAAACTGTAAACACAAGCTTATAGAGAGGTGTGCTAGCAAACACTAACCTGGCACCCTCAGGTAAGATGATTTTCACTGTGAGTGAGTCGATAACCTGGTCATCATAAACATGGTCAACTAGTCTCATCTTCAGTGCGTACTGGTCACCTGGGAAAAAAAATGATGTAGCAGTTAACATCTGTGCCTGTGATGCCATGGTTATCAATGAAAATGACAGGTTACTGATTTTTTTTTTTACTCAAATAAGCCACCTGCACTTAAAATTGCAGTAAAAAAACAAAAACATAAAGATGAGCTTGTGGCTTATCGTGATGATACAGTTTCATCTGGTTGCACTGTGATTCAGTTAGTTGTGTAACTCTACTCTTGAACTTACCCAGAGTGTAGAGGTACTCGTAGCTGGGCAGATTATAGCCAATGATATAATGGGTCTTCCAGCCTCCAAACAGGGGGAAGCGAGGCCTCACCTCCACCTCCACTGAGTCATCCAAAACCTGCAGATGGGAGGTGGAGATGTTTCCAATCTCATCCCTGTAGTAGACATCCTGGGCTGAGGCGGGAAGGATAGTCTGTTGAAGAGAAATGATTGCATCAACATCATCATCATCACTTAGATGTTATTCTGTACTAGTCAGATATGTGCGAAACAACACCTTAAAGGATTTGACAGATGAGATCCCACTATCTGACTGGCGCTGGTAATCATAACGTGAAAAAGGCCCCTTGAGGATGGCCCCTGTGTGTCTCAGGTCAATGGTCTCCTCCACAGCGATGTTGCCCCAGTGCGACACCTCGATGGTGCGAGTGATGCTGCTGATTGTGAGGAAGGGTGTGTTGTTTTCATAATGGATCTTCATTGTATCCTAAACCGTAGGGACCAAAAGAGAAACGTTTTAGACTTTTTTTTTTTTTTTCTGGTTTGGAAATCAAGATTATTAAGCCTCCTCAGATGTTTACCTCACTGAATGGAGCCACATCACGGAAGGGTCCGTATTCAATGACCTCATCGCTCTTGCTTGGGTTTCCTAACTTTGTGTAGCTCTCTACAGTCTTGGAGGCCAGTCGGACGCGTGTGGTCTGGCTGCGGGTGGGGTATGGGGAATACAGGTAATGGTTTCCCTGGAAAACCACCAGCTGGCGCTCGGCCTGGGTAATGTGTGTGGGGAAGGGCTTTAGAACATGGCTGAATGTCATCTCCACCTTCACCTTCAGCTGAGCACCAGCCGCCAAACTGGAAGCCAGTTGGACCTTGTAAAATTCCCCGCTGCAAAAGAACAGATAAGACGGTACAGAGATGAGCATGGATAAGCTCAGCTGTGTAAAGCTACGGCTGTAGAACATCAGCTCAGCACAAACTACAGAGGGCAAACTGACCTCACTGTGCTTGTTTAGTTGAGGTCATGAGAATTTATATAGATTTTTTCAGCATTAATCCTCAGTAATCAGTGGGACTTATAAACATTATTTGTAACAATATACATTTGCATTAAAAATGAAACAAAACAGAAATGCTCTATCAAACTAAATAATACGATGTGATTTATCAGTTACAAGATGACTCAAAATAAAAACCTATCTTCCCGTCTTCTAGTTTACCGAGGTTTGAGTTTTATTTCGTACCTGCGGCCCGGAATTGTCGTCTGCTGGAGTTTAAGTGAACCATCATCTTCTTCATCACCCTTTACCTATGAAAATAACACAAATACACCATAAAAACATTATTATAAAGCAAAATGTGAAAATGTGGTACTGTAGTGCATAATAATCCTTTGAATTAATATGTGAAAAGTAGTGCTACAACAACAAATCATTTAAATTGATCCAAATTGATTCTTAAGAGTTCACAACAAATTCGGCAAACAATTTGTTGGGTCTTGAGTACTTTAGTACTAAGGCATATCCTCATGCTGTGTACTGGAACCAGGTGTACAATAATTTTGAAAAAAAATTTCACCTTCTGTACAATGTACAATCAATAATTCCAAAAATCCTATAATATACGATAATTTGACCCCTTCAATATATGCCTATTAGCAAACAGCCTGCACAGCACCTAATGTTGTGCTTGGTCTCACGTTCATCTTTACAGCCACTCAATGCATGACATAGCACGAGTGATGCACAATGTAGCATGGCAACATGAAAAGTAAACAAAAGTTTGTCAAACCAGTCCAGTTGAACTGAGAACTATGCAGAAAAGCTTTTTCAGTTGAACCGAGAACTATGTCGAAAAACTTTTTTTTCCAGCAGTGCTGCTAGTTTATTCAAAGGTCAAACTGTGTTTTAAGACAAACTATACATAGTCTGTGGTCATATTTTACTGAAACCAAGGGTCCTGAGCAACGTCCAATCAGGGATGTATGATAATTTTCCTAAAAATACAGTAATTTCATGCTTCTGGTATGATAATTTGTCATTTCCCAGTGTAACAGACAAAAACACAGAGCAGCATGGCTGAGGCTTCAGATGTCGCTGTCCTGTCGAGCCACCCATTTGGCCAAAATGTAGTGCTCCATTTATCTAACAAAACTTGAATGTGGAGAAAAAAATGCCTGAAATCCCATGGTGCACAACATTTCATGCAAACAGGATTGCCGTGGCCACCGGGAACATAAACCTAGCATGGTTACATGATTACTTTAGCCCACTAGATAGACACTACTGTCATAATTATAGCATCTCCATTTATCAGGCCACCAGACTAACGTTACCTATCATTGACTGTACTAATACACACAACACTAGTTTGGTAGCCTATAACCAGAACCATAACAAGTCTAGGTAGCGGGCTAGTGCTTTCTAACTATACCTGAAGCCATTGTGGGGATGTAATCATTAGTAACGTCTGCAAATTGGATCTTTTTGTGTTTATCCAATGAATCAATTAGTTATTAAAATAATGTACAGAATAATCAATTATTATCATCATTAGTTGCTGTCCTTGTGAAAAGTGTTGTTCTATTTAGCAAAGCATTCTATCAATAAAAATTTATAATAAAAGTTACAAATCACCACAGATTATAAACCTTAAATACTCATAATGGAATAATGAACAAGTCTCAGAGGATTTATGTGGGTATTTGAGCTGTACTTGTTTTGTCAACGTAGAAAGGTTAAGTCATACAAATATTTCCATATTTTATAATTAACAAATTAAACTTCATTGTCATTAAGCTGCACATACAGTAGTAGTGCACACCAAATGAGACGGTGTTTCTCCCTTGGAATCTCATACAATTAAAATGTGAGGCACCAACAACTAGAATCATAGCAATCTAAGAAATAAAATGGTAACTAAGAATTAAAAGCTTAACACTAAAAATGTTAAATATGAGGCACCCATCACATACCTATTCCATTCAGCCTCAATGGTTTGTTTATTTCATTATTTTTTTTCCCCTTTGAGACGCTGCATAATCATGTTTCTTCTGACACCTTGGATCATGCGGTAACATGTATGTATGTTTTCACTACAGTTACAGGGTGTGAGATGGGCACTACCTTAGCATGTAAATGTTAAATCCATGTGGACAGCATTAACAAACAGTATGACATCTCCCAGATCTAGGGATTGCAGCGGGTCCTAGTGGATGCCTTACCGAAATGGAGCCTGCCAGCCTCACATGTAAATATTTAAATGAATACAGCAACAAATAAATACATACATGTTCGATTGGACTGGCGTGTTTTAAAAAGTTACACAGTAAAATAGGCATTATAGATAATAGTGGAACCCAATTATTTTGATAAATTCATGTGTGAGCATTATTTCTATGACATAATGAAGAATCGTGCATTAGTTTAGCACTAGTTAAATATGTGAATTTGACCCTTATTATGAAGTGTTACCCCTTTAGAAATGTTTCATTCATTGCTGGTGAAGGGGGCAGGCCTGTGCGCAGCCACACACGGAAGTGAGCTGCCCAGCGCATACGTGTCATTCAACCACTGACAGAGTGCTGCGCTGCGGAAGTCCAAAAGCTACTGGTGCCCACATTCATAACAATTATGAACAAATGTACACAACATTTACCGTTATATGGTGTGGTTTTGCTCTCTAAAGTACCTGAATGTTTTGTACTGACTTATCCTGATTTGGAGTCCATTAGCCATTTGTTTGACTTCAGAGCGTGTTGTGTACACAGACATACACACGCCTGCCGCAGCCATTAAATGAAGCATTAAACTCATTTAATCCTAATACTGGGTGCATGCCATAAGTCTGCGCAATATACCTGCAGTCACTGAAAACCGGAACGAAACATTGCAGCAATATTTTGTAAATCCAGGGACATGTGTAGCTGTCTGTAAAGTAGCTAACATGCTAATGCTAGCTAGCCGGCGACAGGAAGGATGTTCGTGCCGTTTCATTCACAGAAAAGAAGGTGTCTTACCAATGCTCCGATGTATGCAAGGTGTGGAGCCAATTCTGGGTCCACCGCTAGTATGAAGCTCTGGGCGGCACCTGGACCCTGGTTGGAGAGCACAATCTCCGCAGTGATCTTGGCTAGATGAGTGCTCAGGTCCACGGTTCTCCTCACCTCCTCATTCACCAGACCGTCCGCGGAAACCCCGGAGCTCAGAGCGGACAAAAGCACCAAGCAGGCGGAAATGCCAAGAAGAGGCAACTTTGGGTTCATGGTTGAAGAGACGAAGTTCTAAAATACCGGGGATAAAATCGGAGATCTGGGGAAGAAATGTAGAGCAGCAAAGAAAGGCCGCCGTGCCGCTCTACATCAGCAAGGATGACGCTTCATTCAATCCGACGTGATGACGTAACGACGCGCTTTCAAACGGCTTTGCGTCAAGCGGAAGTCAAACTAAATCCAATACTGACAAAACCGGCACGTGATAAGTGTTTATGATCTACAATTTCTATTCCAACTTTGTCCCTTTACATAAAACTAGCCTTCTGAAGACTTACATATTTATAATCATATGATATGTCCAAATAAGTCGTAATAACATGTTAATAAAATGTTTATACACCTTCTTTAACGTGTGTCTCGCCGAAATAGCTCAGTTGGGAGAGCGTTAGACTGAAGATCTAAAGGTCCCTGGTTCGATCCCGGGTTTCGGCAGATAAAGTGTGGTTTTTGCTGGTTGAAGAGTTGACTGACTGTTATTGTATGTCTGTCGTCCTGTTGAAGACTTGAGGATGTAGGTTGTAACCAATTGCATTTGCTTCCTTCCATTACATTAGAATAAAATATATAGTACTAGTCAAAAGCATGGAAACACCTTCACACCTAATGGTCTCATTTGAGTTTTTTTTTCTTACATTGTAAATTAATACTGAAGTAATCCAGACTACACAGCACCATGTAAGGAATCATTTACTAAACTAAAACATGTTATTCAAACCAAAATATGTCTTAGATTTTAGATTCTTCAGAGTAGGCACCTTTTTCTTTGATTACAGCTTTGCACACTTGGCATTCTCTCAGTCAGTTTCACGAGGTAATAATCATAATAATAATAATGGATTCGATTTCTACAGTGCTTTTCTATTAAGGCATACGCAAAGCGCGTACAATGGATCCATTATTCATTCACTCACACATTCATACTTTGGTGGTGGTAAACTACATTTGTAGTCACAGCTGCCCTGGGGCACACTGAAACCACTTGAAATGGTTCAACAGTCTTGAAGGAGTTCCCAGAGGTGCTTAGCACTCGTTAGCTACTTCGTCTTTACTCTGCGGTCCAACTCATCCCAAACCATTTTAATTGGATTTAGATCAGGTGATTGTGGTGGCCATGTCATGTGATGAAGCACTACATCACCTTCTTTCTTGGGGTCAAATAACCCTTACATAGCCTAGAGGTGTGTTTAGGGTCAATGTCCTGTTGAAAGACAAATGATGGGCCCACTATGCGCAAACCAGATAGGATGGCATGTTGCTGCAGAATGCTGAGGTAGCCATGCTGGTTAAGTGCGCCTTCGATTTTGAATAAATCTCCAACAGTGTCACCAGCAAAGCATCCTCATACTATTACACTTCCTCCTATTTACTTCACTGTGGGAACCACACATGTAGGAACTATCTGCTCACCTTTTCTGCGTCCTACATAGACATGACAATTGAAACCAAAAATCTCAAATTTCAACTCATCGGACCGAAGGACAGATTTCCACTGGTCTAATGTCCATTATTTGGCCCAGGCTATTCTCTTCCTATTGTGGTTCTTCCTTAGAAGTGGTTTCTTTGCAGCAATTTGACCATAAAGTCCAGATTCACGCAGTCTTCTCTGATGTTGAGATGTGTGTGCTACTTGAATTCTGTGAGGCATTTAGGTGGGCTCTTATCTGGGGGGCTGTTAACTTGCGGTTTCTGAGGCTGGTAACTGTGATGAACTTGTCCTGTGCAACAGAGGTAACCCTAGGTCTTCCTTTCCTGAAGCGGTCCTGATGAGAGCCCGTTTCATCATAACGTTTGATGGTCTTTGTGACTGTACCTGGGAATACTTTCAAAGTTCTTAAAATTTTTTGGACTGACCTTCATTTCTTGAAGTAATGATGGACTGTTTTTCTTTGCTTAGTTGAGAAGTTTTTGCCATAATATGGATTAGAACAGTACTCAAATAGGGCCATTCACTGTATCCCAACTCTACCTCTTCACTAGACAACTGATGGTCTCAAACACATTAAGGGGTCAAGAAATTCAAGCATAACTCTTGATAATGCACGTGTGAACTCAAAGTATTCTAGGTGACTACCTCGTTAAGCTGACTGAGAAAATACCAAGATGTGCAAAGCTGTCATCTAAGCAAAAGGTCCCTACTTTGAAAAATCTAAATTATAAAACATATTCTGTTTTAATTAATACTTTTTTTGTTTACCAAATAATTCCATAAATATTTCTTCATAATGTCGATGACTTAAGTTTTAATCTATAATTCAGGAAATTTTAAAATAAAAAACCACTGAATTAGAATCTTTATTGTCAGTATACATTGATATTTGTCCTCTGCATTTAACCCATCCTAGATGTTATATTACACACATATATTGCATGCTAAGGAGCAGTGGGCTGCCTGTCAAGCAAAAGTGGGGCTAAGTGCCTTGCTCAAGGGCACGTCAGACAACATTTCTTTGCGCAGTACAGGGAATTGAACTGGTGACCCTTCAGACCCTAGCCACTTCTCCAGCCAATTGCTTAGCCATTTCAGCCATGGCTGAGGGTGTTTCTAAACTTTTGACTGATACTGTATTTTCAGAAGAAACACAACATCATATCAAGTTGTGAATCTATGGATATTAAAACAAAATGTCAAGTTATTATAGTTTAAACAATGGTCTATCTAAAAATACTGAGAGGTAAAAATCAATGAATAGGAATGATTTAGTGTCATTTTTAGATTATACTGTACATTTATCTGATTTGCAAAAAGTTCAAATATAATTTGTTTATTGTGTGATCCTTTGCCACAGACTGAACAGTTGCTCTCTAGATAATTTAAGGAAGGTGTATTGCAGTCTTATAGCTAATATCACATAATACTTATGCACCTACAGAAGAGGATTAGGACCACCAGGAA
>JAPTGZ010000022.1:27554928-27565432 GCA_029814645.1 Fowleria isostigma | reverse complement strand
GTGTGTGAGTGTTTTGAAAGGTGAGCTCCAGGGTTCGACAGCTGCTGAATAATGGACATTGCAGTTTCACTGCAGTAAGGTGAAACATTTCGGCTGACACAACACTCTCGTACATAAACACAGACACACAGAGATCAAAGTATTACGTTACCTGATTGCACACATCAAGAACCAGCGACTGGCTCTCGTCGTATTTTTGGACTTTACAGGAATTCCTACAAAAAAAAGCATACGATGAGGAGACAAACTGTTAGGATATGTTAATCTAAAAACTGATCATAACTGTCAAAATACAGACACTTTTAGAATACAGGGCCACAAGCTTTTCCAGATTTATTGCAGGCCCATATACATGTATAACCACACCGGTGCCTCTGAACTCTGCAGGGATCACAAGACTGAAAGACGAGACAAATTGGATAGCTGATGTTCAAGGTGATGGTGTGGCGGCTCTAGGTGAGACCGGGGAAGACATTAATTTGCCTCACATGCACCTTAAACAATGAGCTCAGTAACAGGGCATGCAGTGGTGGACAGGAAGTGAACGTGCATGAGAAAAAAGCAAAAAAAGAGCATTGATTGTGAAAGTACTTACAACAGAAAACAGAGAAACTTGACTTGTTCTGACGTCCTGAGGCCAATAGAAGTGGACGAAAGCAGAGGTTGGGATTTTTTTTGTTTGTTTGTTTGATTTTTTTTTTTTTTTTGCGAAAAACAGACATGAAGAGAAAGGATGCAGATGGAGAGGGGTACAGCGAGGGAAAAAGGAGAGTTTAATATGGGAATGAAGAGGAGACACAGGAGAGTGAGTGACTAAAGGTGTTTAACTGTTAAATAGTTGAATGTTTGAGCATAAACACAACAGCTGACAGCCCTGAAAAACTAAAGCTAGCCCTGCAAGCACTTTCAGCAGCCTATATATAACCTGTTTTGGAATCATATCAATGGTCAGTATGCAGTGTTAAGTGTTTGCTGTGTGTTCAAAGCATTGTTTTTTATGCGTTCGACCACTAGAGGATGTTAATAGCCAGTACAGAACAGAGCAGCAGGTTCAATCTAAACCAGTGGTGTCAAACTCATTTTAGTTCAGGGGCTATTTTCTGCCCAATTTGATGTCAAGTGGGACAGAACAGTAAAATAATAGCATAATATTCTGTAAATGACAACTTTTTGTCTTTGTTTTAGCGCATTAAAACAAATATTAACATTTACCAACTATCCAGTCACAAAAAAGATGTTAATAACCTGGAAAAAAAAGAAATGTTTAAAGAAAAAAAAAGCACAATTTTAACAATATTGTGCTTTAGCTTATCATTTATACCTGTGTATTACACACAATGTTACACAAACATTTGGTAACAGGCAGAATATTGTTAAAATTGCACATAATTTTCTTTAGACATTTCAGGTTTTTCACATATTACTATTAAAGAATAGTTGGTAAATGTGAATATTTTCATAGTGTAATGTTATTTTTTCACAATAGACCAAGAAGAAAATGTGTACTTGTTATTTATAGATTATTATTATTATTATTATTGTTGTTATTAATTTATTTACTTAAGATACCATAGGTCTGTATCTGGTTCCTGAACTAAAAGGAGTTAATAATTTTTGCATTTCACAAATTTATCCCGCAGGCCACACTGGAACCTTTGGCGGGCCGGTTTTGACCCCTGGGCTGCATGTTTGACACCCCTGATCTAAACCTATTACTGACCTGAAAACAGAAATTATATTATCAGTGAGAATGTTACAACCTCAAAAATGCAAACTTCTGGGCAAAGAAAGGACGGTTGGAAACATATGTATAGGCTGAAAGTACATTTTGGTTACCCCGTTCTGCTGTAGACTTACGTGATTGCCCTCTCTTTGTTTTTCTTGGGAATTTGCCTCACTTTCTTCTCCCCAGATGGGGGCCCTGTTTTCGGTTTGCCTCCATCTTTTACTTTTTTGTCCGGCTGAGGTTGGGGGGTACTGCTGGATGAGTCCTCTGTACCCAGGGTTTTGGAGGGTTTAAAAGGGTCGACAGAATCATCAAAATGATCTGGGTCAAAACTGTAGGAACCCTTGGGGAGCACCGGGGAGTTGCTCATCTTATTGTTGCTACCGAACGGATTAAAATTTGGGTCATCCCACTGACTCGGATCAAAGTTATTTGCTCCTGATTTCGAAATAGGAACATCATCCAAGTTCAATGACGCGAGGGGGTCTGAAATTGGCAAAGTCGTTTCTGGAACTGGTTCTGATACTGGTTGAGAATCTGATGCCACTGTAGGTTCTGGTGCAGGTTTGCTCATTGCTTCTGACACTTTAGGTCTTTGCTTCTTAGCTGCACTTTTGCTGATTGTCTTTTTGCCTCCTAATTTCCTTGGAGGCGGTTTGCTAACTGTCCCATTGTCCAGGCCAAACTCCAGAACCACAGGTTTTGCCTCTGACAACTCATTTGTCTCTACTTCTGCTGGAGCTCTTGAACCGGCATCACAGACCGGCAATGAGCTGCCTAGAGGTTCAAGTCTCGGGAAAGAGGTTGTTCCACATGGAGGGGGAGAGTTCTGTATTTTAGATCCTCCACTGGTGAAGGGGTTAAAGCTGTCATCCAGACTGTCAAGGTCAAAGTTATAGCTGGCTTTAGGAACAGGGATTTCTTGCTCCTCTTCTCCTTGTGGGTCCTCTTTGAATGATGTCTTAATGGTGAGAGGCGGAGTCTTCGTCTTGCTGGTATTAGTCTTTTTAGGTGTTTCTTTTTGGCTTGGGAGTCCATTGCACTGCAGTTCTGAGTCAGCAAGAGGTTCCTCTGCAGGGAGATCTGGAGCTGGACCAGCTGCACATTCACTGCTTTGTGCTGAGTCCAGTTCTGGGACTGGAACTGCAGCTAGAGCCAGATCAGGTACAGGATCTTCCACCAGGACAGGGGATGAGCCTTGGGAAAGCTCAGAGGATGGAGCTGTGCTTTTTGCTATGTCAGGAGTTGGCTTTAGTGAAGGAGTAGGTGCAGGTACAGGTGCAGACTCTTCTGAAACAACCTCTGTTTGCTCTGCGTCGATTGTCTTAATGTTAATTTCCAGTGGGCCACCCATGGGGGCCACAGGCTCATCCTGGCCCATGTCGTATCTGAGAGAAATATCTGGATCCCCAGCAGGGACAGTTACTATCAGGTGTTCCTCAGGCTCCACAACTGAAGAAGAAATGGAAGAAAAAAAATGTAATTAGCATCCATATCAAACCACCTATCTAACATCATTATTATTATTATTATTATTATTATTGTTAATAATAATAATAATAATAATAATAATAATAATACTAAAGGAGAAGAAGAATATAAATATGAATATGAATAATAATAGTCGGTCCAATCAGATGTAAACTCAGATGTTGCTGACATCTGATTGGCTGCCTGAAAGCAGGTTACTAACCAGCCCAGTGTTCCAATTGCTGCTGTTTCCATGGTGACGTGTTACTATGAGGGCCATGACATTTATACCAAAGACTGTGTTAGATGAAATGCGCTCCTGTGTATTTGGTGCGGTATGTTGTTGACAACGGGGACGTCATCTGTTATGGTGTGATCATTACCTCCAGGGCCTGTTGACACTCCGACATATTTCACTAAGCCTGTCATACTCGCCATATTCATGTAATATTTTGTTGCTAGGAGACCAGACCAGCCCAGCCTGCAGTGTTTCTACCTTCATTGATTCACCTCACCATGTAGCTCTTGCATCATTTTCAGAGTGCTCATACAAACATGTCCTCGTCTAGACTCATAAGTACAGCCAGTACCATGTTATGTTAAAGTCCCTTCAGTGTGCTGTTGCTACAGTTAAGGTCAATTTATTAACAAATGCATAGGTCTAATTTGATTAACTGATTTCCATGTGTTCACCATTTTATTATGCCATCCTTCATTTATTTGAACCTGAATAAGAAACACATCATTTGTGTGTAAATGTATTGTCAGTCAAACACATGCACTCTACATGAACACAATATGTGACAAACAATAATCGATATTATAATGATAATATGTAATTTGTATGTATTTAGCATATAGAACTTAAATAAACAAAGCAGTTTACTGAAATATTAGACCAATGTATAAAATTAAAATATACTACCAAATGAAGCACAACAAGATGTTATTAAAAAAGTACTATTTAGTGGAAAACTATGTGGAAATAATGATGAAAAAATGTATATATTTGTGAGTTTCGGCCAACTGATTTCATGGTTACATAATATTAAAATAGTTCTGGTGATTAGATAATAACTCTGACATACCTCGACTATGAGACGTAAAATTTTCCTTATGTTTGCAAGCTTTTTACAGAGTATTTGTGGATCCACCCGCAAAACCACCATAATCATCCTGCTATAAATGAGTTTGAGGTAAGTTGTGTTTTTTTCTTGGTTAGGACAAGTCTTCAGAGCCTTCAAAGTATTTATAAATCCTCATCATGTACACAGCGGTGGGGATGGAGTACTGGCGACGTTGGACGGACACAGGCAAACAGAGCCTTCAGTGTGTTTACATTCAAAGTAGTTTCTACGGCCCATTTGACGGCTGTCTGCCAGGAACAGAAAGAGAGTCTAACTTCCTCCTCCACAGCTGCATGAGAGGATGTTTGTGGTTCAAACAAAAGTTAACTCCCGTCTCGCTCCCTCCACTTTTGGAAAATGTTGCTGGAGCTGTTCTACAGGATAGAGTATTCTCACCAAAGTACACACTGTCTCACATTTACCATGCACAAAACATAAGCACATGCCTGAGAACCTCCTTAAAATTCAAGCTGTGTGGTGATCCCTGCCTGATAACCCGCTTTGTTCAGTGACTCCTGGCCCCTTGACCTCCATCACGAACCAACAGAAAACAAAGCAAACCAGGGCTTTTGTTGAACCTGTTGAATTCCAGAGCAAAGGCCATTCCCACACTCTCCTATAGGCCTCACCTCGTACTGATCCGAATGACAACGACAACGCAATCACACCCCAAAGCACTACCTAAAATCCCTACTTGGCGTGCATACCAACTCACATACCAAGCATGCAACACACATCATGCTTTCTTTGCCACTACATAACCCTGTTCACCTGTAATTAAACAGTTTGATTCATAAATATTTGCATAGTAATCCATATTTTAAGCTGTGATACTACAAGTAACTACATGTATTCTTTTAAAAATGAAGTTTTGGGGTATCTTTTTAGAGAATGTATTTCTATTAGTAACTAGGACAGATAAGATAAGATATTCCTTTATTCGTCCCACTAGGGGAAATTCTAAATTTACATCAGCAAGAGTGGAGTACAACAAAACACATGAGCGAAATGAAAAATCAAGACAAATCAAAAAACGCTATGAATACTATTTACTGCTGTGCAGGTTGGATTGAGGAGATACTCACACTGTATGTACATCTATATGCACATATCTACACACCTAATTACATACAGTCATAAAAAAATATTAGACTACCCAATGTTTTCTTCAATTTCTTGTTCATTTTAATGCCCCATACAACTACAGGTATTTTTTTTTTTGACAAATACCATGATAACAACAAAAATAGCTCAGAAGAGTTTAATTTAAAAGCTGATTTCTATCCAGTTTCCATGGTTTTCTTGATAATAACCAAAATCACATAAGTTCTTACATCAATAGCTATGGCATCGTACTGCCAAAAACAGTGTTTTTCTACATTTCATGTTTTCTTTTCTGTCTGATTTAGTCACATGATACACACAGGAGTTAGTCTGATGACTTTTGATGGTCAAATCATTTTTTTGCATGACTGTACAGACACGTGTACAGATTATACATATGAGTACAGAGTGAAATGCATTAAAGCATGCTGTGACTGTAAATCAAACCAGGTATTTTGCAGCCCACGCTTTTCACCCTTAAACAAGTTGACTACTGGGCAGACCTGCAGGTAATGCACATTCCTGAATCCGTCAGACTGCATATGTATCCAATTACTCCGGCATGGTGAACTCAATAGGCTCCAACACGGCCCAGACATAGTGGAATTTTTACCTCCAAATAGACTATTTAACCTTATTATTTCAGTGCATTTTTATTGTTTTAGAGAGTGAAGATTAATGGCTGTTGATTATGCATACACACACACACACTTGCAGATGCATTCAGGGGAACATCAAAAGACTCCTGTTTCCATGGCAACCAGTATGGGGGCCACTCCGTCCATGTGCTGTGATATCGACAATATGTTGGCTGTCTGTCCTTGTCTTTTCTTTTGTTTCTCTTTGTGTTATTTGATGAGCGATGCCCTCACCTGTTTTGTCTGCATCTGAGTTGTTGTTCTCCAGCTCTCCTGGGACGGGCGGAGGAGCGTGGACAGGAGTCGATGCTTCAGGTGTGTCAAAATGACCGTCTGAGTCAGAACTGTGGAAGCCAGAAGAAGACACAGACATAATAAACTTTACAAACATTCACAGAAGAAGAAAGGGAAAGGATTATCACTCAGGACAAGCAACCATAACAAAAGAAGAGAATGACAACACTATTGACGCCCTGCATGGAACTTATTATTCCCCAGGACATATATGATATACAAACAGGACATTTATACCTACATGGCATGCTTTAATGTCCCAAATACACCCTTATACAACCCATATACCTGATTAATAAGTACCAACAGAATATTTTACAAACAACCAAATTAACCTACAAGGCTTTTAAGTTAACTAAAGTAATGTTACTCACTCCATAAAAAAGGCCTTTTTCCTTTATTAAAACATTTTATTTTGTATGTTTTCATTTTTACAATGCAATTGAACAGTCCTGAGACAAAATCTGCATCAATTAAAAACAACAACTAATAAATAACAAAACACACATACTTAAAAGCACTAAAAATGTCCTTTTCAACTGACACTACCCTAAAAAAACATTGTTTCAAACCATGGGTGTCAAACTAGTTTTAGTTCAGGGGCCACATTCAGCCTAGTTTAACCTGAAACAAGCCAGACCAGTAAAATTATAGCATAATAACCTACAAGTATTGACAACTCCAAATGATTTCTTTATTTTAGTGCAAAAAAGTAAAATCATATCATAAAAATGCTTAGATTTACAAACTATAATTTCACACAAAATGTGAATAACCTGAACAACCATGAACAATCTGAAATTTCTCAAAAGAAATAAGTGAATTTTAACAATATTATGCCTCGACTTACAATTTGTATATCACAGTGGATCTGCAAAGACAGAAAACATTTGACAACAGGCATCTAGAACTGAAAAATATATTATCTAATATATATTCTTCTGTGTATATTTGAAACAACAGTGTTAAAATAAACCCTGTTACTGAGTCCACCTGGAGAAGAGATAAACCACTTGACTTTCACTACTGGTACTTTTTGGTATTGGAAGAAGTGGGTTGGTGGTAGAGGTGTTAAATTATGGCTGAAACAAAACACACATGTGCTGTTTTCTAATAGACTGTAGTGTTTTATTACCTGTATTAAATTTGCATCTGTTTCTTCTTCTACTGTAAGGCCTCTCATGGACAGATGCATGTATGTTGTAGTTCCAATACTGGTGTTATGTCCATGTCAAATAAAAGAGTAAATAAACAAAATAATACCATTGATAACTAATGATATGTTTCTAAACAGGTAATACTGACTTTGATGGAAAATGCCAGCTCAAAATATAAATATCTTGATTTCTTTACTGCTACTTGGTGTATTTATCGACATTTACTATTAGTTTGAGTTTGATGTTCAGCAATTCATTTTTTTTTTTTTTTTTTTAAATCTAGGGGTTTATTACTGTTTATTATTCGACATCTGTGATATAGTTGCTGTTGTGAGGTCACAGTGTACTGTGTGTCACCCTGTTCTCTCCTCTATCCTGATGAGACATGAAGTCCCCAGAGTCTAGACCAAGACCTAGACCAAGGTTAGCAGACACATACTTCACCCAAACTACCTCCCTCTATCTCCTTTTGGAAATTGTGCAGGATTGACGCATTATCAGAGTAAAAGTATATTGACAGTACTCAACCAGTTAATGAAAGACACACACACACACACGCACGCACGCACGCACGCACGCACACACACTTCATCCCTGAATTTGGATCAATGGCTGATTAGCAGATAATAGCATTGCATTAGTGAATTAATATTGTTTTAGTAGCGCTGAAAGTGAGTTTTGGAGATCAAAAATTTCTCATTGAATTTCTCCATGAGGATTAATAAAGTTTATATGTATATGTATATGTACAGCTCTGGAAAAAATTAAGAGACCACTCCAATTTTCTGTGTAATCATCACGTGTGTATGTATGACAGCCATTCCATTCCTGTGTCTGTTGAATTTCACCTCAAACACACCTTATTCTACAGAAAAAACACCTGATCTATGTCTTATTTAAGAGGAAGTACAAAAACTACTACAGGTCCATCACTGTCTTTTTCCAATAGGACTAACTGGGTGGCAAAAACAGTGTTATTAGTACCGCAAAAGTAACTGGACTCCAAAACTGACTCTAGAAAACTACTGGACTTGTGCTCTGACAATGTTCCTAAACTCTGAGGACTGGTTCTTCTCTCAGGACAATGCTCCTGGCCTCAGGTAGGTCCATAAAGGTGTGGATGATGGACCACCAGATGGAGACCTTGTCCCAACCTCCAAACCTATTTTGAAAACTTCTGGAATAGAATCAAGACCAAGATTGATGGAACCAAGACATCCAACATGTCTGAGCTTCTTGAATTTCTATGTCAGGAGGAACATAAAGTCATCCAACAGCAACAGTGGACAAACCAGACATGTGAAAGCTGGCATTGAAAATCAGGGATATTTCACCAAATATTGATTTATCAACTTCTCCCTGTTACAACTTTAGTATTGTGTTTTCTTTAGAAATTAATATGAACTTGTTTTTTGGGGGATTTTTTTTGCATTATTTGAGGTCTGAAAAACTGCATATTTTGACCATGTGTCGTGTTCTACAAATACATGCTCTAAATAACAATGTTTTTATTTGGAATTCAGGGGAAATGTTGTCAGTAGTTTAGAGAATAATAATATTTGTATATGTAAATGTAAATGCATATGTATTTGTATATGTATATATATATATATGAATCTGTATCTGTAGTTGTATCTGTATCTGAATATGTATATATAAATATATATATGTGTGTGTGTTTGTATTTGAATGTGTATATGTTTAACTATATATGAATTATATCTGTATTTGTATCTGTATCTGAATATGTATATGCACATGTATATGGGTCTGTATCTGTATATATATATGAATCTATATTTATATTTTTATGTGTATATGTACTTGTATCTGTATCTGTATATATATGAATCTATATATGTATTTGTATCTGTATCTGTATCTGTAGATATGTGTCTGTATCTGTATTTGTATCTGTATCTGTATATGCTTTTCTGTACTTTCCTTTTGATTAATGTTTTATTCTCTATGATTTTTATTTAATTTTCTTGTTTCTAATCCTTTGTAAAAAAAAAAAAAAAAAAGCACTTTTAATTGCCCTGTGTATAGATAGTACTATTCAAATAAATTTGCCATGCCTTGCCTATCTGTATCTATATCTGTATTTGTATCTGTATCTGCATCTGTACCGGTATCGGTATCAGTATCAGTATCAGTATCTGTATCTGTATCTGTACCTGTATCTGTATCTGTATCTAGGAGGTGCATTCATAAATGGATTCATCAATGTCCTGTATTGAGCAATCTTTGTTCTCATGAACTCATTCCAATAATCTTTCACCACTTGTTCAGAAAAATGTCTGTCATTTACTCTGACTCATATGTTCAAGTCAACGGTTATGCAGTTTTTAATTAATATTGATGGTTAATTTTAGACTTAGTTGATGCAGACATGTTTTTCCCTGTTCCAAACAACCACCCTTTGAATGTGTGTTGTCGGTTGACTGCCAGAATTCCTGTTTGAATAAGGTGAGAAAGTAAAATACAGTGTAGATAAAGTGAAAGATAGAGGAGATAAAGAGGAAACAGTGCAGCCTACTCTTTCCTGTAACAGTTATGAAACTTCACAGTTCAAGTCAAACACTACACACAGTATATTATGCATTTCTCTTGAAAGCTACAACATTATACAATCAGTTGGAGGATTAGTCACATGGAAACTTTCTTCAGCTATGACTCGAGTGTAAATCGATCTATAGGAAATCACTTCTGCTGCTACATCTGAGAAAAGAACAAGACTAACTGTATACACATATACACATAAAAAGCTGACAGAATTTATTAGATATATTAATATTTCTTTCATTTCTTTTTATAAAATTACTCATTTCGGTGCTTATAATCTGTTGTGTTAATTTTGTATTAATTTCTCTTGATTGGGTAAATTTGTGTCCTGTACATTGTGTTTAAGTTAGTTTTGGTGTATTAATGCATGTTTACAGCTAATTTCTCTGATATAATTACAACCATACAAGTTTAGTAGTGAAA
>JAPTGZ010000022.1:27538477-27548596 GCA_029814645.1 Fowleria isostigma | reverse complement strand
GTATCAGATTTTTTTGCACTGAAATTATAAGCATCTGATTTTTTTTTTTTTTTTTTGCAACTGAATTTTTTGCATCTGAATTTGGCCCATTGAGTTTGAGCAGCTTGAAGTTATATTACTTGAATGTTTTAAATGTAAATTTTTTTACTCTGAATTTACGAACTTTGAAAAATAAAAGTAAAAATGGGGTATTGAAAATCTAAAGAGTTGAATTCAGAGACAAAAAAAAATCGGATACAGTACGTCAGGTGTTTGATACTAAAGGTCTAATAATGTGTGTGTAACACCTAACCACACCAGGTTCACTGCACCACCAAAAACATGGAAAGCATTGACAAAACCTGGATAGAAAAGCTGTACTGGCCGGTGTTAACCGATAGATGGCAGTAACGCTCTCAGATGTGGCCGCATGGGAAAGGAAGTCCTCCAAGCCGAGGAAGAAGAACTACTTCCGCTGTGTAGTTAGTAAATGGCGGTCGCGCACAAGTGGGCAGTAAACACTTCCCTGGTTATAACTGTAACTGTCTAATTATCATCAAAACATGTACTCGACTGTGGCGGGAATACAGAGTGGTTATAATAAGTTTATTTTGAACTTTCAGGTTGATTCATGTACGGAGGTGAACGGAAATCCACCACGAACTAAACGAAAACGAAGCAAACGGTAAGAAAATCATTGAAATGGTTTTAAACGTTAGCTTAAACTGTTACTAATATCGAGCTGGTTACATATTTGCTTCATACTGGAGACTTACTAAACCGTTATGCATGTATGTTTGTGCGTGTGAAATAAGTTGTTAGCTGATAGTGAATGATAGTGGGTGGGTTTTCTTCGGTTTGGTTTAACATCCTGTGACGCCAAATGGTAAAACCTATCGTGTCGACTCATGTAGTTAAAACCGATGGAGAAGGGAGATGGAGAAAATGAGAAGGACTCTGAGGTGACAGAGCTTCGGCTCCGAGTGGACTCGTTGAAGCAGGAGTTGAAGGAGTGTCGAGCAGAGTTGGTGAAGTTACAGAAACAGCTGAGCCAGTCGGAGAGGCTGCAGCGAAGCACGGAGAGCTACAACGAAGATCTGAGGAAACAGGTCAGTCCACACCTCCATGACGTCACAAATACTCAATTTAATACAATATAAGGATCCCTCCTGACAGTATGCACACCTGAAAATTCTAAATACTTCACTAGTCAAGCCTCTATTTTCTTACTTTGAGATAAGAAGGACCTACACTGTCACAGTGGTCTATCTGATCATTTTGCTTTCTGACTTTATTCTTTGCCATTAAGATAATAATACACTCCCTCCTGCTGTGCACTATGGTCCAACAAGTGTAATGCTTCTGCCTTTCACTGATTTTAAAGAGGTTGTTTGTAGAAAACTAACCAAAGACAAGATAATGATAAACAGAAAGTGTAAAAAGTAGGAATAGTGATAAAGCATAGTGGTAAACATGTGTTTGAGACATTTAATTTTACATTTGGTAATTGTTACAGAGTACAATTTAGTTGTTAGCTATTTTTTCCCTATAAATCTGAAAATGACATTTTTCTGTTTTTGAGAACCACAACTAACCTAAAGCACCATCTTTATACCTACTTTAATTGATTGCTTTCTGTATGTTGGAAAAATCTTACGTTAGCCTTATTTGTGTTCTTACAGCTGTACTGAAAGCTTTGAACAGTGTTCATTTAAAATAAGTATTATTTTATTTTCTCTTGTGACCAGAACTTGTTTTGCAATTCCTGTACAATATGTAATCTCTAAAGATATGCAACAAAGTCAAGGAATTTTCAACAACATGTGAGTGTTGCAGCTCTCGTACAAACTTGTTTTGTCTCATAAGTATAAAAATTAGATCTGCCCAGACAGTCCTCTGTGTTTGGGTTTGTTGATCATTGCTGTATTTGATACAATTCTGCTCCTTCTGGTAAGAATTACTTGATATTGATTCAAATCCTTGACTCGTGAGATTTTTCTAACATTAAGTAACAGCAGTGTTACCACAGCCTGTTCACCACATCCTTTGAATTGGAGAGGGACCAATTCATCAAAGTTTTACAAATTAATTATACCAGCAGACCTTGACTCAGGTTTATTATTTATTTATGGAATTGGAGTCATTATGAAATGTCTGACCAGCATCATACAAATTTACTAATATAATAATTATTACAGATTGATCAGCTCAGTGCAGAAATACATGAACGGAAGAAAAAAGAAAAAGACAGAGTCAACAGTGAAACCCAGACAGAAGAACATGTATGGACAGAAACTGGTATGTTAATTTATAATTCATATTATTTGTGATAATTCTTTCAGTAAATTACAAATTAAGTATACTTTTATTTTTCAGATTATTACAACTACTATTATGGCGACTACTACCAGAACCAGAACCCTGAGGCGGCTGAGAGTCAGGGGAGTGAGGCGACAGCGGCAGAGGATGTTGTTGTTGCCGCCGCCAGTGAGACAACAGTGGCTTCAACAGATAATGAAGCAGTGGCAGCAGAAGTATCAGAACAGCCTGACGGCAGTGCTGCGGTCAAAGCAGAGGTATGTTATTAAAATGTCGTCAATAAATTATATCTGGAAACAGTGGTACTTAGAATTGTTTACTTAAGCACTTAACACAGCTTTTATTTGAAATACTGATAAAGACCTGTACCAGCATGAATGGATTACTTTAAGGTTTACAAAATAAACACTAAATTTTTTCTTGCAGGAGGGTGATGCAACATCCATAGCTGACATGTTAAGGGCCACGGCCGAGGAGGCAATGACACAAACTGGTTTTGTCTTTGACGAAACGACTGGAATGTACTACGACCACAGCACCGGCTTCTACTATGATTCGGTTTGTCAGCAGTAACAGCACAGCCATTTTACACACTACCTAAATGAAACTGATGTAAAGATCTCAAAACCACCTAAATGACATGTCTGATAGTTATACTTGGTCCTCGGTTGACTTTTTTTTGCAGATTTTGTCTATAAGTTTTCTGAGTATCACCTTTATTATTCAGTTTGTTCTGTTTTTTTTGTTGTTTTTTTGCACAGATATGTTTAAACTTTACAGTCTGAAATTAATGATAAATGAAGACAGTCAAATAACAGCATAATTCCTTAAAGGAAGCTCAAAACCCACATTTACATAATCCCTTCAAGGAAAACCCTAAACAGTTATTTTTAGCATGTTTAACTGAGAGCTGATAGTAGTCCTTTGATGTCATGATTGTTTTCCTTCCTCAGGCCACTCAGCTGTACTACGATGCCAACACAGGCATTTATTACTACTTCGACGCAGAGAGCGGACGATATCAGTTTCACTACAGGATCGAAGTGCCTGCTGCACAGACGGGTGCAGAGCCTTCCCAAGATCAGAGCACTACAGACAAAAAATGTAGAAAGTTCAAGAAAGTGGTCAAAAAAACCTCTCATCACAACGATAAGGTATTTACCAACAGAACAACTTGATTACTGACATGCATGGTTTGAGTTTATTTTTGACAATTACTGATTTGCCTCTTGAACTGATGGTTTATGATGTTTTAAAGTTTGTCGGTCTCAGTCTTCAAACACACACTCTTTATCATTTCAATACATTTGAGGCTAGTTAACTAAAAGAGTATTCCTCTTACCTAGGTGCAAGAGGTGACTAACTCATTGGCTAAAATGAAGATTTCCTCTTACTGGGATTCTTCTACACGCACAGGTACACCTTTTTATACCTTATTTACCAACAAGTGTTAGAATAAAGCCCATATAGAACTTTAACATACTTGGCCATTCTTGTACAATTTCACATAATTAGGGGTTTGGGTCTGTTCGTTCTTATTAATCTGGATTTAAAGTAATTGGTGGATAAATAAGGCTGAGAGCTGCAGTGTATGGATCCACTGCATTGAAGACTGAGACCATACCTAAAACACTGCCTTCTGTTTGTGAAAACCATTGGACACTGATCTCACTATTGACTGTGCGGTGACAGGAACCCATGTCTGATAATGTAAAGGTGGAAGAAGAAGAGATAGAGTGGGTAGAAAAGGCAACAACAAAGAGGACCGAGTCACGGAAACAAAAACGAAGGTCTCACAGTCCAGACGATGCTCCACGAAGAAAAGATTCCTCTAAAGATCGAGAGGAGAGGGACAAATCGTCATCAAAGAGGAAGAAACACAAAAACGGTTCAACCCATGATGATAAGAGTAGGTCCAAGAAAAAGAGGAAGAAGTCCAAGTCTGAAAAGCACAAGAGGAGAAAGAGGTCAGTTTCACGGAGTGACGGCTCAGAGGGGAACAGCGAACCAGAAGAAGGTGAAATCACAGAGTCAGAAAAAGAAGAGTGGGATTCCACCTCATCGTCATCGCTGTCATATGACTCCCCCTTTGAAGAGAACCAAGAGTTAGAGATGGAGACTCGGAGTCAAGAAGGTGAGGGTGGGAACAGGCTGGTTACACAATAGAAATAAACGCAGTAGCTCAGTGGACTTTTTTCTTAACTTGAGGGTTATAATGTGAGCACTTGGCATTAGTTTGCAAGACTGTTCTTTAAGATTTAGGGCATGTTCTCTTGAATATTCAGGGATTTGTTTTTTTCTTCTAGTCAAAGATATTTGGCCGCCGTGTGTCAGAGTGACAGTGGTTCGGTCTCCAGTGCTTCAGGTGGGCACACTCTTCATCATCACAGCTGACTCTTCAGCCACTATCGGCAGGTTGGTAATGTTTTTTTTTTTTTTTCCCTCCGTATATTGTGGTATCACACTCACTAAAACAATCTACAGTAATAACAGCACATATAAAAGCCCTTTAAGACAACACAATCTGTCTGTTGCAGAGAAAAGGACATGAACCATGCAATCAGAATACCAGAAATGGGCGTAAGCAAGGTAGCCTAGCTCACTCTGTACATCTGTGAAGTGATTATTTTTTGTACTTTAAATGTATTTGGTGTTTAATACATGAACATTTTCTATATGTTTGTGTTCAGTTCCATGCTGAAGTGTACTTTGACCAGGAGCAGCAGAGCTATGTCCTGGTGGACCAGGGAAGCCAGAATGGAACAGTCATCAATGGCAACAGGATCTTACAGGTTCACATTTTGTCTTAGGTTTAATTCACACTAATATGGATATTCTTCAAAAAAGCATTTTTTCACACTATTGAAAAAAACACATCTATTCACATGTGTCAAACAAAGTGTAGTTTCTAATGGGCTTTAAACTTTAAGCAAATTGGACCAGTTAATATCAAGCACAAGAGGCAGAGGAAGCCTAAATGTGAACTTGTAAATGTTAGTGTGAAGTAAACATTAAAATAAATAATAATAAACATACTGTTGTTCATCTTGAGGAGTTGAGGAAAACTTAATTTTGGAAGGAAAAAACTTCTGTGGATGAGATGTAGATGAAAATGTTTTTGTGATATGTCCATATGAATGTGTATACAGCCCTAGTGTGTTGTTTTCAACATAAGTGAATTCTCTTGACATGACTTTTAGATGAATTCTGATGTTTTTATCTGCAGCCCAAAACCAAGTGTGAGCCCCATGTACTGATGCACGGAGACGAGGTGAAGATGGGAGAGACAGTTTTGTCCTTCCATATCCACTCAGGGACTGATACGTGTGATGGCTGTGAGCCTGGTCAGGTGATGGCACATCTCAGCAAGTATAAGAGAGAAGAGCCGTGTCTTCTCTCAGGTGAGTTACCTCAGGAGAAAACACTAGAAAAAACATACATGACTTGTTGTTTGTGGGGAGACGTCTACTGATGGAAGCTTATATTTTTATTTTGTCTTTGTCCAAAGGTCCTGTTCTGAGCAAAGAGGAAAAAGAGGTGCTGAGGCAGAAGGAGCTGAAGCAGATGAAGGCCAAATATGGCCTACAGGTGAGTCTCCTCAGGACCATCAGCAGCCAGTTTCACTTGAACTCATCATTTCTTTATTCAACTGGTCATGTGTCCTTTTTCATAAACAGAGCAATGAGTTTCAAGAGGCCAAAGCCCTGAGGAACCCCAAATACAAGGACCGAGCAGAGTCTCGGCGGCAAACGGTGGGCAGCGAAGGGGTGTTCCAACGAGATGATGCACCTGCCTCAGTTCACACGTATGTATATGGTCATTTACATTCATCTATAAAGAGGGAAACTGAAGCAGAGCAGATATTAAGAACTTAATGTATGCTTTGTTTCCTCAAAGGGAGATCAGTGAAGTCAATAAAGGACGGAAGATGTTAGAAAAGATGGGCTGGAAGAAAGGAGAAGGACTGGGTAAAGAGGGAACAGGAATGAAAGCCCCGGTAAGATGAAGCCGAGGAATCTGTCATTTACAGACAGTATTTTAATTAAAACGTAGCATGAAGTAGCAAAAACAAAAACTGTCCAATTAATTTTGTTTTTTTCCACTCTTCTTTCCTCAGATTGAACTGAAAATCCGAAAGTCCCAAACAGGTCTGGGGGCTGGTGCTGCCGTGTCACTCGACGACGCTTCCCTGACCAGGACGAAGTCTCAGAAAAACTGGGAGAAAGCTCGTGAACGATTTGCAGACACGTGTCAACCTAACAAACCGCCACAGACGCAGAACAGTTCCCCTAAAGCCTGGATCAAAGCAGAAGAGACCGAGGCCACAAACAGCCAGACAGGTTCTGAAGCAAACGACCAAAGTTAGTGTTAACAAGAGTGAATATTTATTGTAGAAAGGGGAAGTTTTTTTGTGTATAATGTAAACTACAGTAAATACAGTGTTATTTTCTAAACATCTTTTCCTTGGTATCATTTGACTGAAAAACTACCATGTCTATATCATTTTTGTTGAGCTGTAAAATCAATCCTCAATCGCGTAAATGTTGTAAGTCATTGACTGTTCTTCCCGACTGTTTTGGCGCTTATAATCGAACATCAAAAGGTTAAAACGCAGTCGACAGATGCATATCTAGTTTCCTGATCAGAGATGTGTACAGGCCAGTCGACAGAGGCCAGAGCTCCTGCCGTGACTTTCAGAACAAGGCCATGAATAACCTCAAGCAAATATTAGCACAGTGGAGATGCATTTCTCACAATGAGATCATGGAGTTAGGAGGCGGCTGTGGATGTGTCCAGGCAGCCACGTTACAGCTGATCATGTAGAACGAGTCGCAACCGTTCAGCACTGCAGCACGCTTACTATTTTTCACATTAAACTTCATATATTCTGACTGTTCAATTCATTCTTCTTACGTGAGGGCAGATCGTTTCTGTAGTCGTCGGAGGATCAAATGCGTCGAGGAGAAATCGATCTGTACACTAAATAGCTTACTGGTGTAATGTTTCAGACGTGAGGCACTTCCTCAAACGGTTACTATATTGAATACCTACAAGAGGGATTAAACGGCACATCAGTCAAATAGCAATAAAAATATACATCTACCCTGACAATGGAGTGGAAAGACGGCATGTTTATAAAGTTGTAGAAGGATTCTCTATGTGTACATGTGAGAAATCTGGCAAAGTACCTGAAATGTTTGATGTAAATAGATAAGCTGTATTTTAATTAATGCAAAAATTAACATAAAATAACATTTGATGCTGAAAAACAATCTAGAACATGTCAAATAAGAACATAAAGGTCATGCTTAGGGCTGTTCTAGTTATTTTTTTTTTTTTTTACAATAATCACAGTTGGTTTACGTGTTTTTTTGGCCGAATATTGTCCTATTAACGTGTGGATCAGGTTACATTTAATTGTCTATATACAATAAACGGTCAGCTGTACCATATAAAAGAAACACAAAGAGAGAATTCGTGAATGAGAAACAGCCCCAGTAGTACAATAAAGGATAAATACACATCATAAAGTTGTGGAAAAAATGATTAGACCGCCCCCCCTATGTTTTCAATTTGTTGTTCATTTTAATGCCTGGGACAACTAAATGTACATTTGTTTGGACAAATATAATAACAAAAATAGCTCATATAAGAGTTTAATTTCAGAGCTGATATCTTTCCATTTTCCATGGTTTTCTTGATAAAAACCAAAATCACATAAGTTCTTACATCAATATATGACATTGTACTGACAAAAACAGCACTTTAGAACATTCCGTTATTTTTTTTTCTGTCTGTTTTAGTCACATGATACAGAAGTTAGTACTTGCTTGCATAACTGTTGTTTCTGATGACTTGATCTAATAATTTTTTTACATTACTGTAGATAAGCTATATTTAAGTCATTGCCACAAAACTCAATTTTATCATCAGCAATTGATATAAAATAACATCTGATGCTGACAAACAATCTAGAATGTATCAAATAAGAACAGAAAGGTGATGCCTAGAGCTGTTCTAGTTATGTTTTTACAGTAATCACAGTTGGTTTGTTATTTTTTGGTTGAATATTGTCATAATAAAAATACATGGATCAGGTCACATTTAATCTTCTACATACAATATACAACTTTACCTTATATATAAAAGAAATGCAAATAAAAAACAGCCCCAGTAGTACTATACAGAACACAGGCCAAATACCCATCATATATACTCTACATATGTGACAGAATAAATGAACAAACTCCACTGAGGAGTCTGTCCACCTGTGTGCAGACTTATCAGTGGGTTCACTTTGAGCGTATGTGAATATTTGCATGTGTGTGTAAGTGAATGCTTGGACAGAGGCCATTCTCACACTAGTTGGCAAAGACAACAAATAAAAGCGCAGGGACAGGATTAGTCGACACCTTAGTAAAATACGGACTGATCTCAAAGCTACACAGTCATTTAAGTGAACACATATTCGATTAACACTAGCTGAGGATTGTGTTTGTTTTAAACAGTTTTAACCTGAATCGGCGTTAAACAGGCAGGTGAACTGACTCACGTGAAGCTGCTGGTGTGACGCCGTGAACCAGATCGAACGCTGCTTTTCTTCTGACTTTGAGTGCCACCCATTTTGATCTTCACCTCTCTCCGATTCAGTGCACACTGTGGATGTGGATTTCCCTCAGCTACTACTGGGCATGGTCTCCTGAGTGTGTGGAGCAGGTAACACTGAGCTGTCAAACTCCTTCAGTCTGACAGGTGGGTGCTCCTGTCCCTCCCTCTGGTCTCCTCCCTCCACTTGACTGCATTCAGAGTAAACAGTCAGCTGGAGATACTGAGTGTCATAAAACTGGGAGGGAGCAGATAGTCTCTGTGTGTGCTTGTTGTATTGGCTCTAAAGTCTCCAGTTATAAAAATCATGTTGTGAGTCATGAGATAAAGTGGGAATTTGTTGTGTGTGGATGTGGCTTAAGGCTTTTGAAATATCTGGCTTGACCAGTTCCTGACAGAGTACGAACTTTAGAACACTAGTCCACTGTTCTGACAAACGCAGCCTATTCATAATTTGAAGATTTCATGTAAAACAAGTGAAATTATCTTCATGCTTTAGGGAAAAGCAGATGATTAAACTCCTCATGTGATATAAATAACACCAGCAACTGAGTATACTTATTTTTATAGGTGTATGGAACATTATTTTCCAAACTGAACTCGAGACAAACCCAGCAAATTAAACCGTTGTGTAATCGGAGACACATTATCACTTTCATTTGTCTTTCATGTAGAGAGAATGTGAATAGTCCTGAGGCGGGAGTTTTTCTTTGTGTTGTATTGTCAAAGGCAAGTGGAAACATGTTAACTTTAGGTTTAGTTTGGATCTGCCTGCACTATGACAGATAAGAATTGTGTTTATTAGCCTAAAGCCTTCATCTGAAGAGGTCAGGAATGAAAAGAAATCTGCACAAAGTGAGTGGTATGTGTTGAAAACACAATATACTTTCACTAATATGCTGTTAAAAACACTGCTACAGTAAACATCAAAGTTCCCGGACTGAAGGAAGGAGAATTTTGGTTAAACCTTAAAAACTTGGAACTAATTTTGACTTTCAACCTATTTTTAACCTATATTTACTGTATTTTTTGGAGTATAAGTCACTTTTTTTTTCATAGTTTCACTGGTCCTGTGACTTATACTCCAGTGCGACTTTTAGTTCGAAAAATACGGTATTTATTTATTTAAGGGACATTGCATACTAATGAACATATACATGTAAATATGCCAGATTCTAGCCACAGGCTAATTTCCATCCGTTGTCCCTGACAGGT
>JAPTGZ010000022.1:27483811-27495966 GCA_029814645.1 Fowleria isostigma | reverse complement strand
ACCTCTTTTCCACACTCTCCATTGCTCTGGACTGTTGAGCCTAAGTACTTAAAATCCTCCACCTTCTTTACCTCTGCCCCCCTGTAACCTCACTGTTCCTCTTGGGTCCCTCTCATTCAGACACATGTACTCTATTTTACCGCAGCTAACCTTCATTCCTCTGCTTTTCAGGGCATACCTCCACCTCTCTAGATTTTCCTCCACTTGCTCCCTGCTCTCACTGTCGATCATAATGTCATCTGCAAACATTGTAGTCCATGGGGATTCCTGTCTAACCTCATCTGTCAGCCTGTCCATCACCATAACAAACATAAAAGGGGCTCAGAGCTGATCCTTGATGTAGTCCCATCTCCACCTTGAACTCTTCTGTCACACCTACAGCACACCTCACCACTGTCTTACACTTCTCACACATGTCCTGCACCACTCTAACATACTTATCCGCCACTCCAGACTTCCTCATACAATACCACAGTTCCTCTCTTGGTACCTGTCATATGCTTTCTCTAGATCTACAAAGACACAACTTAGCTCCCTCTGACCTTCTCTGTACTTCTCTGCTAACATCCTGAAAGCAAACACTGCATCTGTGGTGCTCTTTCTTGGCATGAAACCAAAGTGTTGCTCACAAATGCTAACTTTTGCCCTTAGTCTATTTTCCACTATTCTTTCCCATAACTTCACTGTATGGCTCATCAACTTTATCCCTCTTTAGTTGCCACAACTCTGCACGTCTCCCTTGTTCTCAAAAATGGGCACCAGCACACTTCTCCTCCATTCCTCAGGCATCCTCTCACTCTCTAAGACCTTGCTGAATGTTCTTGTCAAAAAGTCTACTGCCACCTCTCCTAAACACTTCCATACCTGAAGTGTAATATCTGTAAAACCTTATTTTATCTATTTATTTTTTGTATTTATCCAAGTCCTGCATTTTAAGTTTTGACAGAGGAAAGCTTTGTGATATAGCATTAAATCCTGTTCTGATCAAATAAAAATGTGTCTAGTATCTGTGCATATTTGTGGCATAATTCAATTTTCCCAGGAAATGATCTTTAAACAAAAAAAAAAAAAATTGCCTTATCAACATTATTGTGATATATTGTATTATATCATATCATGATCCCAGTATTGTGATTTGTATTGTATTGCCAGATTCTTGCCAATACACACTCCTAGTCTCAACAGACTTCACTATGCCCAACGCGTTTCAGCCTGCTGGCTTTCATCATAATTAATAAAGGCATTTTAAAATTATAAGAGAGTGCCTTGGTTTTTGTACTTTTTGTGCATTGATGGTCCCTTCATTATAGAGCACCTCTTTAATCATTTTTCATTACTATTATTTCATCACTGCCTGGAGACCCATGAAGCGTTCGTCTTTACTGTCTGTTCAAAAAAATGACACATTTTGTCTTTTGTTAACAAAAACACAAAAAGACCAAAAGCCAATTGCATATTGGGACGTGTGCCAGCTCTAATTGTATTCCACTTCAATCGAACATGTTTTTACTTGAAATGAAGCTACAGTAAACTTTGAAAGAAAAGCTGATACTAATTATACAAGTCAATTCAGTTGTAATCCGTAGCCCCTAATTATTCTGTCAGACCAAGTCAAAGTGTGGAGGGAAAGAAACTTGATAAGAAAATTGGGAGACAGGAACAGCTTATGTCGAGGCTGAGACTAGATGAGACGTCTTGATGGATTTTCCCAACCCTAAATCCTCCACCCGCTGACAAATGCGACGTTCATTTAATGTGTTCTGTTGAAGTTTTATCAACGAGCCTAACTAAACACCAGCTACTTCACACACCCACACCTACAGAACACAGAGGGGCCTTGAGGGGAGGAAGCCCTGGATTAGTCCCAGGGCGTGATTTGTTCTCCACTTGGTTGCAGCTCAATTATTCCAGACAATTAGACTGGAGCCTGTTGCTACAGACCACCCTACTTGCTGCTGACCTTGTGCCAGCAGCCAGCCCCTGCAGAACTGCCTGCACACATGCATACCCAGACACATATCTGACTGTCCCGTTCGGCCGGCCCTGACTCATGACCTCCTCTGAATTCTGTCGAAAAATCGAGCTGCTCGCCCATTCACCAACCTCCACTGCGGGTTTTCACAGCTGCTGTTGTTGATTGTGTTGGATTATAACAAGCGTCTGGAGAGACTTACCTTCCGGCGCTCACATAATCTTTCCTGTGTTGCAGTAGAAAGTCTTTGAGCTTGGTGATGTTTGTGATCTGCCAAGATAAAGTGAGAAGATGCGTTATTTGACTTCATTACCTTCTTGTCAATGAGTCTCTTTACATGCAATGCCTCAGCTGCTCCTTCAAATACAGTAACCATGTCAACACAGCTTAAGAAAGAGGTTTCAGATGTGTACCAGGAAACTATTTTCTGCCTACTACATGCAGAAAGAGCCAGAGTAAATGTATAATTTAGTGTTTATTAAATGTGACAGGCGACCAATATACATCTATCTTTGTGAATTCTCAATATTTACTTTTGACAATTCATCAACTTTCTGACATACTAAAATCAAACTTGCAATTTCCTCGTCAAGCGGCGCTCATAAATAAAACCATGAGCTGCTGCAAACAGAGCACTGACAGAGCGATCTCTAATAAGCTTTAAATTCATGATGTGTTACTATTCATCACCAAGAAAATGTCCATGCGTATGTATGCACAGGCAAACCAGAGGAAACTTGGTTCAATCCAATATTTGCTCCCGTAATTCAGTCAAATATTAAAACAGACCAAATTGCTTCCCTGTCCACAGAGCTCCGCTGGCAGAATATGAGTGGGTGTGAACGCTCACACAGCAGGCTCTGTTCGATTCGCAAGAAGACCGAACTGAGACAAGCCGAGGATTGAAAAATGACACAATGACTTTGACTGTGACAGCGACCCCTGAGCGTGGGAGATTATTTTGATAGCATAACGACGCTGTCTTCGGCGTTCAGTCTTTTCAGTCTAACAGCCTCAATTATCAAATTGCCTTAGCGGTAAAGGAGTAACCTGGCACCGGCAGTCTAATAATGTCTCCAAATATCCATCGCGAGCATCATGCTGACCTGAAGCAGTGTTTTTATTCGAGCTGACGTTTGAAAGATGACAAGTTTTTCAATGGAGTGAGAAGGCGTCAAGATAAACAGGGTCTGGCAATTTGTTAGAGACCTTCAACTCCTTCTCTGGTTCAGACGGTAGTTCAGTGACGTATGACACCGCCGCGAGGCAAGGGCTTACTCAGGCAGGAGCTGTTAAGGCAGGCAGACTCTTATAATAATACAATTATTTGAGGTCAAGAGTTAATTGTTGCTCAGAGTGGAGGAGCTTGAAGGGGGTTCAAGGAAGAAGAGACGGTCTCTTCAGGTTCAAAATCTTTCGAATGTTCTTAATTTTATGTAGTGTCTTTGTGAAAACTATTAACACAATTAGAATACATGACGTAAGAGCTAAATTAGATATTCATTTGTTACACATTTTCCAACAACAGGTTTGGGAACTGACCTTTAATACTTTCACGGCACGAAGTGACATTACCTTAGGGCTACAACTAAAGCTCGTTTTCACTCTCAACTAATCTGGCTGTTGTTTTCATTCATTTTGTGGCCTATAAAATGTCAGAAAATAGTGGAAAAGTGTTTCCAAAAGCCATTTGCACCACAACCCAAAAATATTTCGTTTATTCACACTGAGGAGGAAAGAAACCAGAGAACATTCACAGTGGAGAATCTGCAGAGAATTTAGAAATCTGTCAAACAACCTTACAATTGAGTATTAAAAAAAATTATGAATAGACACCAAATTTCAACAGCTTAAGAATCGTAAATCTCAGCAGTTTTATGCATACAACACTCACAGCTTGGATACATTTTCATTGATGACAATAAGCTAATAAACTCTAAAAGACAGATTCATATTGTGAGATGTAATGCAAACTTTATTTGATTAAAATGGAAATTGGCATTGAAACATGATCGCTTAGAAACTGCTATCAAAGCTAAGGTGTGAGTATTGATGCTGAAAATTTCATATCATGGTTATTGTGACCAAAATTATCACGGTTATCATTATTATCGCAGTATTGTTGAAATGTGCTCAAAATGTCAGAGTGTACTTATACACACACTGAAATAAATTAATTTATTTAGAAAAAAATAATAATGCAGAATGTACTTTGTTGGCAGAAACGTTGTTCACCTGAGATTAAAATGTAAAAATATCGGCAAATTTACTTTGGTGTAAATCAAATGTATACACACCAACATCAAACAAAGTCATGTGGATGTAAGAACAGTACAACCACATGGAAACAAATCTATAGTGCAAGTATTTAAGTATTACCGTGAGTTTTCAAGGTGTGGTAATCATCAAGGTTTTCATGATAATTAGAATTAAAACAGTAATACTGTCAGGAATTTCACTGCGGTTTACCATTATACTGGTGATTGTTACACCCCTAGTGTTAACGTTTCCCCTCCTTTTCTCTTCTCTTAACATGTTTGCTGATACATGACTATGGGTCCAGTATGTTGAACCAGGGTTGCCCAAGGTTTTTATAGTTCAAGATGTGACACTATCATGTGACTCTACCTATCGATCAGAGGAAAAACTGTCACTGTTTTGATGATTGATGAACCGTTTAAGGGATAATTTACACATCAATAAAATGACAGTAATTGCTGGGTACTATTCTTGTTGTCATAATCATATGTTTTCATGTCTTCAGCTTTCGGTCGTCAAGTGAAACCAGCTTTGGTGGTGAAATACATATGTATAAGACTGGAGAACTGCTGTGAGAGCCCATTATTCTCTCAGGCACTTTTGCATTTTTTAAGGCTATCTTTGGCGAGGCCACAAAGTGGAAAGAATAATCTCTTACATGGCGTGAAAAATATTTATTTTTACAATAAACTACCTCTTTCTTCTTTTGCTTTTTATGACTTGGCTTCAGTTGCGCCTCTTTACAGTTTCATAAAAAGCTGTATGTTTGTTGTAGTACAAATTTTTGACCAGCAGGCAGTGCTAAATCCCCAGTATTGGATCTCGCTGAATCTGTGTGTGCTTTTGTGTGTTGGGAGGTTGCAGGGGAGTGTCAAGAGTGCTGCTCTGGGGGTTGAGCCGTCTCCTGTGTGTATACATTGGAGCTCAAATTCCCAGCACAACCTCCAGGGTTTGCAGGGGGTCAGAGGGATCAATTGCTCTTGTAACTTAAGACCCTAAAGAGCAAGTAATTCCTCAACAATGAGGAAGGGGGTGGCCTTGTGCATGTGGCTAAACCTATATGTGTGTATGTAGGTATATGTGAGTGTATACGTGCAGCCGCATAGGTGTGTGTGAGGCAGAGCTCGCAGCGAAGGCAGAAGGAGACAGTCTGCCGGGCTACATCTAATCTCGTCATCATCAAAGACCCCCACTTTACCTCCTCACTTTCTCCTTCCCCCTGCTTCCCTCCAGCCCCAACTGAGCCCAAACAAACCATCAGGGGGGATTATTATGAGGAAGAAAAGAGAAAAGGCTTAGCTAGCAGATTTCTAAAAAGCTTGGATGGCTCTTTGTTTTGTTAAATCCAGGTAACTGACAGAATTTGATGATGACTGCTCTGCTTTGGTTTAAGCCCCTGTGTGTCCTGACCGAGGGCTATCCATACTGACGCCATGCTATGTTGTGTTTAGGTATGTGGGTCTGATACAGAAAGATGCTTAAGTGGAGAAGACTGTGCCACATGTTGCTTTTATTATCATGTTTATGTCTGTCTCTTTAATGGGTATGGTTTTGTCCCCTTATGTCGATTCACAGTTACGACGCTTTAGTCAGCTCTATAAACAAACAAAGTCAAACAAAGCTTTTCAGATTATTTATGAAAAGGGTCTTTGAATTTTTTTGACATATATTTAAGTTGCATTAGCGTGTTTTGATTACTGCGGGATAATTAATTTACATTTAAAGCTGTAGTCAGCGGTATTTGCAAGCATTTATTTACTTTTGATCCTGCTTTAATAGAAAATGTCAACTTACAAAAACCAAGCAAGAGTTGTATTTTTTATGCTATGGAAACTCTACATCATAGATTCATCAGAGATTTAGCTGCACATCTGTGAATCATACATCATACACTATGTTTTAAGTAATATAAGGCCAAGACCATCACTGTGCTGTTAAGATGTCTCTTTCCTCTCAGGTGTATAAGGAAGAAAAGAGGCAACTGTCCCGCTGCTGGAGTTTACAAAGGAAATGCACTAGTGACACAGGCAGCGTGACAAGCCTCGTAGGCCTTTTTTGGAAAGATTTCAATGGAAAGTACACTGTTTCATCTCAAAGCAACCAAATCACATTTCAACCATCAATTTCATAAGAAACAGATGTAAAAACTGAGGCTGAACTCACAAAAACCATGGATGACACAGAATAAATAAGAGTAAATAGAGGTAATGTTTCCTGGGTGTGTTTCTGTAGCTATATATCTCTGTCTGATGGAAAGGGAAATCAACAGGTTTGATTCTTTCTCTAAACCCTTTTCTAACTAAATACTAAGAACCTTTACTACCAGGAATGTAGTTATCTGGGTAAAAGAATTCCTGGTAATCTGTGTGCTTTGCATTTCCATTGCACCCCAAAGTTTGGGGGAATTTATTAAAATCCGGTTAGCGACATAAGCTTAAATAAACTAAACAAAACAAAGTTTGCTGTCCTGCACAGTGGCTTATGGCAGGTGAATAGTATGCTGAATGCTACAAGTGTAGCCCACCAATTAGGTTCTCCAGGACACAGCCCCGCCCCTGAAGAACTCCAGGTAATCTGAAAAGTACGACCTCCCATCTAGTAACTTCTTCAGGGAAAGCTGGAGGGTGAGGGAAAGATTTTTACCCGGGTAATTTCGATTGAAACATGCCAGGATTTTTCAACTCTCCAGGTAATGCTCAAAGTTCTGCTTCAGTTCCTGCAATAGAAAAGGGCCAAATTTCTTCTTCGTCACCTGCATGCTAGTCATAATGCTGGCGGTCTTATTTGTTTCAAACTTCACTCATCGTGACTTCAATCAAAAATAGCACAGCATTCTCTCACTAAATATTTAACAACCAACAAGGTACATTAAGGATAAAACAAATTTAAAAAAAAAACTCTGCAAAACAATTCTGCTGATCCCTTATTATGTTATGGAACATGTTTACATTTGCAAAATCAGAAGCTTCCAAACAGCTGGATGTGACATGATAATTCAATCACTGACGACAATAGGATCATGCTCTGCAGAATAATGACTCTATCAACATCTGAGACATGACTGATTTGTAGGAATAGAGAAACAAAGCTAAAGACTATATGTTAAATTCTGCATATTCTACACAGGCTGAAATATAAACCAAAAGGGCTCATTCAATACATTTTTCCAAAAGGTGATTTTTAGGTAGAGTTCATTGGGCAAATTTCATTTTTCAAATTGTCAGCTTTCTAATCAGTTTTTTTGTTGTTGTTTTCAGGTTATTTAATATTACAGAAATAGATGTACTGGCCAATCCTAGTCCAGATTCCAACAAATGTGCAGATGGGAATCAATCAGGTGGACTACACATGCATTTGATATCCCTTAGAGTCTACTTTCCAGAGTCTGGCTCCAAATTGTATGATTGTGGGGTTTTGGCTTCTTTTTTACACAGTTGGAGGGAAGAGCATCACCATGTCCTTGGTTATATACAGTCTACAGGATGATCTAACGACACTGTAAAAGTAAAGCCTCATTAAAATAGGAACATGGACAGTTATATACAGACTCTTTCTATTGACCATTCAGGGTTCCTTTCATCTACTGTAGAAGGATGGTGACCACAACTGAAAGGCTCAAACAATGTGTTTAGTGTAGGCTATTTAAATCTCATTATCTGCTCTAGCTCCACTTGATGCAACCAACACAATGTTAAATGACAATACATAATTAATACCCCATGCTGTACTCATCTAAGATCTTAATCTAGAACAAAAGTGTCTTTTAGTGCAGCCACCTCTCTGAGCAGATGGGCGCACATCTGTTGTCGTTTCATGGTTGGGAGTCCCCGGTGAAGTATGCCCCGGCAGTCATGTGTAGTCATATGTACTCGTAGAATTTCAGCAAATGTAAAGTACAAAAAAGTAGGATTTCTCTCTTCAGAAACTGTCTGCAGCTGCTGCAGTTGTTTTGCTGCTACATGCTGGCTTTAAATTGAGCCTGGACTGTTGAGCTCACCATTACTTTTTGTTCCACTTAAACAATTTAGTCTGTAGAGTATCTGGTGTCCATCCTTTGGTTTAGAGTTTGACATACAACTGTAAACGTATGTTTCACCACTTCTTCTTCTTTTATTTTCACGTTGATTGATCATGCAGAAACATTTTGTTGCACGCAGTGAAACAGAGTCAAAGACTGTGCCCTGGCCTGACAGCGGATCCCTCAGAATTCAATTTGCCCGGCTTTCATGAGAAAATAGTGAGGAGATTAGGCCGACCGGTAAAGAGACCATTTAGCATCTTGTTCATCTCAGGCTGATCCCTGCAAATCACTTCCCTGTGGCTAAAACACTGAGTTAGTATAGTGCTGGTTCAGAGAGCTGCAGGTGAGAATATTCGACTGACATGCAAGTGTGTGACTACTTCAGTAAAAAATTAGAAAAGCTTTCACTGTCTATTATAGAGTATTACAGATTTACTCTTAAAACCTTCATAAAGTGCCACAAAAATCATTTACTTTCAAACTTCTGCCTTATATGCTCTAATAGACATTAATAGCATCTATTAAAACTGCTACAGTTACTTTGATTAGGCCAAGTTACCATCTATTCAATTCATTATAGATTCTATTAATGTCTCAGTTCGTGTCAGTTTGAAGAAAAAGTCCAAACTTTCTTATTCTAGCTTGTTAAATTTGAATATTTTCTATCTTATCTTAGTTCCTCCTTAACTGAATATGCCTGCCTGCGGCCATCAGACTCCATAACTCCTCTGTTTAATACATAAACCCGGACACAGGATTATAATCTGGACACAGTAAACTAACCCAGTAACTGGACACATCTATCTGACTATTCACGCAAACTGCAAACTGTAAACTGATCAATATTCTTTGTGCAATATCCATACACCCATACAATGGGCAAATCTGTATGTGCAATATCTATTCATTACAGCTCAAAGTACAATATCTGTTTAATATATTCCCCAGTGCAACATCTGGCTAACACTGTTCACCCTGTACTCATATTGTAAATTGTAAATAGCGTTTATCATGTTTGGTACTTATTCCAGTTACTCACTTATACTTATTTATCGCAAATCTTGGTACTTATTGCTTATTTTTGGTATTTACTGCTTATTTATTGCTTATTTTATTTTTATATTTCTATCCTTATTTATTTTCAAGTGTTGTACTTGTGTAACACTAAATTTCCCCCTGGGGATTAATAAGGTATTTCTGATTCTAATATACTGTTTGTTGGGTTGTGGACAAGACATTTAAAAGGTGTGTTGTCTTTTAAGTTTGAGAAACACCAAGGTGGACAGGGGATGCCCCGGACATTAACCTATCTGCTTCATCGACATTTATTTGACTGTTGCTTAGTTTTATATTCACCAAATTCTATAAAGCCCTGTGAAGCAACCTTGTTGTGATACTGGGCTCTACAAATAAATTGAATTGAATTGAACTGAATTGATCTACATATTTACATCATTTGGACATTTCATTGACCAAATTATAAATGGATTAATTGACAAAAGAATCCACAAAGTCATCAGCAATGAAAATAATATTTTTTTTCGTACTTTGCTGTAACCTATTGAAGGATACCAAACATATGACCATAATTATTTCACTAAGTTTGGTCTCCAACTTTGAAATTTTATGTGTGCAAATCGCTGATCCTTTAAACACACCCAATCATAATTCAGCGGGATCAGATTTGTCTTTCATGACCAAAGTCTGACATAATCTGACATATGGGCCTGCTCAGTCTCAAGTCATTCCCCAAAACATAATTTGGATGAAAATTCTACCATTTTAAAAAATATTTGGGTCTTTTTTTCTTAATCACTAAGACAAATATTAAATAAACCAGATCCTTGAAAATCAAACAAAATGTTATGAGAACGTATGAGCATACTATTTCACTGTGAAAGTCATAGGGAAGAGCCCCCACCAACAGCACAACATACTTTTAAGTGCTGGCGAATGGCCACACTTTTCAGGCTTTCAAAGAAAACACTGTGAGAAGGAGCCAATTTTGGAATACCAATACTAGAGGCACAGTGGGAGCCAGGCACTATTTTCTACACACAATTTAACAATTTTAGAGTGACCTCTTCCATTTAAACTTGAGAAGGGCAGCATGCTGTGGAGAGAGACGAGGTGAGCAGTGAAATGAAGATCACAGTGCCCCAAACCGACCCCTATGAGGTAAAAGATTCCCCCGACCAAACCCCACCCTAAAACACTGGCCCTCTTATTAGTCAATCAAGCCTTTTTTTGCATTGGCTTAAAAAAGCTGCATTTCCTTTCTCCTGGAGCGACATTTTTAGTGGAAAAAAGCCTCCCTGGACCACTGTGTATTTGTCAACTTTGATGTTTTCTTTCTATTTTTGTGAAGCTTCAGTGGGAACTTGGAGAGTTATGCATGTCTTGAAGGGTACCCACATCTGTTGTGCATTAGGTGCCGGCCGTCAACATTGTTACTGGGGACCTAATTTAATATTTTCTCTGTTTTGATCTTCCACCTTTAATCACTGGCTCTTGGGAGGATCGGCTTTCCCCAAGAAATTGTTCGAGAGCCGAAAGAAAATGTTATTGCAGCATGTTTATGGAATCATACATGTGAAGAGAGGACTTGCACAAAAAAATGATGCCTATGTCAGGCTGCGCAGAGAGAAGAATGGATATTTGAGTTAGGGGATATGTGGGTGAAAACCGCGACATAACTGTAAGCAGTCAGGACATTCCAACTAGCAACTTCAATTTCTACAAAAGCTGCTTCACTGAGATGATTTCAGATGATATCTGCAACACAGGAGGGAAGGCACCACAGGATAGGTTTTGGTTTCTTTGAATCAGCACCGCTGCTTTTATTAAACCACCATTTCTAATATCAGTGAAAGAGAACATTACAAAAACCTGGTTGTGCAAAGGTGCTGTGTCTGGAGACATCAGGTACAACTTATAGACCAGACCTTGATGTGTTGGGGGAGGAGTGACCATTGAGTTAGCAGAAAGTTTTTCTCAAAACTGCTGAGTCTGGATCTTTGACTCTTTTTTTTTTTTTTTTTTTTTTTATAATCCTCTGCTAACAGTGCACAGGACTTGAAATTATGTCTAATCTGTTCTCACTTCAGGACACAGTAATGGCATATGATAATTCTGTGCTGAGGTCATGATTACTCCATTAGGGACATTGTGGACACTGTACTTGCTCTTGTTCACAGTGACTCAAATAATTTGAACACAGCAACTTAACTGGATCAGTCTCTCATTCATGAGACATAACAGGAGCAACCGCAATGTAACTCTGCTAAATGTCGGTATGTGAGGATCTGCTAAACGCACTTACTCAAGGCTTCATGATACAGCCTGTTTGGAGTTCCCCTGTTAAACACATTTCATCTTTCAGATTTGAACACAAATCCTATAATAAAGTCCCATTGGTGACAGTCTGTAGCAATGAGGTTTTTTTTTTTTTTTTAAATACACAGAATGACAATGCATCTGTGACATGTAGTAAAGAGTGAAGTTTCATTTAGGGTCAGTTAAAATGAAAACATGACCAATCCAGTCTGAGGAAGACGAATTTGTTTTTGTTTTTTTTTTAATGTGCACTGATTATCAGCTTGGCAATTAGTGTAAGGAAATGTGTACTTGAGGTACAGCAAGTGGTATCAGGGAAAAAACAGATTTGTACATCTACTTTGCATATTATAATATAAGCATAAGCAAAAATATTCCACAAAATTTTAATTTTATGTTACCTGTCTCAATTCTGTTGATGTAAAACTTGCATGACTGTTTAATATAAAAAGAGCAGAAGGACACTAAAGTCTACTTATTTATATAAAGCCTATTCAATTCAATTTTATTTATATAGCCCAGTATCACAACAAGGTTGCCTCACAGGGCTTCACAGAATTTAAGCAA
>JAPTGZ010000022.1:27419352-27430008 GCA_029814645.1 Fowleria isostigma | reverse complement strand
ACCCTAGGAGCCTAAAAGGGAGTGAGAAGAAGTAAAACTTATTTACTCCCACCCCCAGGATCACTATTTGAACTTGTTTTGTTTCAGTTATGTTAAAGAAATTAGCTGTAAACATTAAGGTACACCACAATTAACTTTAACATTATCAGATTAATCCATATTGTATTGTATTTTACTATAACATGTATCTGAGCAGCTGAAATATCAGAATAAAATATGATTCAGCAACCTTTCCACGCATTAGATCTTTACATGTATATCTGTTTGCACATAATAAAATGTATGTGAACAATGAATATTGTACATGTATATGTAATTAGCACTGTACATGGAATGCATAAGCTTGAATTAAACTTAACTAAAACTAAACTTATTTAGTGACAAATTCAATTAATATATGCATAATAACAGGACAATCTATAAAATACTGTTCAGAAAAGCATCGCTGACACCACTTCTTCTGTCTCTTTATTCATCAGATGAGATGCAGCTCTGAACTGAACTGATCAGATGTTTAGACGCATCCACACAGTTTATAAGACATGCAGATTGTATTCCTGCCTTAAGGTGCATGTGAAATTGCCTGGCGATGAAAAGTCATATTTACATTACAGGGCAAACTCTCCTTTTGATGGTGGCCCGGTAAAATGCACGGCCTGTCCTTGAGCCCAGCGTGTTTGTGTGAGAAAACACCCATGATGTTTTCGTAACCACAGTAGGCCTACGCTATTGACCTTCGCCTCGGCTTTCATGTGGCTCGATCCTAAAGCAAACCTCGGAACCCACAACATGTTCATAAATCAGCCGCTCAAGACAGACGCAGGAATAATTATTCAGTTTTGAAGCCACATAAAGAACAAAATATGGCAAAAAAGACATTCCTAAGAATATTTTGCAATTTAAATCAGTGGCTCAATGACCCGTACCTCCCATCTGTTATTTTAGTGCCAGTATTTTCTCTCTCTGCCTGGAGACTTCAGATTCCTCTTGGTAAATATTGTTTTGTTGAACGCTATATTGAAATATCATTTTCAGAAGCGCTTTCATCTTCTGAGTTATCTGTTTAGTTCGTCTGGCTCTGTCACAAAAGCCCTCTCATCCATTTAGGAAAAGGCAGACACAAAAACCTATACAGCTGCTTCTTGTCACCAGATGCAAAAATAAAGGTTGTTTGGAGTTTGTTTATGTATAAAATTAATCTCAGAAGTTTGTTACAATGAGAAATCTACAAGAAATAACTGATAAATCATCAAAAAAACAAGAATGTCACAGCTGTTCTCAGCTTATGTAAATGTAGAAAATGTGTTAATACACCTGTGTGACATGTTTATAGAAAGATGATTAAAGAGGTGCTATGGTTACTGCATGTATTTGTACCATATGATATGAAAGCAGAAGATCATGTTAACAAGCGCTGCTCTGTGTATTTGGACATACTTGCGTGTTGTTTATGTCTTCACTTTGTGGCGGTGGCAGAAGATGTTATGGAAGGATGGCTTGGGTATTTCAGCGACGGATTAGACTGGACTTGGAGGCTCTGCAGGGGAAATAAGGCCTTCATTAGAAAAATGGGAAATAGACCTCTGTTTCATAAAGAGCCATTAGCGTTTATTGATGAGACTAATGTGTGTGTTTAAAGTTAATTAGAAGGGGAGAGGCCGTGCTTTAGGGGAGTTGGTGATGAAAGGCTCGCATTAATGTACATGGTGGAGAGACTGCTGTTTTCCATTTGAACTAACCGCTTCCCCTCGTCTCAATACACCAAAACCACACGCGCACGCATGCACGCACATACACTACCTGCGTGGAAATCCTGTATACTGTACATATTGACACACTCTCTCTTTCTCACATGCACATGCACCACTCCTCCCTCTCAGCAGCCTACACATGTAAGTCATATACTAACCAGAGTAGGCCTGGCGCCCGGGGAGAGCAGCTTGGAATTGCCCCTAAGAAACCAAATCCACTTTATCAAACTGCCAGATGTCAGTCCCAATCCTCTTCCACTGGACGCTGCTTTCACCAGGCAGCGGCACGGAGACATGGAGGCTGCTGCAGCCAACGCCATGACACGGACAAAGAGCAAAAGTAAAATCTGTGGGAGAAAGCTCTGCACAATTTATGCCCACATTACATGTAATTTCTACTCGTAAAAAAATACTTGTGTATACTTTCACTATAAAAGACACAATTTGTTCTGCCTGACCTTCAGTTATGAGAAATTGTTGCACCATGCTTATGACACATTGACTTTATTCCTACAGTATATGTGCACAAGTATTAATATTATTATAATTCTATTTTATTTAACCATGTGAAAATGTCTTTTTTAGTAGTAGCTTTGAAAAAAACATTAAATATGTATGAAGGTAATGCACACAAACATTGTTTATACACTGCAAATGGGTGACTAGAATATGTAGTTATAAACAATAAAAGATAATTACTGTAGATACAAGGTAAAAACCATCACGGTGTAGATTTAGAATAATATTACGCATCTGCATATAATATACAGAGAGAAATATATGCATACAGAGATGCAAATAAGGCATTTGTTTATTCCAAATCTTTTTTTAACGAATACAGTGTTTATTTCTATGATGCGCTCTGAATTTAGAAACTTTAAGAAGTAAGAGGACCGCAAATGATTTTCCTAAACCTCTTGCAATGTTCATAATAAACCAAACTTGTTCATTCTGTATCAAATAAACAAAATACAATTCATGTATAAACAACAATAAGCTGAAACATTTTTAACTATAAGATTGTTGAACTCCATTAAAGTGTTCAGCTTGCACAGTCACAGGATAGTTTAAAGTAAAAAACAGGGAATAATTCTTTTTATTTTTCATTTTCCTGAGTAAATCTCATAACTGCCATTTAAATTTACCCTTTTGCATTACTGGAGCTTTGCTGTGCACCTTTGGGATGTTTCTGTTGTAAATAAGGCATGCACAAAAATGAACATGAAATCCACAATGGTAAATTATTCTTCATTATAACAGGGTCACGGTTACCGGAGATGCCAAGCTAAGCAAACACTTTTCAAAGTCCAACAGCTCCCCTGACGGCTCAAGTGCCCGCTCAGATTGAACAGGAAGTGAGCGGTAATTTGCCGTGAGTTCTGTCCAGTCTCAGAACTCCCAGACACTGTGTCGTCCAATTAGAGTGGAGTCGCGTGGTTACGGACAGACACAGAGCCAGTGGGTCAAAAAGTTGAAATGCATTCCTGATGTCCCCAGACAGTTGTTGATTGAGTTCCTGTAATCTGTATTCTGAAATCACTCTTTCCCATTGTCATATTTTCGACATGAGCGTGTGTGCATTTCTCATGTGTTTTACATAAATGAGCCGGCCTCGTGAATCTGAAAAATCAACTGCAAATGGGATGGCCAGGGAGAACGGTAAGTATCTTTTGAAAACAAAATACTGTATTACGGGTGCTTTGAGGAATGGAAATGGGGACATGCATGTGAACAATATGGTTTGAATCAAGTCAGCCTTATTTTGCCATGATTATATAACTAATTACATTTCAGGCTTTTCCATTCTGAAAATGGATGTTGTCTTCAGCGGGAGAGAGACATTTTAACGCATTTCCATGCCATAATTAATTAGTTCCACTTAATAGCTTGGAAAAGGCCCCTGATTGTACTAACAACATGCTATCTTTCCTGCATCATAGCCAGACACAATCAATTATTGATCGATCTTTACGAGGATCAAATCGTGGCCTCTCAAGGATAAGATCCACTTAAAAGTTACATTTTTAAAATCATGGATGTGTAATAGCATAGATAAAGGATTATATACATGATATCTTTTTTATGTTGAATTGATACCAGAAATGTAAAGATTTTATGTGAACTTTGTGTGGTGTTCTGCTATGAAAATTATTGCCAGTAAATAGATTCACACAGGAATAAAAACTTTCCCCACATGTTTAGTAGAAATAGGAGATACTTTCCAAAATAGATTACTGAACAGATGTCTTTTCTGTACGTTACTGCTTCTCAGAGTAACACATTTCTTCTTAATGGTTAGAGTTACTGTAGTATCTGTGTTAATTTATATCTGCACACTCATGTGTCTGCAGGTCTAGGGTTAAGCATGTATTGACTTACACTCATACACACACACACACACACACATGCACACGCATAGTGCTCAGTGAGTCCAGACACTAACCATGAACTTATGCAATTTTCCCATCATACACAGGAAGTGGTTTTTCAACCATCACCATTCCCAAGTTGCCATGGGTAACATGGTGTTTCCTTACCACCTCTTCGCCATCTTCATCTTTATCCCTTTTTCTCCCTTGTTTGTTTGTTTCCCTGATGTTTTTATTTAAGGCATCAAAAGACACCCCCCGTCTGCTCCCTCCCTTGCGACGTCCCCCCCAGCCCCAGAGCAGTCAGGATGATTTGTAAACTTCAAACAACTAAGAGCCCCGGCCTGGTCTCCTCTGCTCATTTAGGTAATTCAATAAGCCGGGGGGGACAAGCACAGCAGCGCACTGTTTCCCCCTGCTGCCCTCTGCGCCCTCGCTCTTCCGACTGAAGCCTCTGTGGACTATCTGCAACAAATGTCAGTCTGCAGCGAAAAGAGCTTCCGCTTTAAGGACCCAGGATTTCAAAACCTTTCACTTTTGTATCTACTGCATCTATTATTTATGGACATGCATGATAAAATTCCAGTTGATTATATCTAGTATATTAGTCTGATTTTTGGATTTATGATTTCAACCTTTTGTTGTTAAAAAAATGTGTTCTGAAACAGCAACAGTATGAATAAATAGTCATTAATCTGAACATAATTAAATAAAAAATAACTTCTGAATCTGATTGGGGTTAACCCTTACACTAACATCTGTGTGTGCTCTGATAACTTTATAAAAGACAATGGTCCCACAGAGACACCCAGGGGACATTTTCTCTGCAGCTGCCACATGCCTTTCCCTCTTCATATTTTATCAGTGAAGTCACTGTAAGTGAAAAGTCACCGAGCTACCAGTCGGTAAGTGTTTGGTCACCGGTTGGCAAAATGGGAGTGATGGAGTGGAAGAGGGTAGAGAGGGAGTTGTTAATGATATCCGCCTCCCTCCCAGCTTGTCGAGACAGAGGTGGCGGCGGGTCTAAGTAGGCATCGCCACAATGGCCCAGACCCATAAACGCTGGAAGAGCATAAATCTCAATCTTTATCAAAACCACACAGAGACATTGGTGGCCACTCCCCACTGTGGCTGCCTTTACAAATCTGCATCTGATAAAGTTCCCCTCCCTACACACTGCTCCCCATCAGACGCACCTAATAATGCCACACAAAACCTGGTAGAGAAGTCAAAGGCTGCTCACACTGACAGTCCACGGTGCACATGAAATAATTGGACATTGCATAACTTGCTGCATCACATGTTGAAACAAATTCTTTTTAATCATATTGCAATTAGAGACAACTTCAAAAAGAAAAAAGAGATGGTTTGCTCTCATGAATGTCTTTTGCTTGGACAGTTTACCCCTTTTATTTCTCTGATCTGCACACTTACTTCATAGGAGTTAGAAATACATTTAAGTTGTTGAAAGAAAGTGAAAAATTATATTTTTTGAAGAAATAGCACTAAAAAAGTGAAGCATCCTGTTCCCTGGGCCTACCGAGCCTCTGTATTTCTGCCTGAGCCCACCCCCAAAGGAGGCAGTAAATGGTCCATTTTATCTCTTTTCTGTCAACCATGACTGCAAGAGCACAGATAGCAATCTGGAAAAAAAAGAGTAAAAACAATTTAATTGCCCTTGCATTTTTTTTCTATTTTTTTTTACAAACGTCCAAAACCTTTCGAAGTAGACTATGATTGGGATGAAATTGCAGACCCTCTTCCGCAGGAAGGAAAAGCTGACTAATCACCTCGTCATTAATGCTGAGGCTCATCAGAGCGCTGCCTGTTGGCACTGCCCACATGGCCAGGCTGACTGCTGTCAAAGCGAGGTTGGCGGATGACTTGCTCTGAAGTGAAAACAGCTCACAGAGACGAAACATATTTGGATTCTGCTGTTCAAATATTTAGAACGCCCTGACACGGCTGCTGCCATCCAGAGCTGGCAAAGCAGAGACTGCCTGTAATTGATTTAATTATCAGTAATTACCCAACTGTTTTTGTGTACACTCTGTAGTCCTGGGTTGGGGAGGAGAGAAGAGAAGAAGGGAGGGGAGGCATCAAAGTTAATGATGTGTTTCCATTTTAATTAATGCTGTGGTCAAGTCTGGTTAATGCACAGACATCCAGACACATGTAGATGTAATTTTGTGGAGACTGACACAGATTGACGCTGAGGGTGGCAGTCTGCATGAAAAGATGAAACGTGAAACTAGTTCAAGTTAGATGAATTAATTTGTTGAGTTGTAGAGAAATTAAATGCAGGGTGTTATTCCATACATCAAGGTTTTAGTCAATTTGATAAGTCAGGAATTTCTACAAATTCAAAGAGTGAGTGTGTGTGTGTGTGTGTGTGTGTGTGTGTGTGTGTGTGTGTGTGTGTGTGTGTGTGTGTTTGGATACTCCTGTATGCAGACATGTGCTTGTGATCCCCTGCATAATGTGTCTGAAAAAGGGTGGGGGGAGCTGTTAAAAGTCTTGAGTTCTAGCCTGTAAATGTCATGTTTGGTCGAAGATTTCCGTTTTTGCCTTCTAATTGGTGTCGGGGGATTTTGGTTTTTAAAGGGGAGAGTGAAAAAAAAAAGGGGGAGTGAGGAAAGCAGAGGGGAAAAATAAGCCAACAGAACTGCACTGAACCCAAACTGAGTTTAATGGTTCTTACTCTGGGAGAGCATAGCTTGGGTCATTAAGACGGGAAAATGGGGTCACACTACAATAATAATCCCTTGCTTTTATTTGACAGCACAAGAAAAATATTGTGTCAACACGTAAAAAAGGTTACTGGTGATCATAAACTACATTCACTGCTCAAGAGCATGAAGGTGTAACTGAATAGACACGTTAAATCTGGTGAAGTTGTGGCAGGTTTTGCAAAAGGTGAGATCCTTAAACATCTCCATCCTGACTTTGTAGGTAAAAATACAAGAGGAAAGAGGTGTTTTTATTTAACACAGAGACCTCTCCTGGTGAAGCTTCAAAGGAGAAGGTGAGCAGTTGTTGTCATTGCTGCTTATAAATCTGAAAGCCTTTCTCTTTCACACACTCTATGTTTCATCTGCAACCACCAGCCCTCCGACACCCCCGTGTCTTCTCTCTCCCTGGTCTTGGTCTCGACAGTGAGTGGGTTACTCTACTGTTTACAATATTTCAAATTCCCTCTCAAGTGTTTGGCTTGGCAGGTTGTCCGGCCTTTTCCTTAGCAATTACAGGCTTGCGGGGTTTCTCAAATGGGGCTTTTGAAGAAATAACACTTTTCTCCCCAAGCTCAAGGGGAAAAAACGGAGACATTTGGCCAGCAGCTCATACAGTCAATCACACAGACCAAGCTCAGGCTCTGTCTGACGCACTTGGCTACTAAAATATCCTGATACCTTGTGTGGAGGGATATACACACTCTTTTCGGTACTCAGCATGAACCTCGGTGCACCTCAATGGAATATGACACACTTCATGCAAAAACTCTTTAAATTAAGGGTTCAATATGTGTAAAGAAAATTGGTGATTGATATCTTCTACCTTCTTACTCACATCTATAACAGCCTATAGACTGACTTACAGTCGCAGAAAAAATTTAGACCATCAAAAGTCCTAAAAAACAATGGTTATGCAATCAAGTACAAACTCCTGTGTGTATCACGTGAATAAAACAGACAGAAAAGAAAACATGGAATGTCTAAGAGCACTGTTTTTGTCAGTAAATAGTTATTGATGGAAGAATTTCTGTGATTTTGGTTATGTGGCAAGACAAAGAAGGCCGGGCGGGCTTCAAACCCCTGACTCTCGGGTGATAATCACACGCGCTAACCAGTCAGCCAAAGGGATACCTCCTTGGTCAAGTAGCCAGGGTGCATGATCAACTGGAGGCACAGTGACAGGACAGCCCACTGTCACAATAATCAAGAAAACTATAGAAAATGGATCGATATCAGCTCTTAAATTACACTCTTATGAGATACTTTTGTTGTTATCATTATATGAGTCCAAACAAATGTACCTTTATTGTATCAGGCATTTAAATGAACAAGAAATTGAAAAAAGGTGGTCTAATAATTTTTTTCTGTGAAAATGTATGTAGAGAACTTAGGGAGGATTTTCACCAAAAATCCAAAGGATGATGTTTCTTCTCACTTCCAAGTGTCTTAGTGGTCACATTTCTATAAGATGGCCTCCAACTTAGAGGCAAAATGTGTTATTACAAAATTGAAAAAATGAAATTGTGAATTAGGCCAATTTCTTGTAACTGCTTTGTTCTGTGCAGTGTTGTTTTATGAACTATGTTACTCATAACTTGAATAAACAGAGTTGAAGAAGTAGAGGCCCTAGTGTTGGTGTTATCTACCAGAAATGGTGTGATGTTTTATTTTGTGATGATACCCACCAAAAAACCTTCCTTATCTATTCATACATACCTGTACTTCATGGGAATATTCTAGAAAAATACAGAGGATGAGTCAGATGATCAGTCATGTGAGTAAAAATTCCACTACATCAGGACCATAAAGTGTATATAATTAGTGGATGGAGGAACCATGATGTCACCCATTGGTTTCTGAGCTGCTGTTTTGGAGCCAGTAATTTGCAATTTAGCCGTCAGCATGTTGGCTTTTTAGAGCCACAAGTGACCATATTTGGACAAAAGAGGCCAAACTATGGGAGCATGAGAGGTCAGAGGTGAGCTAAGGATAAGCACTATGTTATTGACTCTGTAAAACTTCATCAAGCGTTGTGTGTTCAAATCCTTTTACAGTCTTGCTAGTGGAACCTGTTAACTACAACAATTAAGCTGTCAGGGAAAGATGTGCTCTATTGAATCAACTGAAACTGAACATCCTGCAAGCAAGTCAGCTGTCAGTCACACACACCTGTCAGTCAAAACCATCAGACACCGAAGCTTTCCGTTTGACCAAAAATCTGATTCACAGAGGAAAACTGTAAAGATGGACCATCAGATCATTTATAAGAGGGTCTTAATAAAGCAGATGATCCAGAGTCCTGGAAGGAAATTACATCAAACTAGTCTATGGTAGCCAGGGCTTTTTGGAGGCACCCCCAGTGGCCGGCACTAGTATTACAACTTTAAGATACTTCCAGATTCGCATCACTGTGAGGTTGAGGTCCTTGCCCTTTGGTCAGAATTTAGGTGTTTTTTCCTAAAGTAAAAAAGCCTCCAATGGGTTCATGACACTGGGAAGGTTTTGTCAGTTTTCTGAACATCTTCTGCTGTAATACCTACGGTTCTTTTACTATGCAGCAATGTGCAACAGTAGCTACTGTAAGTGGAGAAATGGAGTTTGATATTGTCAACAAATAACCAGCCCACAGCACAACACAGACTCCAACACAATCTGGACATAAGTACAGAAAGAACAAACTAATGTTACATCGTGTGTGTTTAAAAAAAAAAAAAACATATAGCCGTACATTTTTTCAAAGCCTACGGAAATATGCAAGGCAATAAAAAGAAAGAGAAAAAAAAAGAAAGGCACATGTACAGACAAAGAAATTGTTTGTGTGTGAGTGTACAAGTGTAAATGAGAGGACAAGAGAAGACATTTTAGGCTCTCTGTCACGGAAACAAGGACTTAAGTCATTGCCGCATCCCATTTAGGTAATTACAATAAATGTAATTGCACAATTGCTGTGCTAAACTTTCCCTGTGAAGATTATGATGACGAGTTCAGATGAAAGGCCCAATAACATCAACATAGTTGGCCTTGCATTGTCAGAGGGCGGAGGTGGGGGGGGGTTGGGGAGGTTGAAGGAGGAGCAGGAGAGAAGGGGGGCTCTTGAGTTCCTTACCCTGAGGCTAAGAATCTCCCCTCCCTCTGCTACCCAACCTCCCCTCGCCCTTCCACCCACACAAGGGAGTTAAAAATCCCATTTACTCTGACTGGAGCCAGGAGTTGGCTTGAAAAGGCCGGGGACAAAAAGCGATTTTCCACGGAACAAAACCATTACAATGGTCCCACTTTGATCTGGGCCCCCCCCTCCACTCCTACCAGTGCCAATTGAACTTTGTCACCATGCAACTGTCATCCGCGAAGGGAAAGCCCTCATACTCTGAATGAAGCAGTCCACAGCAATTTACTCCAGACAGCGCTTTGAAGTGTCAGGGAGAAGTCCAGCTCCTGCTCTGCAACTTTTTGGACCAATCTGCCTCTCTCCTGTTCTCTGCTCCTTCTTTTTCTTTCTCTTGCCAATTTCAAATGGCCAGCAGGACAGCGTGGACCGTCCAGCAGAGCAGCCAAAGACCAGAGAAAACATTAAACACCCAGCATCTTTGCTTTCTCTCTCATTCCCTCCCTCCTGCCTGTCTAAGTAACAGAGGCATGCAGTGCTGGCATGTGGATAATCAGCCATGGGGCCCCGCGACATCAAAAGCTTGGAGAGCCCCTAAGAATACAAATGTGAGGCCTAATGGTACACTTCATTAATGTCCTCCCCATCAAAGGCCACTTTACTGACTTGGGAGATTGACTAATTTACACATTGTGGGA
>JAPTGZ010000022.1:27359364-27371862 GCA_029814645.1 Fowleria isostigma | reverse complement strand
CACACACACACACACACACACACACACACACACACACACACACACACACACACACACACACACACACACACAACAGTGTGACTCACAGTGGGAAGCAACATACCAGGACAAACTGAAAAACAACGTCCAGGATAAGTAGGACAAGTAACCAGGCAAAAAACAACAGCGTGTGGTGAACAAAACAGGGTTTTATAATGCCTGCACTTGAATCCTCTGTATTTATCAGACAACAGCATCACTATAAATGAAGTGATATGATGTTGTTGGGTTGGATTCAACTTTAAAATTCTGACAAAACATTTACAAAACTTTAGATTAACAAACTACTGTTTACTTTAATTCTGAAATTTACTATTCAGGAGAGGGTTAACTGTACTGAACAAACAAGAAAGCAGAAACAAAAGAGCTGAAAACCAAAAGAAAAACACATGTTGTGCATATTGTTCCAAACTGATCCTTTTGATTCCCTTGTCCTTTGGCCAGACAACGTAGATCCAAAGAGACCTCATACTTGAGACATTATTCACCAGGAAAGTAATTCAAGCTCAGCAGGGGCCTGACATGAGGGCTCCAGTGTATCAGGAAGAGAGGGGAAATTAAATGATGAGTAAAATCATTTATCGCTCCATCTTGGCTTAGAGAAAATGTCCCTAGCCGAATAACATTCAAAAAGTATTTTATTTCAATTTAAGACAATGTTCAGACTGGCTTTGTTTCAGCAGGCTGCTGTGGAAATGCTGCATTTACTTAATCAGTGACTTGACTTAAAACAGTGCTTTTCTCGTCCACAGAACTGGATTTGCAGACACATTGGCTGCATAAACAGACATTAAGGGTTTTCACTGTATCCAAGGTCTTTAAATACATTGGTAGAGGGAATTTCAAATAAGACTGCAGACCTGGAGTATAGAGCCCAGAGGTGCATTTGAGAGGGAATAACAGTTGTTATTATTCCTATTGTTTTAAATCAAAGAGGCAGATACTGGAATAAATACTCACACACACTCATTGCATTAAGTGTTCCAATAGTTAGAATTCCCACGTGACTGAAAAAACAACATTCATGCCTTTAAAAGATGAAAGATGCCCAGGACTTTTAATGCATAGTGGTGACACTATTTATGGATAAAGTTTGCTGAGAATATATGGTTAAAAAGAATACAGTAGGTTAATTGCCTTTTTTTTTTATCTTCAGACCCAGAAGTTTAAGAAAAACTTGGGTCTCATTACAACTCAGTTACAAAATTAGATTATGACTGGGGTGAGTATTGGCAAGAACCTCACGATACTTGGATCATGATACAATAGTATCACGATATATCATGATATCACAATATTGTGATATGTTGCAATATTCTACAGTCAACTAAGAAAAAATAGAGATGATGTAGATGGAAATCACACAATACTTCATAAAATTGAAAGGATGAATTAAATCAAAACTATTTGATTGAAAACAACTTTTCCATTTTATTGTTTTTGAAATAATTAGTCAAATGCAGTGTTACATACAATACATACACTTAACATAAAGTGCGTTTCTTAAAGTGCATTAAAACATAAAGTGTATTAAACATAAAATGCATCAAGTTTGTCACTTACACTACTGTGAAATAAACTAATATGAAGAAATTATTTTTATTTTTCATAAAAAAAAAAAATCAACATTAAAGATTAAAATATCAAAATTACATTGGAGGTCTAAGTATCGCGATATATTGCTGTATCAATATTTTTTCACACCTCTAATTATGACTAAGATCTTCTAAATTATTTTTGCCTTGGTGCATCATTTACAACATTTTTGGCTTTTATGGTGTTTTTGTCTGAAAGAGTCTTTTATATCATTTATGTCATTTCTGTCTTGTTACACTCCTGTGACCTAGGCCTCTTCTTGACAGTTCACTTGGCTTAGATCAAAATTGATCAAATACCACCAGAGAGCATTCTTCTTCTCTCTGAATTTGGAAATTTGATTGACATTTTGTATACTTCTCACACATTTTACTTGACAGATGATGACATAGTAAAACCAGCTCCATGAAAGGCAGGGCTAGAAGAGGGGAATGGCTGGATTTGATACAAAGGAACATGAACAGCACTGTCACAGATCTGCCAATCTAACAGTAGTAGTTACCACCACCAGAGTGTGAGTGTGAGAGCAACTGAATAATAGATCAGGAATGTAAAGCACTTTGGTTCTCTTGAGAAGCGTTAGAGAAATCAAATCCATTATCACTATTATTATAGTATTTATTAGTTATGCAGGGCGATGTATATTTGGTTGAAGAAATTGCAGGCTTGACATAACTGCATAATGGCCCAAAGTACTCCAAATAACATTTAATCAGATTTTTATAAAACCATGATTAATCATCTCCCACTAGTCTAACACATTTATGGATCCTCAAGCTGTGTATAAGATACAACAGCAGATAAACTGAACTTCGTGTAAGAAGGTTACCCAGTAGATTCTGAACCCGGTTCTTACCCAGAATGCTCCTGCTCTGCAGATGAAATGAGGGTCTGCTTGGGGCAGAGGACGTCAGTAATGGCGAGAAGTTCACTTTCAGGCAGGGTGGGCAGGAGGAGCCGCAGCACCTCAAGGAGAACCTCAGCCGATACCTGACTCTGTTTCACCAATCGAGACGCAAAGTCCAGATCCTATATTCGTAACAGTGACACACATCAAATGAGCCTGTGTCCCTGTAAAATAAGTCAAATGTAATACTGCAAATACTCTTGATTAAGACTGACCTGGTCACAGTTTGCATAAAGTCTCTTGAGCTCCATTTGTTCTTTTAAATCTTCCATGGCTTGATTCTTGGCAGTGATATCTTGTGACCTAAAAACACAAGAGAGTAAGAGCATTGTAAAAGTTAATGTACCATGTCATCTCTCATTTCTAAGAAAATTCCTCATCAGCCCCTGAGATAACACTGACATGATGGCTCACCTCTCAGCCAACAGCGAGATGACCTGATCACACTTGTGGAGCGCCTCCTGCAGGACAGCCACCATCCTGCACTCCTGCCGCAGCTCAAACAGCCTCTCCTCCTCTCCCTCAGCACAGTCCTGCTGCTGTGCTTGATTTGGATCAAGCCCATGCTGAGTTATATCCAGGCTGTGTAACTGTGTCTTCTCCTTCTGAAGCTGCTGTTCTGCTTCCTCTAGGCCCTGTGGAAAGAGTCAAATTAGCACAGTAATAAAGTTCAACTACAAAATAAAAACATTTACGACTTGTAGCCTGGTGTCAAGTTCACTGTTGTGTGTAAGAAAGCTTCATTTACCACTGGACCAAATATACATTTGTACAGTCCTCAGATCAAAGTAACCACAGGAGGTTGTGACAAACACTGCACAACCAAACAGTATCTATCATACATTATGTTTTATTTGTATTAAATAAAGAGTGAAGTATTTAGCATGTTTTAATAGGATCATGAAACTGCTGCAGTCTGAAGGCTTGATATGCAAGTTCTGTATGCACTGGAATACAAGAGCATTCAAAAAAACATCCAATATATATGCAAACTTTATTTAAAAAAAAAAAACATATAAAAATATATGTAGAAGTTAAAACCAAGGGTTTAACCACAAACCCTTGTGGTTATTATGCATTTTTTGCTGATTATATGTTCATGTTACAACTGTCTGAATATGGAGCCCTGAACTAAGTTACATGAAATGCTTGTGTTCTTCTCATTTTCATTGGTCTGTAAAGTGCTTTATATTCTGTTTGGAAAATGGTCAAATGTAAAATTAATTTCATTTATTTATTGCAGTACAAACATTTAAAACATCCCACTGAGGTCCTCACCTTTAAAACTTAGAGTTCAGAGAAAACTTGAATTAGTAACATGGAAACTCAATCAAAGCTTCTGGAAAAACACACACATCTGAACTGCATTTGGCTCGACGGCCATGAGAGGTCCTCAAATCATTAAAGCTGGAGTGAGAAGTGATTTTTTTTTTTTTTTTCAGATTATGGAGTCATTTTTGGCAAAAACTCAGTGATAACCTTAAAGCATGCCATTATTCAAATTGTCTGGAAAGAAATTTGTGCACCTCCTCTTTGCCGTTTTCAGGTTTTAAAAATGTAGCTTGTGATGGAAGACCATGGTTAGTTGCAGAGAGAGGACAGAGCTTTCAGAGTCAGTCCATAAAAACAGGAAACAGTCCACTCTAATGACCAGTTACTGTCAGACTGTCAGATGCTGTTCTACACACTGACTGTAGCATTTCAGAGGCAACATGGCAGCTGGCATTATGGCTTCACTTTTACACAACTGCATGAAAGGGCATTGCACTGGTCATCTTTGTATTAAGTGTAGAGGAGAAAGAGAAGAGGACAGAGCTCCAGGTGTTTATGTTCATATTCTACTCATTTTCTGCCTACAGCAGCTTTAAACAACATCATGACATTTGTTAAATAAGAGTAAGGCAATTCCTACCAAGCTGTGGCTTTGTATACTGTCAGCAATGTCTTGTTTCTCGGTGCTCTTTTTGTGTCTGAGCTGCTGAATGAGCAGGCTGTGCAGGGTGAGCATTGCTCTGGAGGTCTCTAGGACTTTGGTTGTCCTTTCAGCCTTCTGGTAGTGGATGGCAGCCATCTGCACAGCCAAGCAATCTGCCTGGGAACGCAGCTCATCCTCTCTTTCCTTCTGCATCTCCTCCAAAACCTGACAAAATCAGCACAAATGAGATTTAGTAATCATGTATTAAGCCAGAATCAGCTCAGTGTAAACTAGACATTACCCTTTATTACAGGGGAATGTGCTTCAAGTCTTATGGCTGCTGCTTACTGGAAGGTTGTACACTCACAACAATCAAATCTGAGTCATAATAAAGGTAGGTGAAATAAAAAAACTAATTTTCCTTTCATTTTTCCATCTCTCCTTCACCTTGTTCATGACACCAGTCTCCATCTCCTTCTCGTTCTCAAACAGCTGGATCCTGTCCTCTAGTCTTTTCTGGAAAAGGAGTAGTTCAGATGAGTCTGTTTTCTGTTTGGCCTCGCTGGTTTTCCCTTTGGGTTGTGGATTTGTCTGCAAAAACCATAATGTCCATAACGTGGTTGGGAATTGATTCCAAGTGGGCTGTTATGATGTGATTAAAAATGAAACCACTCTGTGGAGCCCTTTATTATTTCTAAATAACAATGTGCACTCATCCAGCAGCCACACAACTGAGAGTGATCACACTGTGGTTTGCACTGGCGGTTTACAATTTCCACTTCTTATTCATTTCATTTATTATCTCTTGCTGTAGTTTAATTTATGTGGTTTCCCTCCTTTGAAACATTTTGAGAATCGTATCATGGTATCACAAGATTTAATCTAAACTCAATTTGCATCATCAAAGCTAATTCATGGGAGTGAATATCTTTCCCGTGGTAAACATTTAAAAAAGGGGCCATGGAAGTAATTAATTATTATTACCAGACTTCAGTAAAAGCTCTAATACTTCACTCTATGACAAATGTATAGACACACCAGAGTTTTGAAAAATCATCTTGTGTAAAACTCTGATAGAATGAGGGAACGTTTAGAATATTGTATTTAAATAAACAAGGTCATTTAAATATCCAAAACCTTTTAAAATTCAGGTCATTCACAATTGAACAATTTAAGTGAAACATATAATGTAATATGTTCTGATATGGCCTGTAAACAGGTGATTTAATTTAATGTTAGAAGCTTACATTTTTGGTTGAGTTGTATAAAACAGTGATTAATGCTTATTTTTGGCTAAAATCAGAATTAACAATAATATTAACAGTAACTGAATCTATTTTTTTAATTACTGATGCCATTATTATTTCAAAAACATATTTATAAGGGCTTGAAGCTGTTAAAGGCCATAAAATTTGATTAATTAATGAATGATATGGGTTTACCATCTGTTGTTCTCTGTCCTTTCTCGAAGCTGCCAGAGCAGAGTGGAGTTTGGCTCTAGACACAGCATGGGGGAGTACTAGACAACGGTCTTTCACAGACAGACACTTCTGGAACTCCAGTTTCATCTTCAGCCTGTCATCTTCAGATAGAGTCAGCTGGGATGAGCATAAACACCTAAACAATAAGAAGAGAAAGCTCAAACAGACAGGACAGCGAAAGAATATTTCTTGCTCCTCCTTTGTTCGTTAATGTTTCTCATTGAACATATTTTGGGATCCATATAGTATCCCACATCTTTCTTGTCAATCTTTGGAAGTTTTCCCTATTTTCTCACATATTATCTACCTCTTTAGAAATTTCACACACTGAACTTTCGAATTATACATATTCTCTGTGTGTAAGACAGACAATAACACACACCAACCTAAAGAAGGCTCTGCACTGAGCCCTGAGCTCCCTTTGCTCCTGCAGCTCTTTCTCCATAGCTTTCTGCAGAGTCTCTCTTGTGCACCTGAGCGTCCGTAAAGCTGTCTTGCCTTCCTGGTGCAATTTCTCCTGACCCTGCAGGAGACTACTTGCTCCTTGTCCTAGTGCTGCCTCTGGTTCTACCTGAAGTAGGGAGCGTTGTTCTTCTGGAGGTAAAAGTGTTAGCAGGGTCTGTGTTGCAGACGGTTGGATGGCTTTGACCTCTGCTATAGTTCCCTGGATCACACGCATGGTCACCTAGGAGACAGACAGATAAATAAGAGAGCCATTACATCAATGTTAATGTAGGTCAAAGGTATTTTGATTAAAGGAGCAGTATGTAAGAATTATATTCCAAATAATCATAAACTGGCCCTGATATGTCAACAGACATTAAGAAGTCATGTTCATTTCAAATACTGATATCACTGGCAGTACTAGTCTAGCCAGAATATTCACATTTTAAAAGCTTAGTGGTAGCCCACAAGTAATGTTATGTTGTCATTTGTGTTTTGGCCTGATGCACCACCCATCACATCTCCCAATCACAAAGTCAGTAGTATTTCGGCTTCCAGGCTGTAGTAGATGTTCATGCTGGATTGGGCAACCTCTATTCTGGGGGGGGGGGGGTGTTACCACACTCTAAAGTATTTTGAATGTGATTGAGTATCAGTTTTGGCCACAAACCTACATACGGCTCCTTTAATTTCTGTCTTACAAGTCTAGAACTTCAACTTCATGTATGTGTGATTAGAGGAGTCAGGGTGGCACCTTTCGGATGTCAGCTGCAGCCTCCTCATCCAGGTTGTTGATGAGTTCAGCGCGCTCTAGGTTGTGAGCTGTCAGTAGGTTTTGCCAACAGTGAAGGTGCTGGACAACCCCTATACTTCCCTCCAGACCTTTGGACATGGCTGACAAATCCTTTTCTCTCTGCTTATGGACCCTGAGCTGGAGATAAAAGGAAAACAGGGTAAACACTGGTTGTATGTTTACTAAAGACATTCTAAATGGTAAAACATCTCTTTGAACTGTAAATGGAATTATATAACTACACTGTGATTAAATTGTAAAAAAGGATAAATAGTCATTTATTTTTGAAAACATTGTTTTGAGTTTGTCATTCAGAATCCAAAATAACACATTAAAACACCAATATTATTAAAGAAAACAGGCTACAGTATTGTTGTTTTTGACAGGGAGTATAATGCATCACCAGTTCAATTACTTGAAATACAGAATACACTTTAATACTGACATCTTTTAGGTGGGACATTTCTAGATGGTAAACCTTTCAGACCCTTATCCACTTCTACATATGTGTCTTGTGATTCTCTGACCAATGTCTATCAAACATAACCTCTCAGTTCTTCTTGATGTCTATTTTCGTCCCTTTTAAAATCATGCAGTGGGTGGATTTGGCTACAGAGTAGTGGTAAAGTTCCACTTTAAAAACTCAGATGAAAGTTTTGTGGGTTTGGCATGTCTTCACCATGTCAGAGATGAGCTCCCTCCTCTTCTTAATCAGGCCACAGCGCATGGCTCTCTTCTCTTGATTTAGTGCCTCATCCAGCCTCTGCCTCACCATCACCAGCTCTTTCCGAGCCTTCTCATGCAGCTGATCGATCTGCTCTGATGGTATGGTGCTCCCTCTGGTGGAGAAGATGACAGCATGCCAGGTTAACAACAGCTGTGCCACTCTGCATACTATTAAGACCCGTTATGAACAAACCATAACTATATTACTGTATTAACACGATATTTAATGTATATTTTACTTGCTTCAGTATGTGTGGTGGAGAGATGCAACAAGATGAAAAACTGACAGCATGTTGTGTGAAGGCACAGATAAATGCAACTCTTCCTGACCTCCTAATGTGAGTAAACCAGTTTTCCAAATTGCTGGAAGTGCTGGAGAACGTATCCGTAATCAGACTGTTGAGGCTGTGAAGGCTGTGAACCAGGAATTTCCTTTGTGCATGTCGTTCAGATAGTACATAGCGTTGGTTTGCAAGGACCACATCCAGCACCTCCTCCAGCTGATCCTGAACAGAAAGCAACAGGCCCCCACTTTTATGTCTTTTTTGTTTGATCATAAATTAGTACCATCCTTATTCTGAAGTCAGATTTTTGTTGTCCATATCTGCTGATGATGACTGAAGGTGTGATAGTTAACATAACCACCCACAAGCCATTTATCCATACAAGTTTAAATCTATGAAAATGAACTTCAGTTGCTCACTTGACATGCAAAGTAATCATGTTGAAGGCTCTTGGCTGTGCTCTTTTCCAGTTCTCCCATCCTTGTGGCCTCTTCTAGTTCCTCAGAGAAAATCTTGTGAAGTTCAACACGACGCCACTCGATGATCTGCCTCTGGACTTTGGCCGAGGCCTCTTCATGTCGGACTAACAACATGCGCTGAAGCCAACTCTGGCTCAGTTTGTGCAGCTTCTCCAGGAGGACACTGCACTGAAGTAGCTCCTACATGCAGTAACAGTCATGATTGTGTAATGATAAAATCAAAGCCATTAGGATTCATGAAAATATATTAAAAAAAAAAACCCCACAAAAAAAACATGTCAAATATTTGAAGAAACTACTCATTTCCACCTGTTGGTCTGCATGTTGACAGAGCAGTTCAGCCTGAGCTTTCTCAGCAGATTCCCTGTGATGCTCTGCTTCCATTTCTTCCCGAGTCTCCAGATTACACTGTCCAGCCAAGGCAGCCATGCGAGCGCCTCGCTCCTCCTTCAGCCGACCCTCCATGCCCAGTAGCTGCCCGTGGAGAACACTGAGGAGTCTCTGCTGGGCTTGGGCACTGGCCTGACCCCGACAGGGCAAACTGCCCAGCAGAGAAGACATCACATCCTTATAGATCTGGATCCGAGTGGCCTCCAGGTTATTGGTGGCATGCAGCAGTGTAGACATTTCAAGACTTGCAGGGACAAAATGTAAGGAAAATTGTGTGTTACAGATTTTGGATCACACATGCTGAAGGAAACAGGTGATGTAACTGTCCTGGCTGAATTTGATAATGATGTGTAACCATTACTGCAGTACTGTTTATAATTAGAAAATATTATCAACATTTAATAGTATGGTATATGTGGAAATTAGGTGTTACAGTATATGCATATGTAGCAGTCCAATGGTTATCAACAGAATGAACGAGATATGAGGTTTGTTCTATGTATAGACACGTTTGAAAATAAACTTCCGAATTTTCCTTAGCAAATGCAAGATTAGGCATTTGATATATTTGTCTTCTCTTACAATATGAAAAAACATTGTTACTTAAAAAAGTGTTAAGCCTTAAAAATTGTATTACAGTATTCCCTTGTGACTATCTACATACTTCTCCAAAGCCTGGTACATGTTCTGTGGATCCTCCAACACCATGATGTCCACCACCTTGTCTTCAAAAGTGGCCTCATCTTTGACTGTCTCACTTATGTTGCAGTCAGCATCATCTGGGTCTGAATCGCCTCTGTTTCTCTATGACCAAAAATGTACAGAATGTGAATAAAAATACAAAACTGTCACACACAAAACATTTGATTTCACAAATCATCAACTTAATGCGAAAGGGCAACCAAAAATGACCTAACATATTTGGATACAGATGCAGAAGTCTCATGTGGAACTAGTACATTAAGTGAGTTGGACTTATTACATGACTGTTTACATGATCTACAGTAAAAATAACAGCTTTAGAAACAATACCCTTTGCTGTAGAAGCCTCAGTCTGGTTCTGGGGCCTATCAGGTTCATGGCTAAGAAACACAATAAGAGCAGTACCAATGCTACAACAAGCCCTCCAACAAATCCAGCAAAATGGACACCATGGTTGGGATAAATCTAAACAAACAAACAAAAAAACCCAAAAAACAGACAGATTAGACATCACTTTAAAATCAATTTCAGAACATGCTGTATTGCAAAGTATCATTCTAAAAATTAACAAATGAACATGTAACTCTTAGGGCAGCAAGTATATCTTCAGTGAAGAACCGTACACCTTTACATTTGTTTCTTACTTACTCTGTCAGTGGAATTCACTCTTAAAGTCAAATTAGCTGTTAAGGGACCAAACATGCTGACATCATTCTATGGAGAGAGACAGAAACAATATACAAAGTAAAAAGAAAGAACGTAAAAATACCTTATCAAAAATATAAACTAGTAGTACTTTTAGAAAATACCTGTGAGGCATTAGAGAAGGTGAGAAATGCTGGAAGGTCGAGGACTTCACTCTTATGACTCCTTATGTGAGCAGTATAATTGACGACAACTTGAGCTCCAGCTAAAGAATAACATATAATATTGCATTTTTATTAAAGATATGGAAAATGTAAAAATTGCAACTGAACACTGAATCTCTGGGGTAGTTTTGAGTTGACTTCTTTTTAATTACTCATTTCAGTGCCTATAATTTGTTGTTTAATTAGTATTAATTTCTCTAGATTGGGTACATTTGTGTTCTGTACATTGTGTTAAAGTTAGTTTTGGTGTTTTAATGCATGTTTACAGCTAATATCTTTGACGTAACTGCAACCATACAAGTTTAATCAGTGAAACTGGGAGTGGGAGTAAATAAGTTCTTCTTCTCACACCCTTTCGGACGACTAGAGTTGTATTTTAATAGTGAATTGCTGTATATATTTATGCATTATGCATATTGTGTAGACATAATTTTTACAACCAATGTCTATGTATATTTCTTGATATATATTTCTCTATACATATTGTTTATTCCAAATTCTCTATGTATATAGCATTTACAACAAATTTTCTATGTATATCTGTACATATAATGAAATGTTTAAAACAAGTATTGTACATGGAGTGCACAAGCTCAAAATAAACAATAAATAAATAAATGACATTGCTTGTGCAACACTAACCAGACAGAGAATCAATGGCAAATGACTGGAAGCCTCTTTCCACTTCTCTCCCTTCAGTCTTTAGGGGGATTATTCCAGAGATGGAGTCCCGAACAGCCACTTGAGATAAGTTGGTGCCACCCAAAGGCCCCGTGTTATGAATCAGCAGGAAGAATATTAGCTGAGGGGGGTCAGTGTCAAGCTTCACCTGGAGTGAATTCAGTGGAATATTATTCAACGTGATTATTTTCAGAGCATGATGAATTTAAATCAAATGCTTATGGGAAAAAAGGATAAATGTACCTGTGCACACTTGTGAAATCTGACCCCAAATGCAGATGGAGGTGCAGCACTATGTACCTGTGGTAACATTTTTAAAACAGTGGAAAATTAGTAACAGTATCCTGGTCATGCACAGTAATGTCACTCAGAAGCATAAAAAAGGGATATCACAAAAAATAATCTGGAGAAGACAATGCAGAGGCACACCTGAGGCAGAGTATGGCCCGGGTTGTATCTAGTGAGTGAGCTTCTGCGGTCTCGGAGGTGGAACATGTTTGCTAGTGAAGAGTAAATTGAGTGTCCCCATGGGCCAGCAGCTGCTGATGAAGCGATGGGCTCTTCAGAGGAAAAGACCATGGGCTCAAGTATTTCCATTGTACCTATCAAGGCACATAAAGATTCACATTATATGTATGAAATTCTTCTCAGCTGAGTATTGTACTTTATCGAGTATGAAAAATACACGATGCTTAAAGAGCACGTCATCAGTGCATGCAGCATGCACAAATGGCCTGTCTATTTTTATTAATTGTATTAGGTTAAATTCTGGTCAGTTGGCTTGTTTGTATTGATTTGTACTGATGTAATGTCATTGGGGAAACTAGTATTAAAAATGTATAGTTTACAAACAGGTACAGAAGCCAGGGTATATGTATTAATAATTTTTGAATTATACACTGACCAGTAGTTACTTCTATGTACAGTATTTGAGTAAAACTTTAAAAATATTTTGATTGTAATTCCAGACATAAATTACTTAAAATACAACATTTATAAGTTAGCATAAAAAGGAAAAACAAACATAGAACTTTGACTGAAATAATCTGCAGGATTTTACAAAATGGAGAAAATGACTACATCGGTTCATCACAGACTAGAACTTTTTGCTTCATGTTGGGAAAAATTATATGATAATGATAATCCAGAAGCCTGTTTTTATTCTATATAAATGAACATTCACAGCTACATA
>JAPTGZ010000022.1:27222741-27237133 GCA_029814645.1 Fowleria isostigma | reverse complement strand
CTTTAAATAAAAATAAATGTTAAAAAAAAAAAAAAAAAAGATAGTTGCTGTCATTTCTTAAGATTCTTAAATTGAGAAGTTGTGCAAGTGGTTTCAGTCTAAAATAAGGAAAATGATTTGGATCCTGTGCTGGGATAATTTGTAAAAAAAAAATTACCATATCTTTTTATTATAATATAATATAATATTTAAAAAAATAAGAATATTTTTCTTATGTAAAAAAAAATTAGCAAGCTGTTTTTTTTGTATTTAGACGAAGAATAAGACAAATGTTCTGGAAATTAAGCTTTTTTCACTTTCTTGGAAATCATTTTTTGCAGTGTGTAAGCCGCGACATCAGTAATTGGTTGATCAACTGATATTTTATAAACAAGGACGGTCTAATGTTTAGGCGTTACACTCCCATGTATCAGACAATTCAAATATTCTACCTTGTTTTGTCATATGTCATGGATGAAACACAATTTTTCCAATGCTATTCAATGATTAGCATCTCCTTTTTTAATGGACTAAATTACTCTGATGATATGTTTTCAGTTTTACACATTTTGTTCTATGGTCTTTCAGGTCAATTTGACATGAGGCTGTTTTAGCAGCATCTGAGACACATGAGGAACAAGCACATTATAACTACATTTATTTGTTTATTTTATTTAAGGTGGCTCTTTTGTACTGCTGTCAGTTGTTGGAGCAGATCGTACGTCCACATTAAATGGACTCCCTTTACCATCTGGATGTCAAAGGCTTGGAGTATGTCACGATCTATAGGATTATCTATAGTTTTCTGATTAGATCAATGTTCAGCTGTCAGCCTCAGCCTGTTTTCAGTGGATGATTTCCAGAGGAAAACTGTAGAAAAACAGAGGTCATATGATTAATTTAGGTTGATTTTCTAAAGCTAATACATAGGTCAAAAAATAGCAAATAACTTAATATTTGTATAAATCAAATGACGACACAAACGTAGTCAAACTGAGTGAGCAAAGAGAAGTAGCAGGTCACAATTTTCATTCGAACGAAAAGACATGAACAAACTTCGGTTTAGCTGGTGAACGTATGTATGTTTAGAGTGGAGAATAAAACTTGAATAAAAAGAATGAATAATTGAATAATTAGATTATACTCACCATGTGGACACAAACATGGTCATAATTAATATTAATATTGCTCCGTATTTGGTATGTAAATAAGAAAATGTTGCCTGTAGCATTTCAACAGTCGCATATCAGCCCAAAATGTGATTATATGCCAGCGCTGTATGGATGACATATTTCATGTTTCTGCTGCCTGCAAGTCACAAAAAAAACAGTAAATCCATTATTTCACAGCATGTTTATCATATAATGTCCCCACGTGCTCTTCATTGGGTTAGTTTGGGTTTACTCATTTATAAGTGAATTGAACAGCTGGTATGCTCGACCATTAACACACACATAAACAGTCTAAACATAAATGAATATTAATAGATATCCATTAGCATTAGTTTCGCTGCTAACATCCCTGTGGACAGCCCTCTTAGCCTCAGCTGCACACTGGGCCCCTCGGATCAAGGCTCATCATTCCAATCTCTGCAGACACAGGTGAAAAGCATTGTTTACTTCCAAAAAATTAACCTTTTTAAGCATTAACAATAGCTTACACTTCTTGACGGAGCAGCTTGTATGTTACTGTGTTTAGTCTTTTGTTGATGTACTATATGTTGCTATTTTTCCTAAATAATTAGAAATAGTGGGTTGACCAATGGGACTCCACAGGTTCTGGAAGCAGTAGAGTTGATCAAATGGGGAGCTGAGCTAAATTTACTGATGTGACACGCAGATTCAGAAAAAAAATGATGGCCCTCATTTTGTTTTATATTGAAAATCAAAAGTAGCAGGAAACACGTATTCATAGTATAGGTTTTATGTTTTTGAAAGGGCTGTACATCCTTACTGTATGATGTCATCACATTCACATGACTGGATGAGTTAGTGTGTAATACACAGATTAGGACGAAATACAGTCATGAAAATATCAAAGGTCATCAAAATGTAATGTCTAAAAGCACTGTTTTTGTAGATTTTGGTTATTATCAAGAAAACCATGGGAGATGGATAGATATCAGCTGAAATTAAACTACTATGAGCTATTGTTGTTGTTGTTTTCATTATATTTGTCCAAACAACGTACCTTTAATTGTATCAGGCATTAAAACGAACAAGAAATTGATGAAGACATAAGGCGGTCTGATAATTTTTTCCGTGACTGCCGAATGGCCCTCATTTAGCTTTGTATTGACATCGATGTAGAGCATAGACTTTTACACAGGACTGAACATGACGGTTTGTGAATTTTTCTCCTCTTGGTAGCATGTGAAGGAGCATAAGACTTTTACACTAGTCCAAACATGATGGTTTATTGTGATTCACTGCTGACCTGTGTCTGGATCCTTTACCTTATTGATATGTGATCACAGTCGGACCTGGTTTTCATGTCGTGTCCCGGTGGTTCCGCTGATCTGGACCCAGCCCCCTCCCCATTTGCGGCTGTGAATGGACTCCTCCATGGGCCGCCTGTAAGCCCATTGTAATTTTAAAAACAACTAATAATAACTCAAAAAGAAATAGTTGTATCAATAAGCTGTTTTTGCCTGTCTGATCCTTGACTCAAAATACATCAGTACTCCAAAAGGCAAAGGCTAGCTCTGTCCAGCTTTTAAATTATAAAGCAGACCCACATAAAGTTGTGGAAAAAATTATTAGACCACCCTACCTTTTCTTAAATTTCTTGTTCATTTTAAAGCCTGATACAACAAAAGGTGCATTTATTTGGACAAATATAATGATAACAACAAAAATAGCTCATGAGAGTTTAATTTAAGAGCTGATATCTATCTATTTTCCATGTTTTTTTTTTTATAATAACCTAAATCACATAAGTTCTTACATCAATATCTATGGCACTGTACTGACAAAAACAATGCTTTCAGACATTCCATGTTTTCTTTTCTGTTTTAGTCACATGATACACACAGGAGTTCATACTTGATTGTGGGTGGCTATGGCACATGTGGTAGAGCGGGTTGTCCAATGATTGAAAGGTTGGCGGTTGGAATCCTGCCTCCAACTGTCCGCATGTCAAAGTGTCCTTGGGCAAGACACTGAACCCTAAATTGCTCCTGGTGAGGCCTGGTCGTGCCTCTTGGCATAGTGGCAGCCCACTGGTGTATGAGTGGGTGAATGTGAAGCTTGTATTTGTAAAGCAATTTGAGTACCATTAATGTGTTGAAAAGCGCTAGATAATACAGACATTTACTATTTGATTGCATAACCATTGTTTTTGATGACTTTTGACGGTCTAATAATTTTTTTTGTGACTGTACACACACGCACGCATGCTCACAGAGGCCACTTGGCTTTTGTAATATAGATGAAGATCGAGCTACTGTCGATACTTGTTGGCAGGGACTTAACATGCTTTGAAGATCTAAATCAGTATTGTGTTGAAAAGAAGGCAAGGTGTAAGTTAGAAAGAAGAAGTAGGTTTATTGCATGTTAACTGATTTTGTTACATTGTTTTGTTCCTTTGATTATACTGAGCAAACTATTCCTCAACATTACTTGACTGCACTCAATCATTTGTGGTAAGTTTCTTAAATGCCTTGTGATTAATTCAAATCATTATGAGTGTACTTTATGTACACCATTTGATTGAAACATGCATTGCATTTGCATAATTATAGCACTGTAGAGTAGAGCTTATTGTTGCGATCCAATCTAAACCACTCAGACTTGGAGCTTTGTGTATTCACGAGGACTAATATGAAATCACACAAATGTATTGTGTACATTGTTCTCAATTATACACAATTACAGACTGCCCTTTCAGAGACACAAAAGCCTATTTTGGGCTGACATTGTTCAGTATAAATGGTTTGTGGTTGTTTTATAGAGCTAAATGGGAGAATAATGATGAGGATACAGTGAATGATGATGTTGGCGAAAGATAAACAAGGCAAAAAAATAAAAATAAAAAGTCTTGCTACACTTGCTACTTGGAAGTTTTTTGTTATGAGAAGTTTGGTAAAGGCTCTGATTTTGCATTTGTAGGTATCTGCAAAACTTGTTTGTTTTAAACAACAGATTGAGAAAATTAAAATGTAATGTTAATGTAGGAAATAATAACTCAATTTCCTGCTGTATGGAACTAAAAGAATAGAGTTCATATTTAAATCCCCTCTTAATTCAAACAAACAAACATGGTAAATCCTACTACAAATGTAAGAAAAATAGACAAATGAAAAAATGTAGATTCCTTTGGGCTACAGCTACTTTATATTCAAATCCCTTGATTTACAACAGACAGATGCAACACTGATAGCACGTTTTGAAGTCCTTATCCAGCTTCCACACCATCAAAGTAGTATCTGGTTTTATGTGAGCTCAGCCCAGGTGAGTCCCAGGTTACACACGGAGCCTGCCAAAATATTCCCCTTCAATGAACACTGGAGAGGAGCCCAGTGCTGCGGTCTATAGACAGCTAAATGGGAGGGAGAAACCTCACATCCTTTTACAATCAGACTAGACAATGATGGACAAAAAGCCTGCCTGATGGCATCACTGCCACATTGTGAAAAGAATTTAGTTGTTGAAAGTGTCAGTCGTTTAGGTTTTTTTCAGTTTAGCCCTGAAATGTATCAACAGTGTATAGTCCCGGGATTTTTTTTTTTCCAAAGAAAGAGAAAGATGGTAGGAGAGTAACAATGGTTTGTGATGAAAAGCAACCATGAAATTCATACTTTAGGTCTAAATTTTGATAATCCACTGGTATTGATCCAACTCCATGGGTTTTACTGGTGAATCAATGTTGTAGAAGACTCTGAACATCCAAATGAGTCATATCTGATGACCATGAAAACATGACAAACTGTATTTTACAGTGATTATTTACATGTATTGATAGGATTAGTGAATAAACAGGTAATTAAACAGTTTCGATCAGTAGAGGTTTTGGTTGCATGTGTCTGTTTGGGTCTTTATAGATTAAACATCTGGAATTGTCACTCATTGTGGCTAACTGGACTATTTGTTCTGTGCATTTATTTCATTGTACTTTTATAGTTATAATTATGTATTATCTATTTGTGTAAATTGATCATGAGTATGTACTGTATGTAAATAACTAACTAGTGATAAGGGCTATAAAATTAGCAACACCTTGACATACTCTCTGCAGAATGTAAGCCTTGCATCCCTTTTGACCGCACTGTTAGAAACAAATCATTTAAAGCTCCAACACTTGGTAGTTTGTGCCATTAGTTAAGTTCCCTAGATAACTCTAGCATATTGTGATTCCGATATGGTGAAGTAGTCTGTGAGGAAATATGAATTCCTCCAACTTCTGTGAGTTTGTAAAATTTAGTCCATGACATAGACTTTGCTTTGCCCTTTAACCCCTGACGTGTCTGTGGTGCTCATTCTGAATGTATGATTTATTTTAACTATTCATAAAAATCCAACCATTTGCCAAATAGGAAAAAAATCTAAATGTGCCGATAGAACAGACCTTGTTCTTTCCATAGACATCTGAGCATGCTAAGTACACCCCCCCGATGCCTGTGGAAGGGGGGTAAAACACAGAGCAGTGAGTTTGACTTACGATTAAAATAGACAGGTTGGCCTTTTTTTTTTTTTTACACTATGTTCCTTGTGGTTTTTTTGTTTGTTTTGTTTTTGCTGTTTTTTGTAGTGTTGCCATATTTTTCCTTTCCTTTCCTTTCCTTTCCTTTCCTTTCCTTTCCTTTCCTTTCCTTTCCTTTTCTTTCCTTTCCTTTCCTTTCCTTTCCTTTCCTTTCCTTTCCTTTCCTTTCCTTTCCTTTCCTTTCCTTTCCTTTCCTTCTTATCATTTATTTATTTTTTACTGTGTTTCTACTGAATTTTGACCCTTTGACTGCTTTTTGGAGTTCAGGTGTCATAAAGAAACTAGCCTGATTTATTAAAAAAAAAAAGCCCCAAAACAAAACCTAATCTAAAATTAAAATACTTCTTGTTGTTCAGTCTGTTCTAGTTCACAGTTCATGTTCAACATCCTAAATCTGTTATCGATGTACATTTTGAGAGCCCTGTTTAGTAAAAATCTATAAAACTTCAATTCTTTTCTTTGTCTTTTTCTGTTATTCCACCCTGTTTTGACCCTAAAACACACAGTAAAGCAAAACCACTAAAGAAAAGAACACAAGTACATACTCACAGCTGCCTGTTTTACTGAAATAATGTCTCAAGGGTTAAAGGGTAAATGTTTTCAAATATAAAGTGGAGTTGAATACATGATTCAAATTTCTAATTACCATTTGAGTAAGATGCCACTCAGTCTGCTCTAGTCCATAGAAGCTCTTCTCCGTAGCCTCATAAAAGGCTATCAGGTCATCGTACAGTGTTGTGATTTGGACAAACAGGAGAGCAATAGAAGTGATGAGTCAAATCCTGGTTTCTATCCTCTTGATTTCAGCTCCTGCAGCTTTTTTATTTCTATTTCGATTTAACCCATAAAGACCCAAACATCTACCATTGACCAAAACCATTCACTGATCTAAACTGTTTAATACCTGCTGATCCACTAATCCTATTAATACATGTAAATAATCAGTAAAAAAAAAAAAAATCACATTTCGTCGTCTTTTCATGGTTATCAGATATGGCCCATTTGGACATTCAGAGACTCTGTACTGAACATAGAAACACCGTCATCTTCTACAAAGCTGATTCACCAGTAAAACCCATGGAGTTGGATCAATGATAGTGGATGGACGCACTTGGTTTGTGTTCAGTTAATGATAGATTTGCTGAAAAAAGTGACTTGTTCTTCAGTTTTTTCTATTTCTGATACAATTTTAATCTGAGTTTTTATGAACATCTACAGGATCAGTGTATTAAAAACAGGAAAATGCATGATTTTCACTAAAAGCAAGGCAAAATACAGGGAATAATATTAGAATAAAGGCATGATATATCGCTTAAGAAAATCTACAGAAAAAAATAATTTGAGAACTGTCCCAAAAGTAGCACTGGGTCTTTATGGGTTAACCAGGGAGGCAGACCTGGACAAGGTAGCAGCCATACAAGGTCAAATGCTTTAATTGAATGAAAAAAGAAAAAAATTATCAGAAAACAACATTTAACATATGGAAAGGTAAGTATTAAAACAGATTACACCTTCTAGAACTGTGCTTCTCTCTAAAACGCCTGACTTCTCCATATGTCCTCCCAAGTGAGATTAGAGCGATGGTCATTAAAACACAAAAGCAATGTTGCCTTCAAGGTGGAAAGGTTTATCTGTTGACACCTCATCAAAAACAACCTTTTAATCATCCAGATCAGTAGCAAAAGAGGATATCACCCTTGCTTATCTTTCATTTGAGACAGGATATCAGTCGTAGCCGATACACAGGCTTTTCTCATCCTACATACAGTCTGCGGGCCTCCTCCACTCTCCGAAATATATCCTGAGTTGAGGTCAGAGATAACTCAAACTCTCCCGAGACACATGGAGATTGATAATGAGAGAATTTTGTTTTGCTGCAAACTCAGTTACATGCCCATGTTCGGCCAGCGCTGCTTCTTTTAATTCATGCCAGACCCTCCTTACCCTAATATCCGTAAGCACTGTAATTTGTGACTGATCTTCCTCGGAGCTCCCCTTTATAAACTGTTTTGTTCCGTCTGTCTTTTTCCATTCTTCTCTTTATCATTGTCTGACCTGGTTGTTAATGCTTCATCTCTCATTCGCCTCTCTTTTTTTTGCATCTTCAGTTAGCGTGGACACATTCCTCTATAATTTTCAAAACAATCTCTTGCATCCAACGCCGTGTGTGTGTGTGCACAAAAAGCCTATTCCCCTCTCCCCCTCTATCTCTTTCTGTTACTTCTCATCTGTGCTCCTTCCTCTTTCCTTCTAATGCTGTTGAATAATGGAGAGACTGCATGCAGTAGTCATGCTGTCACTCAGCCAGTGAAAAGCAGGGGCCTGCAGTGAATACATATGTGTGTGTGTGTCTGCCTGCCTATCTGTCTGCATACTGAAGATTAGCCTTAAGGGCACAGCCTTCTCCCACAGCCACACACACACACAGTACGGTACACACACTCACATAGACTCACAAAGATCATGCAATCAGCTGTAACAACTCTCCTCTTGATAGATTTTGTATGTGACTGCTATGTTTTCTTCCTTTTACCTTTCACTTCTGGAGCTCCTCATTTACTTGTAATGTAAGTATTGAATACGATGCTCCTACATAATACATGAGTGGCTCTGATTGCAAAAACACAAAGATCACAAATCAGGGTCAGGAAGAAGATAAGAATGAAAGCCACAAGCAGCTAACAGGATGGTGAAATCCATGGTACTGCAGGGCAGACATGCAATTATTTTGCATCCGATACCCTGCCATCCTTGTGGCAATGCTAGGGGGCCCCCTGCTGCTAAAAACAGCTGGTAGGTCAACTTGAGAGATCCATTCCCTATCTTTAAATTGACAGACTGGCAGAAACATACAGAGCAATAACCAGTGCAGGCCTCTCCACACAGTCCTCCTATTTAGTTTGCCAGATTGCCTGGTTGTTGATAGTCTCTAGACATCGCTTTTAACTCAGTCAGCAATTGGGCAAATGCAACATCTGGGGTTCTCAACCAGCTCGGCCAATAAAATAGGTTGTGCATACAGAATAGACAGAATCTCTTAAAAAAAGGAATACAAAATGGTATTGATCCAGTGGGGGCTCATGTAAATGGATGGAGGGAAAAACTAATCTCTCTCTGTCACTCTCCTGCTCTCGTCTTCCTTTCTCTACCCCTCTCTCTTTTCCCAGTCCAGTGCCCGTCACAGCTGGGAAGGGGCTTTTGCTTGCCTTTGGCCCAATTAGCCAGGGCTTAAAGCGCAAAGCATGTTGAGCGGAGTAGGTCCAAGCTTGGTTTAGTCTAGTTCAGCATGGCTTGGCTTGGGCTTGGCTCAAGTTCCAGCTTTGAGCTGCTATGCAATTATAATTAAGGTTGTCCTCTGACACACACACAAAGAGGAATTATTCTCCCCTCAAAATTTTGGCATCAGACATTTTAGCATAGACTTCCTCTCTCTCTCTCTCTTCCTCTCTTGCAATCTTTTTTTTGCATACACACAAATACACACACAAACACACACATTCGCCCCCACAGCACACGGTTGGGCTCAGCGATCTGGCATAGCTTCACAAAGACACAAAAACTCCCAGAAGGAAAAGGGGAACAATACCATTTCATCCCTCTCTTTAATAGCCCAATCCTTTCTGCTCCACAACACTCTCTCTCTCTCTCTCTCTCTCTCTCTCTCTTTTACAATTTTTTACGTCTCTTACTGTCTCTCTGTTTCTTTCTCCTTTGCGCTCTAATCTCACACACTTTGTTCTGTGAATTCATTAAGCCATATTCTATATCGCCTGTGTCAAGGATCAGTGGTTTCTATCGGAACAGCTCCCAGCATGCACTGCCACACATGGCCATTTTTAATGAGGCCGTTCCATCTGTCCTGCAAAAAGAGAAACAAAAAAAAGAAAAAGAAAACTAAATTTTCACGTGGTACCAAAGTTTCACACAGATATATATCTTAGTAGAAGTAATAGTACAAATGGGGTTCATTTAATTAAACACAATAAACTTATTATCATTATTAAATTACATATACTTTGAATTTAACAAACAGCTCTTAAAGTAAAACTGTAAGTCTTAGTGTTTGATATTTCACTTTTACTGCAATGTAGACTTAGAAACAAATTGCTACAGGTGTAACTATGATCAAAGTCATCACTGGGTTATGGATGAGGGCTGGAGGGCATCAAGTGCATTAGGATTAAACCAAGCATACTGAAAATATGACTTTAAACTTAATAGCAGCAGCAGTTTAAGAAGCAACACTGACTGTGCTTTTAAACAGCAGAAACCAAGCATATTAAGTGAGTGTGCAGAGACAGAGGAGCTGCTGCCCAGACTGGTTCACATCCAGGAAACAGCAGATAGAGAAGGACAGAACATGTTACCTGCACAGACAGCTCCTCAAAAGCATAAAATCCACTGCCAACCCATGAAGGCTGGCCCAGCAGAGATGGATAAATTAGTTTGTCATTGCAATCTACTGTCACCACATGACTCTGAGGTCCACCTTAAAGTAGACCTTCTATTGCTGTGGTTAATTTTGGCACACCAATATATGCATGTGCACTCAACACACACGGACACGTACGGGTGTGCACAGACACACATGGACACACTAATAGCCACATGGGGAAAGAAATTCAAGCACACACACAACCAACAGATAATTGGGCAGGAAACCTTCATCTAAATCAAAGCTTCTCTGCCAGCTGAATTTCAGCCTAGTCCACCAATGAGCCTCGGATTGTGAAAAATGTATGAAAGAAAACAGGAAAAAAAGCTACAATGACAAATCACCAACATTCGGTCCAAGGAGAGAGAAAGATTTGTTGGAGACGTAACGTGATGCATAATGAAAATAGATGCCTGTGCAGAGGCTTTCCGGGGACGTTGTTGGTCTCCATTTAAAATCAATCCTGTCAATGTATCATAAGTTATTTTGACAGGGAGCAAGAGGCACTTCAGAAAACGCCAGTTTAATGATGTCTTTAACCTGCTGGTAATTGACCTCTGAATTGAAAGGGAGAAACAGTATTAAAAGCCTGGGGCAAGCGATTATAGTTCTCTGCTAGTTGCGCCTGCTATACATCATTTCTGATCAGACCTGGGTCAGCATAAACCAAAGCGTTTTTCTTCCTCTTGTAAAAAAACACAGTGGTCTGTGTACTGTGGTGAATAGCTCCAGTGGTGAATGGAGCACTGGGGGTCTGTATGAGATTGGATTTATGTGTTGTGTATGCTGGTGCCTCGCTTTTTCACAACCTGCTGTACATCAGAAAGCCACAATGTAGATGCCTACTAACTTATATACCTATAAAGAGAAAAAGCCAGGGAAGAAACTAAAATATATTTTTAATTTTGAGATGGATCTTTAGAAATGTTAAAAACTGCTGCAGTTTGGCCTCTGTGCCAAGTTGAAACTGTTTCATCTGCATAAAGAAGCTCAAAAAGTATTGTTTACTGCAGAATATTTTAAAGTGAATCTTCCTGTACTTGTCACTTTCTCTTTTTTAGTCAGACACAGTAACACAGACACAGATGCACAGGCATTCAGTGCACATGCACAGTAAAGCAGGCTTAAAATCACCATCAGATGGCAGGGCACACTGACTTAAATACATACCATCTGGCTGCATTAGGAATCCAAATGACATCTGATTTATGCCTGAGCTCAGGGAGAAAGACATTAGCCTGCTATCAATTTACTATCAATTTGTCAAGTTGTTCAAATTTTCTGCATAAATCGAATCAAATCCATTCATATTTGGGTTGTGAGCAACCCTCACTTAATTCCCATACTGTATCTCATGCTGCCAGTTCTATCAACATTGCACAGCCCTGCACAGTTAGTACCATACAAACATCAGCTGCTCATGTATGTCGACCGTAGCCAGCAGCAGCTTGCAGTAGCGTCACCGCTAGCTCATGTCCACAGATTACAGACTGTGCTCTGCTTTAATTAATATGACAACGACCCATCCAGACACCCTGAGCCACCAGCCTCACTTTCTGTTGCCTCCAGCTGCCTCAAACCATACATCCTTGCTCAAGCCTGCCGGCCCACTAGATGGGGGTACAGTCAGACATGAGCGTGGCTCTGAGTTTTTAATATGCTGCAGGAGAAGATCAATCTAGGGCATTGAGAAAATGAACGGAGAGGCCCGTGTTGGGACTTTGGTGCTCAGGCTAGGGCAGCGTGGTGACTGAGCAGAGGGTGCATGTTTGATTGTAATTACAGTCGTGCATTGAGCCCTCGTTGAGAGTCAGAGAGTGGAGGTAGGAGGGGTGTGAGGCATGATTGAGGATGGTGTGGAATTAGGGATGATAGAAGAGGTGGAGTGTAAGTATGGGTCCATATGCTGCTGGGATGATGGGAATCTCCAAAAGGAATTTTCACCTTGGCCAAGCCTCCCAAAAGCTTTAGTATGTTGTCCAAGGTTGCTCAGAGTGACGAAGACAGACACACAGACGCAGAGGAATAGCATGGGTGACTGTTTGCCAGAAAGAAAATCAAATATTAAGCAGTGATGAGCATTAACAAAATATGACATCCTAATCAACCACCCAGTGTCTCAGCTGCTGGTAGGGGATCTTATGACATTTCTCTTTTATGTCCTTCTTTTCCCACATGTATGAAAGTGTAAATTTTTACTAGCATGGTGCTAAAGCTGTTGATAATAATAACATCAATCTACATGACATTGAGATATGTTGAAAAAGACCATTAAACCATCCTGAAATTTAAAAACACTCTTGATATTTCTGTGTGCCAAGTGAAAAGCAACTCCACGTAATTAAGTCAATGCCATCTCAGCTGCTGTAGTGACCAATAACAGTTACTAAAAATAATTAAACAACCAAAAAATCAATAATTCAATAATTCAATAGCTGATTTTGGTTACATTCAATTCAGTTCAGCTCAATCCATTTCAATTCAATTATATTTGTCGAGCCTAATATCACAACAAATAGGACTGAATTTGGTGAATATAAAACTAAGCAACAGCCAAATAAACAGTTGATGAAGCAAATGGGCATTCCCCATCCTTAGACCATTTTTCTTGGCAAGAAAAAAACTCCAAAAACTCAGTGGGAAAAGAGAAACCTCAGGGAGGACCACAGTGAAGGAGAGATCCACTCCTATGGACGGACAGGCTGTAGATGAACCAGGACTTAACAGACATCCATCTGCTAACATGGTTACATTCAACTGCACATTTTCTTTTCTGTATATGATTTAGGCTATGCAATTCATTCTGTTGCTTTGATGAAATATTTCAAATAGTTACATTACTTATCACATATTTAACAATGTAATCTGTAACTTATGTATTTCAGTCGTAATGGTCCAGAACAATTGATTCCAGCACAACAATTAGAGACTTCAAAAACTGTCCACCGCCACAACAAAATAACAAATTGTGTGATTTTTCTGTGGTTATGATGTTTGTGTTTAATACCAGAAGTTAACAGCCGGAATTTCTGCAAATGCACCTGTAAACACACACCCATGCATGGTTGGTGATCGTGTTGTGGTCATCCAGTCTTCTGTGAACGCAGCTAAGTCCCCTGACTCGGCCAGTGATGCTGATGATTTGCTACAGTGCACTCAACTCAGCCTAAAGAATATACGTTCATACATTTATTTATTTATTCATTTTCGTGTTGCTGCTTAATGCTGTATAGGGTCACAGGAAGACTGGAGCCAAACCCAGCTGACGATAGGTTGCCAATTCATTGCAGTGCCTCGAGGAACAAATGTAAAATAGGAGTTCAGAGTCCGTCTCCTTTTCCACATATCTCAATAACAGTTCCCAGTAACCCCCACCCCCCATTTACATGTGCAGCCATGATGATGTCAGTATGTAAATTACATTTAATCCTTTATTCAAATTATTTATTTATATAAATATTTATGTAAATACAGAATTTCTCATTTTTCTCTTTATATTTTCATTTTCCCCTTTTGTGTTTTTTTACTCTGCATTTGCTTGTTGTACATTGCTGCTATGAAATGTGAAATTTTCCCACAATGAGATAAACAATATCTTATCTTGTCTTGTTTTGTCTTGTCTGTAGAACATTTAACTACTCTAACTATTAGATAGGCAAATACATATTTATACAAAACAAGCACCTGGTCAAAAAGATCTATTCTGGACAAAGTTGTTGGATTTGTGTGTGAAGTTAGCATTAAACACCTTTGTGACTAATGTAAGTATCTATTTGAGATATTAATACAATAATAAAAGACAATGGCCAAAAAATTATGAATCTTTTGGTGAACAATCAAATTATGAGTGGAGTCAGTTAAACAACAAAACATAATACAGTTAATATTAAAATCAATTCAAACAAAGTAAGTCTAATACGCTGAGGCTTACAAGAAGATATAGATTTAGTTTCCTGTTTTCCCCCCAGTAGATCAAAACCAGACGATACCTGACCACCTTTACTTTGAGGGTTTAGTGTTAAATGACTGACCAGAGTACCTCAGGTTGCATAGATTCATAGGAGGTCAGATCAGTTTTATATTTTGATGACCATTTGTCTAACGTCCACATGCAGTTTAACACAATTGTGTAAGTTATTCATCTTTCTTTGATCATTGATGTTATGATGTAGGGCAGGGGTGTCAAACTCCAGTCCTCGAGGGCCGGTGTCCTGCATGTTTTAGATATTTCCCTCTTCTACCACACCTGATTCAATTAATGATCAGCTCATCATCTAG
>JAPTGZ010000022.1:27053403-27073579 GCA_029814645.1 Fowleria isostigma | reverse complement strand
AATTTCATAGGTGCACCAAGCAGAGATAATTTTTAAACATCAGAGGAAGAAAAAAAAAAAAAAAGAAAAAAAAATTAAAGGAAAAAGAAAACAAAAAAAAAGGGGCAAAAAATAAATAAATAAATAAAAATTTAAATTCTTACATGATTTTTCCATTTATTTTTTTTTGCCACTTTTTTTTTGTTTGTTTGGGTTTGGATTATTTATTAAACTCATCCAGGAAGAATGCAAAATCTTTACTGTACAATGACTCCATTTTTCTACTCCGAGATTCTGTGATTTTTATCGAATGACATATTAAAAGAAAGCGTATGATAAATAGGGACTTGATGTGTAAAGACCATTATTTTGACTGATATGATGTCTGATCTTGTTTGAAATACAAATACGTTTCAAGAGCTTCGGACAGGACGATGAAGAGTTGAAAATAAATGGAAGAAGACACAAGGACAAACAATAAAAAAAAAGGGCAGAACTTGAAGATGCATCCCACACAGCAGTGCTTGGCTGTCAAACAGGGCCGTGTGTGTGTGAGAGAGCGCGCACAAGTGTGTCAGTCCCAGTGGCAAGCTGCAGGAACAGTGACCCGGGTCACAGTCAGACGAAGACCACCGCCACGGTTATCGGTGGCAACAGATGGGTACGCCATGGTGTTTAGACGCCTTAGCTCACCCGTCCTGTCAGATACACACACATTCTGCACCTGTGCCTCACACTCACACTCATGGTGGGGCACAATTAGCACACGTCCCTGTTTCACCGTCTCCAACACACACACACACCAGACGACCAGCTTTTGTGCCTCTTCAGGTGTGTGTATGTGTTTGTCTGTGTGCGCAGCCATCATTTCTAATCATATCAGTGTGCTCAGTCTTGGTGTGTGTGAACTGCCTCCTCCTAGTCAGCCCATCTGTGTTGTGTTTGCAGTCATAATGATGGCTACAAAGTTGTCTCTCTTCCCTACTGCTTTCTCTCTTCTCAGTAAGACCAAACAATGACGCAGCAGATGCACTCGTATGAAATCACTACCTTTGAAAAACCATCTTTATTTAACCACCAGGATTCCTTTCAGAGCCAGAGACTAATTCTTGTTGAGCATGAACCATTCACATGCATTTGACAACATAATATCAATTGAGCCCCCTCTTTTCCAACCCTATTCCTTTCAAAAAATCATTTTGTCCATTGCTTAGAGGCAAATTTGTTCAGCAACAGTGCCAAAATAATAACTAATGTGTCTATTAATGTCAAAATAGCAAGAGAAATGTATTTTCCTTCACCTGACTGTTGCAGCTCCATATAATTATGGGACAGGCTCTCTCATGTCCTCATCAGGTGTTAATGTGTTTGGCAACAGCACTCACAATATACGATAGTTTACAATTACTTAAGCACCAAAACAATGATGTTTCTAGTGAGTGATTCAAGAAATAGTTTATTGATGTTGAAATATAGTAAAACTATAGCACATAGACCAACTTTACACTTGATGGCATGCTGTTTAATAAAGAAATAACCAGTTTGTCATAGGTTAGAAAGAAGTAAGTGATACTACATAACATGCTTTATACAACCTATGAGATTTGTATGTGCAGTAGGGATGTAACAATTACTGACATAACGGTAAACCGTGGTAAAATTCCTGACGGTTAGTATTATCGTTTCACTTCTAATTATTATGAAAACTGTGATTGATTACACAACCTAATATTTAAATACTCGCACTACGGATTTGTTTCCATATGGTTGTATTGTTCTTACATCCACAATATTTTGTTTAATGTTGGTGTATACACATTTGATTTCTACCAAAGTAAATATGTTGACATTTTTACATTTTAATCTCAGGTGAACAAAGTTTCTGCCAACAAAGTATATTGTGTGTGTTATTTTATTTGTTTTATTCTAAATAAAACTCAATTAATTTATTTCAGGGCACATATAAATACTTTTTGGTCATTTTGAGCACATTTCAATAATACCGCGATTATGATGATAGCCTTGATAATTTTGGTCACAATAACTGTGACATTAAATTTTCATATCGTTCCATCCCTAATGTGCAGGTATGTGTCATTTGCTGCTCTACCATGTAAAGCCTGTGGGTGCATTCTCATGGCTTACCTTGGTGATCTTTGGGTGTGCACAGCGGCTGTTTCCGGTGGTGGCATGCATCCAAGTGCTCTCTGGAGGTATACACTCCTGCCTGAGGGAGCATTTCTTCTCCTGTACGCACCAGCCACATTCAAACCTGGGGTTGGCCTTCAGACACATCCCACAACTGTCCCTCAGCGCATAGCACTTATACAGATGAGCTGAGTGAGCAGACGGAGAGAGAACAAAGCATGACAGAGGTTATTGGAGGAGGATAAAATGACCAGATAATCAGTGTAGCTTGTGTTAAATTATATTCACAAGCCAACTGGGTAAATAAACAACCTCGAGGATAGAACAGATTAAAAACAACACAAAGAGCAAATATTTTCTATTTTAAGTCTCAACTTACATGATAAAATACCAAAAGTTGCTTAGTATCACTGACTTCACAAAGTGAAGTTAAGGCCTCAGGAACTGTGCAGCACAATCTTTTCCCCTCTCTGCTATTCCACTCCCAAATCCCATTGGTCATGGAGCAGCTTTAAAGCAACCCTGTACCAATTACTGGCTGCTAAACGTCTCCTCTCTAATTACATTAACATATCAGTATTTAAGATGAGTGAGCATCGCTCGCACTGCATCAGATGATTATCATGATGGAGAAAAAGGGCAGGGCCTCAAAATGAAGAGAGATAGAGGGAGCGAGACATCTCAGAGCTGTGGGAGAACTTCAGGAGATTTACACTTGAGATAACACACAATGCATAGACGCTGATGGACGCCACTGATTGTGCGTTCTGTCAAACCTGCTGCATGTGACAGATGCCATTTAACAGCACTTTGTCTTTGGGGAAACCATTGACTGTCAAAGCAGTTTTGTTGCCTCCATTAGTGTAAACACCCCATTTTTGTGGACTGGCGTCTCTATACTTACATGTATGGTTTATGTTACAAACACATCCATGCACCACATGAGTCATTGTCTGGAAATCTGAGCCCACAGTACAACAGCTTGTGTGGCACATTTAGACTACAGGGAGTGACATGTCATGCTACCTTACAGTGCAGACAAAATGGGACTGATTACTGCTTCACAGATGTAACAATCTTTTATCTAACTGCATTGAAAAAGTACATGAAAATCCTTGGCTCCTCACTGCGCCTTTACCCATCAAAGAGTTACAAACAGGACAAGACAATGCAGCTCCCTCTGTTGTGCAAAATTCCTTGTTCATGTCATCCACAAGCAATATCGAACGCACTGGTAGCTTGTGATGATGTTATTTTACCACACAGCAGGAGAATAATGTTACAGCCCCCCACTGTGCTGTACAGGCTGCAATAATTACGGAGACAGCACTATAAAGACAGTCCTACCAGTAATTATATCCAACAGACATGATCTCATTGTCTTCTTCCCCAGTGGTGCATCGAGTATGTGTATGCATTTAATCATTAGCTCCATGATTCTTTACAAGAGATATACATTATATACTCAAACACTATTTCAACAGAAGACATATGCATGCATTGTTGATAATAATACATGTCGACGGGAAAAAAAAAAGGTGGTCTTTCTAGTGAAAAATATGATTTCCACTGAAAAAATAAAAAATATTTCACAGTATAATACAAATTGCTCAGTTGGCATTATGAGTATTGGGAACTTTTATTTACCTTTGGCCTATGTCTCTTTTCCACCCAACGTATGTGTGAAGTAGATTGCACATGTATTGACTTATCTGTCATGTATACAGAACTGCATGACCACATCACTACATCATTACTGCAGCAGAACATAAATGTGAGGAATAGGACTATGTCAGCATTAAAATCCAGTGCTCAAACGTGTTAAGTGGTCGTTATGAAAAAGCGTGCAGTGTATGGCAATTTTGGTTTAAAAGCTTCAAAGTTCCTGCCCTACTACTGTATTCTACTATCCATCTGTCGCCCCACCCACTCACATACCCATGTATACACACTGTAGTAGATAACAGTATTTGAGCTTCTCACAGACCAAGAATATCAATTGGAAATTGGTAGGCTGGCTGAGGTCCTCTGGAAAGAATATAAATGATTTACTATGCAGCTGGAGTCCCATAACTACTCTATGCGCAGTATAACTTCCTGCAGGTTTCCGACTGTCATTTTCAGCCATGACTCAGCGGAAGATTAAAAAATTGACAACTGACAAAGAACAGCTCATATTTTTATTCTGGGATTCTACAGAATAGCTTTGCGTGATTTTCAGAACTCCTTATGTAGTGCATATCATATGATGTAAAGGATGAGTGTCGAGACTCTGTGTGAAGCACCGTACATTAGCTGACTGTTCTGATTTGCTAACAAACAGTTCACACTACCCAGTTTTTTACTTAAGTAGAAATAAGGAGTGTGTAATACTACAATGTCTTGTTCTCTGTCATTTCATTGTTGCTTTTTAAACCATCTGTTCATGTTGGAGCCTGAAATTGATCTATATTGTGAATCAGACTACAAACTCATAACTAATAATGGAGCATTAGTTATAGTGGATAATGGTCAGATTATATGTATTTGCAAAATTACTATATCACCACATGAGGTTGATGCCATCTGGGTGTAAAGTCATAGAAGCAACTGATAGCATATGTTTTTTTGACCTGTAAGGATGACTTTTTATAACCTTACGACTCACAACTTTGTAGCATAACATTTTTATATGGCAGAAAATAATGCAATGCATAATGTGTCTCAAACACATGACATCGCTAAGGACACTGTCGAGGACAGTTTTTATTTGATGACACTCTCTTTGTGATCCTAATAAAATGTGCTCATTAAAGCAGACTATATAGAAATAATAGGTAACAATAAAGTATGAAACCACATTTACTCACCTTTAATGTTGTAGGGATTGTCAATTACAAAGTTTCCATTCCAAACCACAGACAAGTCCACTGGCAGGTCACTGATGTCATTGCCCTCATAAGAATACTGAAATAAACAGGGAAAAAAAAAAAGTAAAATAACAATGGTTAGCATTCACAGTCAAGTACAATTTCCAGAAACAATATTTTTCGATCCCAAAACCATTATTATAAGCTATTCTCAGTCTTTTAATGGAATTTTAAATTAGTTACAAAGACAAAAATCTGCCAAGACCAAGAACAAACTCAGTGCAGCTAGTGGCTGGTAGTAATGTGATACCCTGCGGTGCTCACACAGTTGAAGGGCCATAAAAATGAATGATGAGAGACAGGCTATATTGTGATTTTAACACGCAGCACATCCGCTGCTGCCTGGCAGAGCACAGAGTTGATTAAGAGATTGGAATCCCCATCACTGTATGACTCATTCCATTGCAGTGATGAATGAAAAGCGTAATATATCTTCAACAATAATATTCTCATCTAATTTCATTTTTGCATCCTGAACTAATAAGAGTTGAAATGTAATTGACTCGTTGTCGGCATAATCAGTTTTATGGAATCGCTTTAAATGAGACAACAAGCTTCAAAGGTAGTAATGTGATGGTGCTGCGTTTACTATAGGGATAAGAGAGAAAAAGCTCCTATGAGATTCCTCCCAACTTCTGTTAAAAAGAAATTATCGACAACAGTTATTACCAGCAAATAAAATGCAGCCTTGGAATCACATACACAAGCCAGTGAGATAAACACACAATCCTTTTAAAGCACTCATTTATCAAGATACCAACACTTTAATCTTAGAAACGGTCTGAATTATTAACTACTCCGTTCATTAGTTGTTAGAGATAGAACATAAAACAGATCCTCGATAGCTGTAGATTGCCTGTTCTCTGCTTCCAGACAGCTTCTGCAGTGATACGAAGGTGATGCCTGGCGAGACTTAGGTCATGTTCACCTAACGCCACTGTCATTCAAAGACTGCCCACTCACTCTCAGTAGCACTGGTATGGTCACTATCTTCAAGGCCTCGGGTGAGAGATAGCAGGACTATTCTCCTCTAGTGGAGTGGTGATAAAATCCAATGTGAAAGCCCCAAGCCTGAGGCTAGAGGGCCTCACAGATTGAATCTAGCTACAACTTCACCACTACGCGATATCACCCACTCCAGTGTGATACTGTGAGATTTATCTTGACATCTGTAATAATAGTGAATTCGAATGCATTTGAGGAGAAAAGGAACAAGAAATGTGCATAGAGAAGATAAGAAAATGAGAGGACACAGCAATGTCACGATGTTTGAATGGCTGATTAATTCATTCTTCACATTTTGCGATTGGACAATTTATATTCAGCTACCCCTGAAGGCGAAGATGTTGATATCCAAATAAAGGAAGAGATCTCTGTGTCTCTGAGGAACTCAAGAGCTGATTTTAACAGGGATTTTTCCTATGTGTTGTATTTTCAGACACTTTGGTTTATTTAGAAGACATGACTTATTGAAGAACTAACTTTTAGCCTCCACCTGGGAGCTAGCCTGCAGAACAGCTTTAACAGAAAGTTAGAACACACTGTGTAGTCAGTATAGCACGCCACCTTACTCTAGACAGCACTATAAGTGGCTTTTTGTGATTTTTCTAAAGAAAGTCCAAAAGACCTTATTAGGAGAGAAGCTTTTCCTTCGAATGTCAGACAACCTGATGCTACAGTTTGCTAAAGTTGCTGTGATGGTATGTAGAAAAAGTAATGGCCCAGTTCAGGAACTTGAACTGTGAAAATAAGTGTAGAAGAAAACTTAAGAAAGGCTCCTAATGTCACATGACGGTTAAGAGCCTTCAGAGTGTTTTAGTGGCTGATGGGTTGGCAATACTTAGCAGGAGAGAGCAAGTAGAGTGCAGAGGAAAAGGAAAGAAAAGGTGAAATGGCGGATTGGAAAGATAGCATAGAAATAGTAGGAAGGAGAAATAGGGAGGGAAAGATGGATAGAGAGAGGTGATTGTGTGTTATTCTGTGGACACCATTCATTTACACATGGAATAAGAGGCTGGGGCTGGGCTATAAGCGCCTGAGCTGGTGGGGGCTAAAGTGAAATTGGCATTTTCAATTTGTTCCCTGACATGTCTGCCTTGGTCTTTTCACACATACCTCTGCATCGCCCTCTGCTGCAATCCTCCTTTCCGCCCCCTCTTTTCCTCTCTCTCTCTTTCCCTCTCATTATTCCTTCCCTCCACCTCTTTACAAACCTCCTCCCCTATCAATCTCAGACCGACTTTCTCTTCCCTCTACCTCCATCCCCACAACGCCAACAGTCAAACAAGGAAATATGGAGCGGATTCCTTTATCGCATATACCAAACATGTCCAGAGAAACACATGTGCACACTACACTATAAATATCCATGCAGCACACAGGACAGTTTCCAGAGATGAATGCCAGCAAATGCATCAAAGACTGATTGTTAAGTCTACACAGGAAATAAAAAAAATGATAAATAAAAACATATGCAAACAAAGGAAGATAAGACACTCACACAACAACACATGTTCTGCATGTTAGTGATCATTTCTCTTCACAAAAGTCCAACCACATGAACTTCGTCCACCGCCACCCTCCACCCTCCACCCTTCCCACCCCCTCTCGCCAAGAGACCACCCAGTCTGCCTGGGAATGAGAGCTCTCCTCTATCGGGCAAAGATGGAGAGAGCATATGAGTGTGTTGAAGTGTGTGTATGTCTGCACATGTCCGACACAATGAGATAAATGAGGAGGAAAAGGACGAAGAGATGCTGACGGAAACGACTTTGAAGGTATGAAGCATAGAGAGGAAGGAAGAAAAGTTGGAAGGTGTAGAGCAGGAAAAGCAACAAAGGTATGAAGTTGTGGTTTAAAAGTGTTGAAGACCAAAACAGCTGGAGTTGAGCTCAATTAAAGTTTTAACACAATATATGGGCGAGAAAAGGTTGCTAATTGTTTGAGACGAAGAACAGCAAACCACAATGCTAACTGTGAACCACTTTCACCCAGTCTGGGAAAGAAGTCATACAACATTAGCTTAAAGACGATATTCTTCTACTAAAGCACTGCCACATAAACTGAACAGCCATGTACTGTATCCATTTTTCTTTTTCAGCATCATTAGCCGTGTCTACTTCTCTTTCATCCCCCTAGGACTCAAAACAAGCTACAGTAAAGGACCGGGTCAATCTTCCCTTAGCTTCGATCCCTGATTCTGTGCTAACCAGCCAATGGCCTGGTCCCCTCTAAACCACACAGGAAGGCAAATTCCACACTTACTGTAGAAAACAAGACAAACAGAGGTGTGTGGAACCCTTACATTCTGGCACATCACCCCCCTTAAAACATGAACAACAAAGTGGAGTCCCTGAAAGTAACAACAATATGTTACTCTTTTTTGGACCATGTTGCGTCTGTGTATATGTGTTTGTGCATCTGTCCTCAGGGGAAGGAGTCGGTGTTAAGAGAGGGGATACTGGGATCTGCTTCAGCATGTACCTTCAGCAAAAACATTAATATTTAGTTAGGGAGAGGTGTGTATGGTCATGTATGTGTGTTTACTGGGCAAAGGAGGGTGGGGAGGAATACGAAAGGTTAGGTCATGATCCAAAGCTCATTGTTTCCCATTGCACCAAAGGCTTATTAAACTTTTATATTGAACCAGCTTTGTTGCACCATACTCCGATCAGGGAATACGCACATGCATCCTGGGCATGGTTTATTTACTGCACAGCAGAATATAATATAAAAATGCAAACATTTAGCATGTAGCTTTAAAAAGGTCAGGATTTGCATGTTTTAACCTGAAAGGCTCAGCTCTCAGTTCTGTATTCTGTGAATTTTATCCCCAAAATCTCAAAGTGTATGACAGAAAATAGAGGAAAAAGGAGTCTCTGTCTTCCAGCTGGCTCTGAACAGAAAACTGTGAATGTAAACATGAACGAAACACGAGCCAAACCTTTGTCACTAAACAATGGAGAAGAGGAGGCAAAGATGGATGAACAAAGAAGGGGGTGAAGGAAGGCAGGTATGAAGTAACAGCGGGTACCTTCTGTGAGGGTCATAGCCTCATAATTAGTCATTTTGAAGGTGTGCTCGAGTTAGACAGCTAAAAATACCCAACTAGCCCAGGGCAAGCCCGTTCCTGGGACAGAATAGCTTCCTCTCTCCCAACATTTCTCAAGGTGACGATGACAGTTATCAAAAATTATCACCTGAAAACACATCGTTCAGTCTGGATTATTCTATATTTAAAATGAATCAGTCATAAAAATGCCACTATGAGAATATTTAAAAGGAGAAGTAGAGGATACTGACTGATTACTGTTCTGTGTGCAATGTGTTTTGTCAAGCTCGATAAGGTTCTGAACAAACAAACTGTATGCCAATATATTCAAGTATACACAACAGTCTTTTACCCATACACACACTGAACTTCCAGCCTGATTTGGCTCCTAATCAAGGATCAAGTGGTAATCCTTAGTATAGCTTAGTGTGTGCATGTGTGTGTGTGGGCAGTTATGTGTGGGGTCAGGCAGCACGGAATCAACCCCCGCTCATAATAGGGGCCTGTTAGCCACTGCTAATCGCTAATGCTAACAGGATTGGAGCATGGCTGGACCTAGTTACCCAGCTTATCTCTAGCGTACACACACAAATACACATATGTGAATACACGCTTGCACACATACTTTCTTCATTGATGGAAAGAGAAAAAAAAAAAGAGGGAAGGGAGATGGCAGAAAAGTGCTGGCTTGCGGGGAAAAAAATGCTGCCATAGCCAATGTTTTTTATTTTCCAGCCTACGCATTAAGCTAGTGTAAGCTTACTGGACCTCTCCCCGGACAAAAGGCTGATTTTTGGTTGTTTGCAGAAACGTCCATATTTTCAATATCTTTGCCCTTTTTTCCTCTGTTAACTTAGGCCATTCTTCTGGGGTTCATTCTTTTCTCGCTACCTCTACCACTGTCAAAATCCACCTGTGTAAACATCACTATAACTCAGTGTACATGGCATTTGACTATTCATGTCAAAATATGGAGGGAGAACATCACCGTCCATGATGTAGCACATCCTTTCTACAGAATTCAACCCAAAAAAGGAAGAATTAAAGACATCTAATGATACATCACTAACGGCTTCTCCTGCCTCTCCTCTTTCTTTGTTTTTCCCATGGTGGCTACCAGACATTCATAACACTTCATCTGTTTATTGAAAACTGCCTGTTGTTACTGGAAAGGTGTGACAGATCATATACTGAGTTTCAGATGACCCTACAGAAAGATCTACTCTTCTCTTATACTACATGAATTCTTTGATTAATTTTACACAGTGCAAAAGTCATTAAAAAGGAAATACATTTTTTTATACAGACTCTTTGGACCTGAACATTAATCTGTGACACATACTTTTACAGTTATGAAATAAAGAGGGTGGGAATCACAAAGTAAGTTATAATACAATACAATAGTATCTTAGTGATTCCAAAGCAAGACTATCATCCAATGATGTCTGTGTAACTGAAGTAGAAAAATGACTTGATCACAACTTATAAACATCTTTTGAAATTAAAATATTTGCAAATACTCAGAAACATAAAGGTAGGTTTGAGGCTGCAGTGATCCAAGGAGACAAGAGAGAAGAAACAGATGAGGAAATGGAGGGTGGGTGGAGAAGCTGACATATGCTGATAGTTGAGCAGCAATTAATTCTTATTTATCAAGGACATGAGCAGGGGAGCACTGCTCTTCACCTGTCAGAGAGGAGGAGACATAGGGAGCCAATGACAGGACGCAGATGAAGAGGAGGGAGGAGGCCCACCTGTCTTCATTTACCAAGATTTGATGTACAAAAGCAAACAAACACAGCGTATGAATCTTATCAGAAAGGTCACCAGCAGAGCGGTGAAGTGCTTAATTTCCCCAAATCCATCAAAATCTCCTGAATAACACAGGAGAACAAAGTAACAGAAAAACAAATGGTCCAAATCTATAGCGCCTCACAATAAATTCCAGTGAAATTCCCATGCGCTTTCAGCTGACCCACACACAGAGTCTAGAAGCCAATTAAAACAGTGTCAGTGTGTGCTGTGGCTGACTGCAGTGGCAGATCTAGTGTTTATATCTCATTAAGCTGTGCCAGGCCATGCCAGACCAGAGTGTACCATGCTCCGCTGCGCCTACCTTCCACCGACCGCGCCAAGGCCCTCATTAGCCTCGTGTCAGCCACCTTTAGCACTGAGCCTCTGTTTCTCTGTGTAAACTATGACTAATTTAAAATGGAAGTTTTTCTGTATAATTTTGAAATTTTTAGTTATTTGTTTTTTAGTTAAAGCTGGGTGGACTGCAAACACGAGGAAATCTCCAAACCTCAAGTTGTGTCTCCTCTCACACCCACTAAGATTGATGTGGATGGCGTTGACTCTCTCTGCAGACTTGTTTGGCTTCTTTGAGTCTATTTCCAACATCTATCCATTCATCCATCTTGCTCCTCTCATTGCACCACTGAAAATGAACCGGTTACTGCTCAGTGATGTCCTCTCCCACCTCCAAACTCTCATTCCTCCCTCCATGGCATCTTCACCTCCAAACATCTTTCTTTCTTCCCCTTGCTTGCCGTCTTTCCCCTTCCCCAACACACTCAATATTACGGCATCTTTCCTTGCTTTCCTTCCTCTATGTGTATGTGACTGTGTGAGTTAATGTACGCACACGCAAAGGCATCCCTCGCTGCTGCCCGACTGCAATTCATCATCATTTTATCTGCCTTAATTGGATGCCATCAGGACCCCTGATACTTCCCATCTCTCCTTCAACAAACAGCTGCTCTCTACACACACAGAAAAATAACACACAGACATGCATTCTATCCCAAACTAGATTTTCTCTTCCTGCCCCCATGTCTGCTTCTTTTTACTTTCCTTTTTTTTTTGCTCAATGGTGAAAGAGTGAAAGAAAGAGAAGTGATGGAGTGGCCATGCGGTTTATCAGATGGAAGGTAATGATGTAAGGCCCAAGCTGATATTATCTGTCCTCTCATTCCTGCCCTCCAGGGAGAAATGAGAAAGAAGGATAAAGAGGGATAGTGGAAGGGGCAATGGGAAGACACATTGGACCAAATGGACCAAAAGGTAAGAGCACAGCAAGATAAAGGAACAGAGAAAGGAAACGTCTCAAACAGTTCAATTCTCTCCACTCAGATTCTGCCTTCAAACGCTCCCAGCTGTGTCCCGTCGGCCTCTCTGACCCCAGAGTGTGGTCATGTGATCATGCTGCGTGTGTTTATGTGACCTGTCTGGGGCTTTTGGTACAACTTCCCAGCCCACAGCGCAGCAGCTTATTGGCCCTTACACCCTACACTCAGCCTCTGATTGGTTCACACACTAGGAAGCTGCTTGGTCCGGGTCAGAAAACTGGAAGGAACTGATGTAGACACCAGCTTGTTATTTGGGTTGCTGTTGACCTGAGCTAACTGCTACCATAAGGGCTGGCGGATGGCTCAGAATGTGTCAGTGGTAATGTGGGAATGTTTGGCATCAAGAAATATGGAGTTTTTAACAAAATGATCAGCTTTTTACTCCAAATAACTTGCTATAGGACCTTGGACAATCTGCCTTTTGATCAACTTTTACAAGTTCCAAAAAAAAAGCTGAATCATCTTTGGCTGAGCACCCAAAGTGAGATTTTGTTACAGAGCGAAAAGGGAAAATTTATGACCGGTCTTTCCTTTTTTGTTGTGAAGTTTTCAACAGGAAAAAAGGTCTGGACGATACAGATATAAAATTAAATATTAATTTCAGACTTGAATTCACAATTTAAAGGTCTGTTTTTTTCTGTCTACATGGACAAGATAAAAAAAAATCAGTGTGCATTATTTGTTAAAATAACTTCAATTGATCAAATGAAGTCAATGTGTTGCCAGTGCCCATCCTAAGAAAAATTCTCAACATCTTGGATAATCCCACTGTTTTCATGTCTCTGCATGCTAAAACCAACCTTTTCCAAATGCTGCATTCTTTCCCATGTCTTGCGATACTGCTGCTCTTTCCCCCTTTGGGATCAGTTCATATGTACAGTAGAAACCTTATACACAAATACCATAAACCAATATTTTCCCTCATAAGCGGACATGGATAGCCAGTGCCCGACAAGGTTAGTATAGAGCTGATGTTACACTATCATTTATCATGTGTGTCACATATACAGAGGGTTATTGACAGTCTCCCGTTAGGGGATACTATGTAAGACTATTGACTTATTACGATCTCAGTAAAAAGAGCATAGTATGGGAAACTAAAGTTAAACATGATCTGACAGTGGATATCCTGAATATCCTGCGGACGGTTATCTTCTTTTAGATAGTGTGATGATATTGTATGAAAGAGAAGAGAATGAGATTTGGCCTCAGGAGAGACTTTAGAGCTGATTTTCTCCCTCTTTTTCCTCTCCCTTCTGTTCTCTTCAATATCTCTCTCTCTCTTACTTTTCTCCATTCATCCTACCTGAAATTGTCTACTATGCTCCAATTTCCCTAGACTATCTTGTCTCCTCTCATCTCCACCCCCCCACTCCTATACACATGATCTCTCCTCTTCTTTTTCCATCTTTCTCACCCTTTTCCTTACCTCTTACCCTTCACTTGTGGTATTTTGCCCTCATTTTTCCTTTCTCTCCCTTTTATTACTTAATAGAAATCTCCTGACAACGTTCATCAGTGGGAATTGTGTTAGTTTGGCACAGCGGTAAACACTTGAGTGTTTCAAACACAAAGCTAAACTGCGGATTAGCACCCTTGTGTTTAGCTCATTGATTAGCAGCCCCCTCCTCAGTGTTCCAGTAGTGGTTTAATGAAACTGCACACACTAACACACTCATACCAACTATCCAGGGATCCATAGCCTTCGGCATATTGAAAGATGCACATGTGCACACATACACCAACACTGATTAACCCCTATCCCCATAGCTGTGTGCCTACAAACTGAGGTACCGGTGTGTACGCAGCATAACAGATGAAGTCTGTTTCTACTGCAGAGTCATACATGATTCATTGAGTTGATGTTCACCACTGTCAAAGCAGGAACAAACATGAAGGAGGCGTAAATGAAAAGTAGAGATATGAGGACCTATAAAGAGATAAACTAATATTTAAGACCCTCATTCTTTTGAAATACTGCTCCAGAGCTATAATAAGACTCTCATCCTAATAATTCATGACACATAATTATGCTCATAAGCTCAGGCTTGGATGAGTTATGGCTCAACGGCAAGTTCATGCAGATGCCATCGTTTTCATCCACTGATTCTAACTGCAGCCTCTTGATGTACAAGCGGCATTGATATCTAACTGTGCAGTCAAGTTGGCTCAGCTAATTGCTAGCAAGGGCTAAGTGCTGACAGCCCAAGGCTAATTGCTGCTAGCATGTCTTCTTTGCGGACATCAAATGGAGAATTTCAGCATTTGGCTGGGGTTAGGATTCACTCCTGATTAGGGCTGGCCTTGCAGCTACAATAAACAGTCAATAAACAGACATCTCTGTGGAGCGACAACCCCATTGCTGGCTAATTAGCCCTGCCTTCACAAACAACTGGCTAGCATGTGCCAGCACCTGAAGACAACCCGTCGATACACAGACTATCAGATTCTGCCATAGCTGTCACAGACAACTAGTGACCTATACATCTATGTAGAGACCACATGTGTTGTACTTGCATTGCTACTATGTAAATAAATTACAACTATTACCACAAATGGAGATGCAAACTTGCATTCAAGACATTCAAAGATGTGAAATATTTTATCTGGACACTACAACTCCCATACTTTTCCTAATTCTCCCATTCTACAGCTATTATCTAATCCTAAATTAACAGCTCCAGGTGTCACCTCATATACACATTGCTATGTTAAATGAATTTCAGATACTGAAATACACAGAGCCAGGCAAGCAGCAGAAGAGAGGATTTTTAAGATGAGGGAGAAGGAATGAGGGGAGCAGGGAATGGCAGAAGAAAAGTATGACAAACGGAGGTAGGGAGGCATAAAGAAAGATGGCCTCTCCTGACAGAGAGAGGGAAAGGGAAAGAGAGAGGTATAGAGTTGAGGTGTAAACATGATCAATCCGCTCCCAACTAGGTTCAGAGACAGACTTCCTCTTCACATTTTCAGCCTCAGTGAAGCGCAACGCTAGCTACCTCTTATCTGTCACACTAGTTTAAAGCCTCACAAACACACACAACCATATTTCGACACATAGAACAGGCATGGACCCACATGCACAAACACCTCTGCCTACCTGTAAATCCTCTACATACACAAAACGCACCAATTCCTATTAGAAACTTCAGAAAAACATCCTTTAGAACACTTTAATCTGGTGAACACCACTCATCCTTACCAGCCAAAGCCACAAATACATTAAAACTCGTGTAAGCTTTCAACAAAATTATGACGGCTGACCACTGCAGCTTCCAACTCGGAGGAAGATAGATGTGATGTATTCACGAACCACAGTAATCCGTTATGATTTACTACCTGGTAAAACCGCCCTTTAGTGAAGCTTTACTTCAATGTCTCACTTTAAATAATGCCTATGTGAACTCTTCATGTCAATATGTAGGCTATTTGCTTACTATCAGCTCAATGCAAGAGACCTGCATTGAGTCATTCATCTAAACTGTAACCAAGTCAGTGTCTAAGTAGTGCATGGCCATTTATCAGGACAATGAGCATGTTAGTGTCCAAAGAGGTCATTAGTTTTAGGAGGCCATTATTTAAACCTTGACAAAGTGAATGTCCTTACAGGGAACATGATGTGGGTACCTAGGGGCATTGAGTGGTTCCAGAGAAATAGTGCTAAATTGGTATGCTTTTAGCTCAAACTAATTGGTAACTAATCAGTTATATCTAAATAGTTTGTGCTTTGGTCTTATTCAGATGTCCGAATTACATTAAAGGTACGGTAGGAGATCCTGGAGAAACAGTTCAACCAAGCTACATTCTCAAAATATCCAATTCACAAGTCCAAACTCCATTCTTTAGACTTGCCCCCCAAAGCCACACCTCCAGAGTACTGAACCCAGGCCTGGTCATCAATTAGCTTAGAAGTTGGACTTTTCATTTGTTATTTTGATACGTGTTCTAAGTAACCTCGGGCTAGTAAGAACAGCTGATTGCAGTATGACTGATGCTAGGCTAGCAGCCTACTAAAGTTTGCTTTGAACGTTATAATCTGTGCACTTCACTACTATGTTTGTCAGCAGAAGAGCCCCAATTCATACCCAGCTGGCTAACATTAGTCATTTATGTTACTGACAAAACAGCTTGCCGGTGAACTTTTCATCCTAATATAGTTAATATAGCTAGCCAAACTCTGGCTCTGTACAAGTGCTCCAAGCCTCTGAGAACATGAGTCATACACAAAGAGGGGTATGCGCAGAGGGGGGAGGGACAAATAGCAGTTGAGTTTGATAGACATATCACCATATAATCGTTTTGATGGGATGTTAAAATGATTGGATAGTGTTTTTTTCATGTCCTGCTCGTTCTGCAGGTGACTAAATTTGTTTCTTTTTGTGTAGGACCATTTAATTAATTGGCTGCAACCGCGGTGTGAAGGAGATTTTAAGCAATATAGTAAAAAATCTCCAGGAAAACATCTCCTACCCTACCTTTAACTAGTTAATTTAGGTAAAAGAAACAAAAATAGAATTCAGCACATTGTCAGTTTTTCGCCAAGGCTGACATGTGATTTAATAACATAAGTCATTTGAAACCAGAGTGACAAATCTGTTTGTAATCACCCCCTCACCACAACTCTTGGTGTATAATACTACAATGCTGTATAAAAGTCAAAAGTCCTTAATTACTCACCGCTGTTTTCTGGCATTGGATGGAGGTGCTGTTGAAGCGCAAGGCTGGAACACTGTTGGTCTCCCCTTGGATATGGAAGACACACTCATAGTTTCTCTGCCCTGACTGAGGTTGAGGCAGGTTCTTGGCGGCTAGGGTAATAGGCTTGGTGACCCCGACAGGTATGTAGATCTGGGTCGAGGGCAGGATCTGGGGGCAGTCCTGCAAAGAAAACAGAAAGAGGAGAGATTAAGTTTTACTGTATTTTTCTTTAAAGGAGGCAGCTATAGAAGAAAAGGGGTGACATTGTTTAAACCAGTCAGAGGAGCAAGACACAAATAGCACTGAGATAAGAGTAGGGTGATGAAATAAATCACTTGTTTGTTGATACGAGTATAGAAGAAGAGTAAAAAAGGCAGCCAGCAAGCTGCGGGTTACATACTCGGCTTCATGCCAGATTTGATACAACAGTCAGTCCAAATAGCTGAACTGTGATGCACTCTTCATATATGTTGCAGGCTTGTGCAACACTCACAGTGGCCTTGCAACAGATTTACATTCCGCATGATGACATTTCACACAAAGTTCACTGCAGATTATCTATCCAATATAACTATTCTCATCACACTGCTGTATTATTACGGCAGCAAGACAGACTCCAGCGTATTATGTCAATGTGTGGAATGGTGTAATGGGAACATGAACTTTGTGTATGACTGTGTGTGTGTGTGTGTGTGGAAATCAGTCACTGATATTGGCCAGAGCCGACAAGAGGTTTGTTTAGATCATCTGCAAGCCGCCCATCGACTGCCTCACACGGTGAAAACACACAACCCTTTAGGGATCGTGTATCAGTGCACTTGCATAGATTTGTATGTACCAATGTGTTCTTTAATTTGCAGCTGCATTAATGTTTATCCACTTTACTGAACCAGAATGAGTCAGGACAGTCCACTCAGTATGTAACGTTTCTGAGATATACATGTGTGCATGTAGTGGAAGAAATGAAGTCATTACAGTGTTCATGCCATACTTTGGCGGGATTGCAAATCTCATCAGCACAAATAATGAAAAAAAAAAAAAGACAGAGGGAAAAAGGCAGGGAGGTGGGTGACACGTTATATAACATGAGTTAAAGCTTGGGTGGATCTAACCCACCCTGGGCTGTACTATTTGAGCCAAAAGGATAACAAACCAGATCACCGCTGACAAATCGCACATTTTACAACCTTGAAAAATTGTTAAATGACTCACATAATGAAATACATGTGAAAAACGAAGAGAATATTTTGAACAAAACCAAATGAAACACATGCTTAGAGCTGGGGCTTAAACTAAACTATACATCAACTAACCCTAGGAATTACCAGTTAGGAAAAGAAAACATCAGTCAGATCCTTGTAAAATATTCACTGCACTCAAGTAACTGCCTCACCACTGGTTCAGCTCTTCCTGTTGCTTTTCCTTTAAGCACATATCTGGCTCCCAGTCAGTGAATTTTTCTTTCTCCTCTACTCTGAGCTGTTGTACATTAGAAGCTACAGCACATCCCCTGGGCCTGAACACAATGCCGGAGTTTGTTCATTAGCCTGCTTAGCCCTGGCCTTGTGTGTCTGATCACACACAAACACATGCACAACACATAATGAGAGAGGGGAATACTATAGGAAGGAGCGGGCTACAGAAGACCTGATGTATAATCAACAAGGAAGAAAGTGGGGGAAGCGGGTGGGGTGGCAAAATACCGTCAATGGCTCGGTAGGGAACAGTGGAGCTCAAGAGTGAGGAAGAGAAGGAGGGGAAATGCAGAAAGGAGATGAAAAGGAGAAAATGAGGGGAATGGAGAGAAAAAAGCGAGGTAGTAAAGACAGAGGGTGGGTTTAATTGGGAACAGTACGAAGTGAAACAAGACTGTCAGATGTAGTTGCAAGGCTTGGAAAGGAAAAAAAAAACAGTTGTTCAAAGAAAAATAAAACAGATTTCAAAAGAGTAATGAAAGGGCATTATAGACTAGAACTCTTTGGACAAACAGAGACGGGCTCCTTCTGCACCCTTTCGGGCTCTGGTCCATCCATCCTGTATATATCCATGCCACAGTCACAACTTCATCCAGTCACATCAGGCGTGGATGGCAGCATTTCACACAACGCCACATACCCAAGCCCCACGACGAAATCCTAGTTAATTAACTGCCTGGAGCCTCAGACTCTGCTTCAAAAGTTGATACTGCTCGAGATAGAAACACAAAGAAGGGAATGTAGCTTGTGAAGTCCTGTCTCAATAAAAAAAAAAAAAAAAAGATGCTGATTTCACAAGCTTAGAGTGTGTATCGTCCAAGGTGCCACAAGAGCATGCTTTCAGTATCTTGCTCTAAAGGTAACTTGTAAAAGACAGTGTGTCAGAAGCTAGCATAGCCTCTAGCGTAGGCTATGGTTAAGCAATGTTTTATTCATCTCTTCATCGACTTTATGTCAGTTCAGCTGTCTGTTGTTTTCTGTCAGTCACCTTTTCTTACAATATCCTTTTCCTTTACCCAGTCCCATGTCATGTTAATATAAGATACATAGCTAATAAAATAATGAGCAATAGTTACCTCATGAGCACTTTGTTCATTTGTCAGATTTTAGGAGTCTTCAAGCTCTTTTCAAGTATCACATCAAGAAATGTAAGGAAGGTTGACCAAATTGACATACATTTGTTAAAACCTTAAAGGAGTGATATTTTACTTTAAAAAGAAATGGAATTATGCATTTTAAAATATTTCCCTGTGGTCTACATAGACTGTAAAGGCTATGCTTGGGTCTGAATTCTTCATTAATTCAACTCCACAGGTTCATCTTCAACCTCCATTTCTGAGTAATGACATGAGAGAGGTCATTTTGAGCGCTGGCCCTTTACATGCAAATGAGCCACTTCACACCCTCCCCCTTCAGGTTGTTGACTGTGCTGCTCTGTCCTGTTCAGCCACTTGTGTTCATTAAAACAACCAACAACTGAATATTTTAAGTACTCGGCTTGAAGTTTGGACACATTTTCAGTGTGGACTACAACTGCTGCTGTTGACAATTATGGCATACTTGGAGAAATGTTCGTGTTGACCTTATGTGAACAAATGTGACATAACTAGCCATAGATGTAACAAATTCAAAAGGAATTAAATTGAGTTATAAAACTCCATGGCGGCACGGTGGTGCAGTGGTTAGCACTTGTGCCTCACAGCAAGAAGGCCCTGGGTTCGATCCCAGTACCATGACTGGTGGGACCTTTCTGTGTGGAGTTTGCATGTTCTCCCCGTGTCTGCGTGG
>JAPTGZ010000022.1:27017647-27033039 GCA_029814645.1 Fowleria isostigma | reverse complement strand
CACAATGCACGATGCAAATCCGTGAAGTAGCGAAACTGTGAAAAGTAAACCGCGTTATAGCGAGGGATCACTGTACTGCAAAATACAAATTTTGCAGTATACAAAATACAAAACTTACATCTTTCTCTTGAATCTAAAATTATTTCAAGAAAGCAAATAAGTTTTACTTCTTCTCACTCTCTCTTTCTAGGTTTGTATCTTCATAGTGAATTGCCATATATTCATGAATTATGTATTTTGTGTACACATACTGTTTACAGTCAATGTCTCTATGTATATTTCTCTCTGCATATTGTTTGTGTAAAAGTCTCTATGTAACAAAAAAAAAAAAAAAGCTTTGTGTAGAAATAATCTTTTCCCTACTGTATATAAAGTTAAATATAAATAGTTGATTCAGAAGTAGATTTAGAGCTTTGTAATATCACCTATGCAGATTTTCACACAGACAAACAAGAAACTGAATGATGGATCCATTAATTTCATAAAATATTTTTTGGCAATTAAAGTCATGCATATTCATATGTAATAACTTATAAAGCTGATTTTTTAATTTAACTACAGTCACAGAAAAAAAACTATTACACCACCCTATGTTTTCTTCAATTTCTTGTTCATCTTAATGCCTGGCACAACTAAAGATACATTTTTTAGACAAATATAATGATAACAACAAAAATAGCTCATAGTAGTTTAATTTCAGAGCTGATATCAATCCATTTTTCATGGTCTTCTTGATAATAACCAAAATCACTTAAGTTCTCACATCAATATCTATGGCTTTGTACTGACAAAAACAGTGCTTTTAGACATTCCATGTTTTCTTTTCTGTCTGTTTTAGTCACATGATACACATAAGAGTTAGGACTTGATTGCATAACCATTGTTTTTGATGACTTTTGATGGTCTAATAATTTTCTCCATGACTGTATATTTAAGATATTTTTTTGAATATACAGGCTCCCTGATCAACCTGTCAACTAATAAACTTATATTTTGTCCATAAACATACAAAACTCCATTTTGTAATCACTGCTTTTCATGGCTGTCACTAATGATACTCATATTATATGTTTATTGTCACTCTACATCCTGCTTTGCCTTTTTTTTTTTTCTTTCTTCACTGCAGGTCTTTCCTGTTTATCCATCCGTTGCCCCTCTGGCCTCTCTCAGCTCAGAATGTGCTAGCCAGAGCTCTCCCCATGTCTTGCAGATGGGTGCACTAATCCTCTAGCGTTAGCTCCGTGAGGCATGAAGGCTGGGCCCGTGTGTTGTTTTGGACGGACAGGGAGGCAGCAGTGTTGCATGTTCGTGTTGGGGATTCTACACAGCTTGTGTTGGGAGACGAGATAAAGGCGAAAGTAATTGGATAAAGGTTGACCAATTAATAAAGGCCAGTGAGTCAGGCCAGCCAACAAAGAGCTTTAATCTGCACAGAGATAACGGAGACTCAGACCACAAACATAAGGAGATATGGTAAATGTTTGAGAGTCTCTGAGAATATGTGTGTTTTTGTATGCGAACAGTCAATCTGATAAAGCGCAAGCATGACTGTCAGTCACTGGGGATGCAGTGGATTTACATTCTTAAGTCCATTGAGGAGACATGCAGTTTTCCATGTCCGCTAATATATGCGTAGTATGTTTGAGCGAAAGAAAAAGAAAAACACACAGCAAAAAAAAAAATAAACTGGCTCTGTGTCCATCACTAATATCCTTGTATACACTCCAGCAGTTGACAAACACTTGTTATGCCTTGCATGTCGCCTGCTACAGCCGCCACTCGGCACGATTGATATTAGCTTTTATGCTAATGCAGCATTTGGCTATGTAAGAACAAGGCAGTATTTCCATAGGCAGTCATTCATCCCCGCCTGTTTATGGCCTTATGGGCCATGACAGAATTATTGCTGCACAGCACACAAGCTGTTGTCACTGTACCAAGAGCCAGTAATACACATGCAAAACCAAACAGACATACAGTGAGAATGCGTGAGGAAACCTGAGGCAAAACGAGTGTTTGGGGATAAAGGTAGGCAGTGCAAATAGTGACCAATCTTTCCTCTCAATTTTGAAATATACTTTACAAATGTAAACACAGTCAATGAAGTTCTGTTTTTGTGTAACTAATACACAATGTAATATTTACACTAAAGATCATGTTTTGGTATTAAAGTTAAGATTAATACCAGGGCTTATTGAATGATTAAAACCAGGAGTTATTAAGGATTTGTGTCTGTTAGTGGAATATCTTTACGATAATGTAACAATTTGAAATACTCTTCTTTAACCCATAAAGACCCAAACAGCCACCAACAACCAAAACCATCTACTAATGTAAAATGTTTAATACCTGTTGATCCACTAATCCTATCAATCCATGTAAATAACTGGTGTAAAATATTATTCTGTCATATTTTCATGGCCATCAGATATGACCCATTTGGAAGTTTAGAGGCTCAGTAGTGAATGCGGAAACACTGTCATCTTCTATGACATTGATTCACCAGTAAAACCCATGGAGTTGGATCAGTGACAGCGGATGGACACACTTGTTTTATATTCAGTTATTGATATATTTTACAGAAAAATTTCCTTTGTTTTTGATATAAATACTGTCAACTTCAATCTGAGCTTTTATGAACATCGACATGATCAGTAAATTAAATATAGGAAAATACATGATTTTCACTGAAAAACTGCAGAATTCAAAGGATAATGTCATAATAAATGGTGATAAATCACTTAAGAAAAGTTAAATATAGACAAAATAATGTTTTGAAATGGCCATAAAAATAGCATTGGGTCTTTATCTGTTAAAAGAACATTTGAGAATGACACCCTGATTGCATATTCTGTTATTATTTGAGGCTCCAGTCACCTCTCTCCTGCATTTGTTTTCTTGGTCATGCTTTACTGACTTCCTGAAAGGCTCATTCAGCAACAGCTGTTTTGCATTTCTAACCAAGTCCACCATACTGTTGCTACACAAGTTACAATGTTTACATCTTGTTATGTTAGAGAAGAAACACACAAAAATATATTAGTCCAATCAGCAAAGATGCATATTAAGCTATTTATGTCTCCTGGAATGAACTGTAGTACAAAATTAGACAACGATCTTTGAAGTTCTGTGTCATTTGGAAGTAGGATGGCATAAATGACATGATCTCTATGATTCAGCGAAATGACAAGGTGCTGAAGATTGATTGTGGTATAAGATTGCCAGGTTGCCCACCTCTATTTGAGACTGTAATTTGAGTTTGCATGTGGGAGAACATAACCCGACCTTCAATGTGTGATCACAGCATATGTGGAAAAAAGCCGGTACAGTATATCACGAAATACAATCCCACATATGATCCAACAGTTCCAGACAACCCTGTTCAGCAGGGCTCCGTTACAGTTTTCTGTTAAAACACGCAACAAAATGGACCATTCAGCATCCCGAATCCTACCTCAGAAATGTTGACGCGACCCTCCTGGAAAGAGCAGTCGTTGGCGTTCTGGGTGCACATGTGGCGATACTTGCACCAGTGGCATGGAAATGAGCCGTTTACACAGGAAAGACAGCTGGAACAAAAGGACAGGAGATGTTAGGAGACAATAACAGGGGCCACCTGCTTTCATTACATTAGTCTAAATTATTTGTTGAAATCATCACTCCATTTTACAAAGTGCAGCAAAGGCAAACAACAGGACCAAGTAGGTGGGTGTAATATTGCAAAATTTACATGTGTCAGACAAAAAAAAAAAAAAGACTTTTGGACCAGTTAAACTTCATATTTTACTAAATAATTCTGACTTCTGTTGGGAGTTTGTTCAGGGGGCATAGACACAATAGTAACTTATGATGTGAGATTTAAATATCTAAGTAAATATATTCATTCTTCCGCATCTTTACTCCCACAGTTTGGCTACATGATAACTGTCATTCAACATCAAACCCCCCACCCCCCGTCTGGAATCCTCTTTTTTCTTCCATCCTCTCTTCTTCCAGCCTATCAATCAAACTGTCTTTACCTTTTTTCTCTCCCTCACTTCCCTTTTCATCACTGCCCACTTGCGTGTAACTGTGTACCGCTTGCTTCTACATGTTCACCAATCTCCCTCACAATCAGTCTACTCTCTGCATACATTTCACCTCTTTTCCCTCTTTCTATACCTCTGCTGTATCATTCTCTCCATCCATTGAGCCCTGAGCTTTTTTTCCTGACCCTCCATCTTTCGCTCTACCTATCCCTTTCATTCCCCGCCGTCTCATTTTAAAAAGCTCTCCCCCTGTTCTTTGTCTAAAGCTCTCTTTCATCCGCGGGGCTAAGAGCGCTCCACCATTTTAAATTCACCTGCTTTAGCTGAGGCGAGGTGCAGATAGACAGGCTGAAAGGAAAGGATGGGAGAAAGAAGAGAGGGAAAAAGAGGGAGAGATCAAAAGCAGGTGGATTTCCCTGAGAGAGGTAGAGACGCCAGGTATCGTGGGAGAAAGAGAGGAGAGAAAATAGAGAGGTGGGGGGAGGTGTAGCCCAAGGGGCTCTGTGTGGGAGTCTCATGGGAGAGTGGGGAAACATTAGGTTGGAAGTTGGGAAGTAAGGATGAGTGTATGTGTGTGTGTGTTTGTGTATGCGAACGTGTGTGTGTGTGTGTGTGTGTGTGTGTGAACTGAAGAAAAATAAAGGTTAAAGTGAACAGTTTATCAACATTACTAAACAAACTAACTAATAAACTATTAATACATTATTATGATTAGTTTTGGTTTCTGTATTTCTTCTGTCTCTTTTGTGTCTCTTTCTGTTATTACTTAAATATTATTTTATAAACCTCTAAAACCTTACTTTAAGCTTTCCATTTTACTTTTTTTTTTTCCTTTTCCTTCTTGTCTTATGAGGGTGATTGTTTCTCACCTTAAACAAAACAAAATAAAAGAGTAACAGTAAAACAAAAATTAAAAAAAAACTTATTTGTGTTGTACCTTGGTATACTAATTAGTCTTCACAAATAATTCTCTAATTCAAACAGCAACCACACATGTTAAGTGGTAAAACTGGGGGTGGGAGTTAATAATCTCTGCTTCTTCTCACTCCCTTTCAGGGTTTTTAGGCTTCAGGGTTGGTATACTAGTGGGGGCTTGAGTTATAGAATGATGTGCTATGTATACTGTGTACACACAATATTTTTGCAGCAACCAATGTCTTGATGTATATTACTCCATGAATATGTGTATATACATATATATATATATAATTATTCTACTGATGGATACTTCTCTGTGTATGTTCTTTATGTATATTCTAGCATAGTTTCTGTGTATTTCTACATACATACTCTCCCTGTATAATTCCCTATGTATAGTTTTATATGCACAATTTCCATGTCTATTTTTTATACGTATAGTTCCATATGCACATTCTTCATGTATAGTTCTGGATGCGTAATTCTATATGTAGATTCTTCATGTATAATTCTTGTGTGTACTTTGTGCATATGGTGTTTTCATTTTTTCTTTTTTTTAGCAATCTTTCCGTGTATATCTGTGTATACATGTATGAAATTCGTGTGAACAGTATTGAATATTGTACATGTATATGTAATTACCACTGCACATGGAGTGCATACGTTCGAAATAAACTAAAACTAATAAACTAAACTGAACTAAACTAAACTAAACACTTCCTGTTATTGGTCCTCAGTTGGCCTTTGAGAGAAGATACATTACTCTGCATCTCATTTATTGGTGCAACATTATTAAATATTGCTATAGGTGTACAAATAAAATACTTCATTACGCAGCGCACTACAGCCCTTTGTCCTCCACCTGTGATACAGTTTCAGATATTTTCTTTTGTGTAACTCATTTAGCAGTTATGGTTTGCCTGAGCATATGGTTAATAGGAAACACAGTGAAATACTATATTTAATGCAGTCAAGGTAATCAAGTCCTGGATCCATAACAATAAAAGAGCAGATAGAGATGCTCAACATGCAGGCTGATTTGTATTCAACCACATCTGCCAGGTGCAAGTTCGCACATCTGACTGAAATGCAACGAGTACCTCCCTGAAGCTCTCAAGTGTGTTTTAACCCTGTGCAAAATGAAAGCTACCCTTCTCCTCATCCACATGAAAAATGAGGGTTTTAACTCTTGAGCTCTGAGATGGAGCCCATATACAAATCCATCAAACCCTGACATGGATTCATTTGGATCAATTAGGGCCGCTCGTTTGTTAGGTACGCACTTTAAGCGATCGTTTCCAGCCCAGACCCCTCCTTTTGAGCGAGATCAGAGGCTGCAGCTTAATTCAATCCCACTGCCGCTTTAATTGACCAATTTAGCATTGTGCTGAGAGAAGTTGTCCATTTAGAATGAGGGATGTGCGGCTGAGGGAATAACGGGCCTCTTAATACCGCACAGGAGCAAATAGGAGATTTGTCAATGTTGCAACAAATGGAGGAAATCCGATTAGGCTATGCTAGGTTAGGTTAGCGTACAGTGAAGCATGTATGGAGTTTTGGTATGGTGTTTTGCTTGAAATCGACAAAGGGATGTCAATAGATAGTGAACAAAGGAGCAGATGACAAGGATGCAAGACAGATGCGTACGGGTGAGTCGGGCTCATTGTGTAGCTTGATGGCGTTTGTTACTTCAGCAATAATCACCCCCTTGAATGAACAGGTTTTCTTTTTCTGTTTTAAATAAATGGGGCCCCATCATTAGATCAGTGCTCATCGAAATACAGTAGAACATCAACTTAACACAGCGGGTTACCAGAACCAAGCAGTGAACAGTACAATGTAAAGTTAGCGGTTAGCAACCATCAACACATCTGTCACTAAGCCTTGAGCCTTGATACTAATGATGATAATCTGACTCTGATCTTTTATTCATGTCAAATGAACCTTGTTAGTGTACCGGTGACTTTGAAATAACAAGCAAAATATCAGCAGGTAACCACGAACAACTTTCTTTGTGACTTATATGATCACACCCTTTGAAACAGAGGATGGTACCATTATATGTGCCACCTAAGGCCGGTGGTGGCCCTATCTGACAACCCCCTACAGCTCGCTCTTTGGTTTCTTCAACGTAACCGAGACCCCCTGTCATGAGCCGCCTTAGGATCTCAAAACCTCTCTTTTAGCCTGGGCACAAACCCTTTAAAGGAAAAGCCCACCCAAGGCCACTCGGGGATGGTAATAATTCTTCGTCTGTTGTCCTTGGGGGGGGGGGGCTCCTTCTTTTCTCCCCAGACCCCCTGGTACCTCCTTATTTCTCCTTCCTGCCAGTCGCCATCGCTCCTAACCACTCTGCAGCTTAAGTGGCTGCAGACACGCTCCCCGTATGGCCACGCTCATGATGCTAATTCTATCTGTCCATATTCAGATGCTAATCAAGCTACGCTAGCTTTGGAGCAGGAGTATTTTTTTCAGCCCTGACACAATAGGTTGTGATTTCCTCCCCTCTCCTCTTCTCGGTCAGTTTGGAGCACTAAATACAATCCGCTCTCCTGCCGAGGTACGTTTGACACTTCTGCACTTGGCAAAATGAGTTATTTATTGACTACTATTCATTTCAAAGGAGTAGAGGTGAATAATTTAATGGTCCTCTAGGATAGTCTATCCTATCATTACGGGATCCTTTTGAAATCTGTAAAACACCGAGGGTCTGGTATTCATGGACATAATTTCATTAATGCATGTCTGTGTTGAATTTACAGTATAAGACTGCAATCTGGAAGTCTGTCACTGGGTCAGACAGAGCACTGAGAAGGCTACATACTTTAAATGAATAGTATAATTCTTTTCAGTCACACATTTCTCATTTTTTATCTTATATTTTTACCAGCCATTGTCATTCCTCTTCATAAAAAAAGATCTTTCTGTATGACATTCAGTAGATTTTTCTCCCAATTACACTATGAACACCCTCAATCACACAACAAATGATCCAGTCAGTGGCTGAGACACATTGACCACAGCGATAAAAGGTACTTCATATGGCCTCATCCAGACTTTTAAACCCCATTTCATTGCCAGACTATGCACCCTATCTTTAATAAATGGGGGGCTGTGGAATGAGAAAATGTGTGTGGAAATATTTAATTAAGGAGCAATCATGGCCGTGGGTGATTTTCTATTTCAATCCCGGCAACCCTTAAACTGAAACAGTGGGAATTCTAATTAGATTAATACCACTATGCAAATTTATGGCATTTTTGAAAAGGCGAGGGCCACAATGTAATCAGTTGAGTAAATAAGCAGGAGGGGTGTGTGTTGGGGTGTGTGTTTTTTAGGATGGGAGGGGGGGGTTCTTGGTTGATGGTGCATGTGGGTAAACTATTTGCCAATACAGTGGAAATATCAGAGACTATATAAACATAGATTTACTGGAATCCATAAAGGAGTGGCAAATTAATATTTTTTTCCTGCTTGTAAATGCATGTTTCGAGAAATATCTATATCCATCACTATGCGAACGCCTTTAGTATTTTCAGTCTGAGCCCATTAGAGGGGAAGTCAGCTCTGTAAAGAATGACCAAGCATTCTGGAAACTAGGCCTTGCATGTTGCTGTGCGGGCCTAAAGTCATTACTCCAACAACATTACCAGTCTGATCTCATCAGATGCCACACACTGCAGCCTGCAGGGCACAGTGGGTGTGCAGGCCGGAGTGCCAGCTCCAAATGGGATTCTTATCTCAACATCTCTTTTCGTCATCAGAGTCGCCGCCGAAGATGCGATGCGCTGTATCTGAAACTTCATTAAATGTGTCCATTACATCACTCAGAGGTTGTATTAGATCAGCGCAGGGAGCGGATTTAATCAGAGTTCATTGGGGTAATATCTTCAAATTTGTGACACCATTGTTTGCATTTCTTCTCAAATAGTTTTGTTTTGTGAGGTCATTCACTTATGCAGGTTTTCCTCTATTACCACAACACTTAGACGGAGCACCCAAGATTAGCAAAAATGGAAAAAAAACAAAAAAAACACTGATTATTTTATGGCATCTGAAAATTTAATGAAAAATTTGATTAAATGCTATCACACTTAACCCCCCAAAAACGTAGGAATAATGCCAACAAATATTATAATTCTAATTGAGACCAAGTTTTTGAATATATTAGTCTACTTAGTGTATGTTGCACTTTTATTTAATTTGTTTCATGTTTGTACGTGAACCAATTTGTACTTATATCTGTTGAAGTTGCACCCTTGACAGAGTAAAGCACTGGGAGTTAGAGCAAACATTACAGGGTCCTTATGGGAGATAAATTAACCGTGAACTGACATTGTAAACTACCCCACCCTTAACCAGCTAAGCTAATCATCATTGTCGTGGCTGGGGATTTTGTGTGCGAGGGTAAGGAGATGGGGGGAGCTGGGTTAAAGGTCACAGTAACGGATTAGGTGTCCGAGACATTCAGTGCAACAATGAGCTGTAAGTGACAGAGCATAGAGAGGTGTGGCTGTGCATGTCTATGTCTATGTCTATGTCTATGTCTATGTGTGTGTGTGTGTGTGTGTGTGTGTGTGTGTGTGTGCGCGCGTGTTTGCTGGCAAATCCTCGAAGGAGGTTCATCTAACATCCAGAGGGAAGCCAGGATGGAGCCCTGTGGTACCCCAGGGGCCTCCTAACCATCTGCTGCCCTGAGGCTAATACCCCAGCAGACGTTTCAGCCTCTCCTGGATCAGCCATGGACGGACAAGGGGGAGGGGGTGTCGTGTGGGGGCAGGATTCTTTTTACCTCAGCAGGGTGCTTCGGGCTCGGGTATGACTGACTTAGGGGTGTGGCACTATGGGTAGTTGTTTTTAGCAGAAGGTGGATTAGGGGAGGCAGTTGGGTAGATGGCTGAGGGCATCTGGAGTGTGAAGGAGACAAACTCGTTGGAAAGACACAAGATTGCTCTCATAATGCGATTGGCGCACTAGAGTACTTCCCTCTGTGTTTCTTTTTTTTTTTTATAATTCAAGTTTTTATTTGGTATATGACAATCATACAGTGTTGTTTGATGTTATAAAGTAGAGCTTTCATACATAAATAAAAAGTATCAATAAGAATACAATAGTAATACAAATATAAAATTGTGGAAGTTCCCGGAAAAAATAAATTTATTAATTAAATAAATAAATAGAATAAATAAATATATATACCAGAGGCAAGTAGATCAGCTGTCATCCTGCTGACTGGCAGTGATAGTAATATAAGACTAAAATTGTTCCCAGACATGTACTGTGGTACCCTCCCTGCTATTCAACTTATAAAGTATACACATTCATATGATGCAGTTGGAAAGACATAAGATTGCTCTCATAATGCTATTGGCACACTAAAGTATTTACCTCTATGTTTCTTGACAAAATAAGGATCAAATAAATAACAAGTCTTTTTATGGATTTATAAATAAAAATATTCACCTTATCAAGTGAAGGGGTAAAAATGAGGTTAGAACCAGTGATTGTGAGGGATTAAGGTCGACCAGTTTGTAATGAATTAATCATTGAAGTATCATGGGTTATGATAATAAGGCTAGAATTACCATCTCATATCCCAGTCGTACCTCATATACTTCACATTCGATTTTTCACTCTAACTGTAACACTAGCCTCTTGTGGAAGGAGAAAGGGGATGGATGTATGTGCATGGGTGTCTAACTGTATCTTTAGCTGGCGGTAACATGAAACCGCCAATCTGTAGACTGGACATAGAGAGATCATCTCTCAAAAGTGACAAAAGAGTAAAGAATAAAATAAAGCAAAAACAAAAGAGAATGTCACATTAATAATATGAAATAGTGTAATTGTTGCAACTTACGACTGGTGGACGCTGCAGTTGTAGAAAACAAAGTCCACACTGGCGAACTTTTTGCCCGTCTCCTTGGATTTTAGATAAAGTTTCACCACCCGCTTGTCACCTGGATCAAACGGACACGATGACAGTTATATAAAGAATGAATCATTTTAAAGAAAAAACGGATTTCTCCCTTTGCAACAGAGTACACTGGACATATTGAGTGTAAATGAAATAAATTAGGTCATTTTTTAATTTTATTTATACATGACACTTTAAATGTGAACACTACTTGCATGACCTCAACAGATAGACACAAAGAAACACTGTAGCTTAGCAACACTCCACTCATGTCACACCCACAGTAGGGTGGCATTAAAAATAGCAGCACCAATCAGTGTTTAGATGCCAGAGCTGATGAGAATTCATAATGGTGCATAATAGGCTCAGTACCTCAGAACTACTGAGATGTCGCTTTGAGAAAACTTGAAGCACACTATCTGAAATGCCGTCTTTGCTTTGAAAAGAGATACCAAACAAGTTTTATTGTCTTTGTGGTGTGACAGATTTGGACTTGAAACAGGTGCATATTCTGTATTTTTTTTTTTAAATATAAAAATAAACCGCACTGAAGTCAATTCTTTGAAAAGAAGTTAGGAGAGTAACCAATGTCGTTTAGACGCAAAAATAAATAAAAACGAAGCTGACAACAGTGCATAATGCATGATAATGGGAATTCAAAAACTGTTCTATTTCTGGAGGATAAATGCAGACTCATATTTAGGGCTTTGAATTGGAAAAAGCATGCATTATTGGTAGTGACAGGATATGGTGAATATAAGCACAGACTGAGCTCAAATCTACATGTAACATGAGTGTTCTTTTTCTGGTCCATGTTCTAGATGAAACCTATTCTAACCTACAATACAATCCCTCAAGAGAAGCCATGTCAGGCTATGTAGGTGAATATAAAGTATGCTATAGACAGACAGTGGATGTAGCACAAAGGAGAGCAGGATCACTTGCAAAATAAAAAAAAAAAAATTCTTATGTTAAGTAAAAACAGTCAAAACGTGTCGAGAAAAAAGTAGAGCTGCACAATATATTGTTTGAGCATCATCATCAATGTACATGTGAGCAATAGTCACACAGAGTGAGTTGCTGGTAAGAACATTGAAAAATGTGTGACAAACAACAGAAAATCTGAGAAAATAAAGAAGAAAACCACTGAAAAGGAAAGGAAATCACCAAAAATTAAGAAAATCACCAAAAACAAAGAAGGAAACACCAAAAATGAATAAGAAAATGACTGAAAACAAAGAAAATCACAGAAAACAAAAAGAAATGACTGAAAACAAAGAAAATCCCTGAAAACAAAGAAGAAAATGACTGAAAAAGAAGAAAATCTCTAAAAACAAAAAAGAAAATGACCAAAAACAAAGAAGAAAATCCCCAAAAACAAAGAAGAAAATCACAATATCTATCACAGGGTTAAAAAAAAAAAATCACAATGTCAGTTTTTTCCAATATCATGCAGCCCTAGGAAAAAATTTATGAAGAGTTCATCTCTAAACTTATTATGTCACTAAAACTCTCTGCGTCTGCTACGCAATGACCTCACTACCCGATGACTTCACCACCCTTCGCCCTTCCTGTCCCGACCTTTGTTCCTTGTGATCGGGATGACGTCCCGCACAGATGGAGACAGGCAGAATATGTGTCCACCCTGGATTCGCCCCTCAGTCTCGACATAGTCCTCAAAGGAGCAGTTGACTCCCGCTGACAGATCGGGTACGTTACGAGCCTGAAGGACCAGCTAGAGAGGCACAAAGAAAGAGAGACACAGAGAATGAGTGAGTGAGAGAGAGAGAGGGAGAGGGACAATCAGTGCAAGATCAATGGAAGGACATGCTGAACATGGATTGTTAGAAGATATGACATGAGGGTTAATGGGTGCTGGGGGGGGCGGGGAGTGTGAGTGAAGCTCAAGTATGCGTATAAATGACAGCGGAAGGAATAGAGAAGGGTGAGGATTTGTGTGTAGGTGTGTATGCACATCAGCAAGGTTAATATGTACGTGTTAATGTGTGCAAGGAAAGTGAGGCAAACTGTAATCAGTCAAACCTATGTGGTTACACTGATGAGCTGCTGACAGAATGAGAGCTCCCATGCATATACTGCATGTTAATAGAGCTGCAGGATATAAATGGAAAAAGGGAAAAAAGGAGCTCATTCTTAATCAAAGCTACATAAAAATGAACATGGTAATGTGTCACGCCTCCAACTCTAAATGTATAAGCCCAGCATACTCATAAATAGTGACTGTGGTAAGTAGTGCACTATTTGTCTCCAGTGGTTTGCTGCAGTGTTTTTGGTCTGGCTGCTGGAGACACTTGAAGTAATCTATTCCCAGGGACTGGGCCACAGGTGGGTCACTGGAGATTTTTTTTTAGGTCACTAAATAAACTTGTTGACTTACTTCCATAAGTAGAATAAGATTTAGAACAGTGGAAAAGTTTTGATTTATTTATATGTGTTAAAAAAAAGGGTATATTTCATTGAAAGATGGCATGTTACCTCCATCCAAATACATCTTTTAGTCTCATTTCAGTATTTAAAATATGTATAGTATGCTGACAACACACATACAGAAGGTGTGATTTATCAAATGCACTGTGAACCTCTTTACATCAGCCAGTTTTTCTATTCTAACTATGGAAATACAACGTGAGGATGGTAGTAAAAATAGCCAGGCACATTCATTTAAGCACAAATTGGCTTTTATGATCTCCTGATAAATTCTTGTGTGAATTGGGTCACAATGAGTTGCTGTTTTTAAAAAGTAGGTCCCCAGAAAAAAAAAAAAGTTGCCTAAAAAGTGAATTTTAAATTTCATGTGGGCTCAGAGCTCCTGTGGCCCTCAGCTATTAAAAAAAAAAAAAAGAAAAAAAAAAAAAAAACAGGTTCTGCTTTGACACAGACTCCTGCACACTCACTGGAACAAGTCTAAACTTTAAGAGGCCTAAAGTCACTTTAAAGAAATTAGACTAAAATAGATTTCATAACCTGCAGTTGTATTGAATTTTGAGTTAGGTGAGTCGAGTAAATGTTAATGTCCAAAATTTTTAAATAGTTAGACCTTTTTTGAACCTATATTTTACACTCTGATTTTTTTCTCACTTTAAATACTGTATAACTTTCTGGTCACTTTCTGCCAGTCCAACACTCAAACCCATTGTGTCACTTTTTTAAAAAGCCATAAAAATCTTTGACAAATTTTTTTTTTTACTTCCAACCACTGCATTGAATTAAATAAATATAAATGTCTTATTTTTAATAATTTTGTGAATTTCAAAAATGCATGCCTGATATTTAAAGTCTAGCATGGACTAACCCCCTCCTCCCTTGACAGATTTGATCAAATCCCACTCTGTCAGTGGGAGGGGCCACCAGGACCACACCCCCAGGAGACTGTGAGGGGCCACACAGATGCACTACTTTTGACCAGACTACGCTTTCAGTCACTGGAACTAAATATTGGAACAGTACACTACTCAACATAAGAATCACAACTTAAACATTGGATGAAAGGAAACCACGCCTGTGACCATCAGTAGATCGTCCTCATTGTGCTGTTTTGTGTGTTTTTATTCTGTCTTTTATCAGTTGTCTTTCTTGTCACCTGCCTTGGAATTACACATAGAAATTATCATTGTTTCCACAATCTGGCATATTTACACCAGCAATTGTTGTAGATGTTCAATAATATGCACTATCCCAAATAAATGAATGAATAAATACATAGCTTCCTTAGCTGTTAGTGGTTTTTGCTTTAAAGCAGAGGTCTCAAACATGCTGCCCAGGGGTCAAATCTGCCTAAGGGTCCAAAATGGCCACAGGGTAAATTTGTGAAATGCAAAAATGACACTGAAGATATTAACACTCAAGGATGTACAGACCAATATAATCTAAAGTGGGTCAGACCAGTAAATACTATCAGAATTACTTATAAAAAAATGACAGACACATTTTTCTCTTTGTTTTAGTGTAAAAAAAAAAGTAGAATTACAAGAAGATATTGACATATATAAACTATCCTTTCACAAAAAAAAGCATTTTTACCAATATTCTGTCTGTTATTAAATATTTTGTGTATTTGTAGACCCACTGTGACCTGTAAGTAGTAATGAATATGTGTAAATGATAAACTGAGACATAATATTGTTAAACTTGCACTTATTTTTCTTAAGAGATTTCAGGTTATTCATGTTAATCACATATATAGTTTGTTATAATGTAATTTTACTTTTTTCACTTTTCCTATTTTACTGTTTTGGACTACTTCAGATCATATTAAGCTGAATGTGGCTCCTGAACAAACATAAGTTTGAGACCATTGCTTTAACTCTTTCCCCAATAAAGACGACATTTGACAACCTCCCCATCCCGCACCTTTAATAACGAGTTTTGACACTTCTGTTATTTCACTAAAGATGTGATTTGACGACTATTAGAACAGGATCTGTTTTTCAAATGTAACAGAGACTGTCATAGGTGGAGGGGAACACAACCCATACTAGGACAACCAATAGGATTGATTTTCTTTATTT
>JAPTGZ010000022.1:26938552-26953534 GCA_029814645.1 Fowleria isostigma | reverse complement strand
CCCGCCCCCCATGCTATTTGTTACTCTTCTGCAATAAACACATACACATAGACACACAAACACCATCACCACCCTTCTATCTTGGCTCTTGGCAGTGGCAGTAGCTGGCCAGACTACTGTAAAACCCACAGGGAAGAGGAAAACTGCTTCCGAAATGGCCACATGTGCTGTCGGAGGCCAACTAAACCATTTCCAGCAAGACACTACAGTCAAACGGTAGCCAAGCTAAATGACCAATTAAATATAATACTGAGAGCTTAATTGGTGTTAGCTGATTTAGGATGACATCGTGCAATTAATGTTATAGAGAAGATACGGACAACCCTAATGGGGACCGTCTGTGTACCCCTGTATGCTAATTAAGTAGCCCAAACTGAAATATGCGGCCAAGACAGTTTCAGTTACAAAAAAAATAATAGAAGAGATAGATGATGTGGATCTGGTTTATGCAAGGTAGGCCGAGTAAGAATAATAAGGTAGGAGGAAGTGAGGGTTAAAAGAGAATGGGTGGGAAAGGAGTAAAAGCAAGGGGCTGAGGAGGGAGGGAAAGAAAAGAAGATGCACAAACAAATGCTTGTCTTGGGAATAGATGCAATCAACTCAGTCAGTCAGCTAATGACTAATTCCATTGAGAAAGGAGGGGAGCAGACAGGGAGTAGCTATGGTGTGAGTGAATCAAACAGAGAAAAACAGAGGGGTAGGGCAAAAGAAGACTTGAACTGAAGAGGGAACAGGAGACAGACAGGAGGAAGAGAGATGGATGCAGACATGACTAATTAAAGACTCCATCGGTTCGAAACATTTGAACCACAGGAACGGATGGATAAATATTTTACCACACGAGACGAGACGAGATGATGAGCCTTTCTCTGTCTCTTGGATTTGAGATACTACGAACAGAAAGATGTGAAAGAAGAATGCAGGGATGGGTGGTGAAAAAGAAATGAGCCTCTGTGAGCACGCAAACACACTCTGAGCCCAGTGAGTCTCCTTTTAAATGCCTAATTCTTCATTTTTAAGGGCTTAGCAGATGGAAACGGTAAAGCCACAAGGTCAGTTGCACCAATAATAAAGCCATTAGCCGTTTCTTTGCTAGTTCCCCTGATGCTAAAAGCAAGAGCCTTGGCCACTGCTGGAACAACAGTTACTCCTCTTAATTAGCAGTAAATGAAATCTCAGCTCAGTAATTAGACAGGACTTGCTGCCCTGCGCACTAGAACTAATAATATACAAGCAAAAAGAAACCAAAGTAAGTTCACTTTAGCTAACTGTTATGCTTAAAGATCTGCCAAAGGCATTGGTGCAGCATGGATGACTGGCTTTCCACTTGCTTGGCTATCACCAATGCTAACGCTAACAGGATTAGCCACAGGGTCAGGGCAATATGGATGGTACTGGTCAGGGACTAAGTGCAGACTAAAACCAGGCAAGCTAGGGGCAAGTTCCTGAGCCAGCTGAGATAGACTCTAAGCTTCAGGCTGGCGCTATTCCCACTCGGGGGTAAGGGCAAGGGGGAGGGGGGTAATTAGTTAGACAGCAAGAAATGCCACCATGCTGTGCCAGGAGGATGAGCACAGGGAGCTGGTGCATTTCAAGTTGTTTTTGTGTGTGCGTGTGTCTGTGTGTGTCTATCTCAGAGGAGTTTTTGATGTGTGTGGATGTGTCTGTGTGCAACAGTGAGAGAACATTGTAGCCCTGAAATACTCCAGAAGTAGAGCTGCACAATATACCGTTCGTGCATCGTCATAGTCACATCGCAGGTCCCTCAATGTGCTCTCATTTAATTGCTCTCATCTAATTTCAAGGGTACCTGACTTACGCTGCATGCAGCAATCCACCAATCACAATCATTCTTAGTCAGAAAGCAGACCACACCCCTGCACATGGAGTGAGTTGCTGGTAACATCATTGAAAAATGAGCAACGCACATGAGATAATCACCAAAAAACTAAGACTCAGTGCCACAAAGAAAAGCGACGTCAGTTACCTGGAATTAGCTACAGAATGATGATACTGAAACACGTGGTCTGTGGTCGACACCTGTTAGCATGAGAGGTAACACAACTAATTTGTTTTGACCATTTACATCAGCACCACACAGCTATTATATCCTCCTGAGTATTTTTTCATATTGCAATATATATCACAGGGTTAAAAAAAATCACAATGTCAGTATTTTGTAGTTTGTTTTTTTTAATACTGTGCAGCCCTATCCATAAGCACACAATAACCATGAGATGACACAGAAATCCACAATCATAGCAAAGCACACACAGTGGTAATAATCTGTTCTGTATGGATTGTATGCAAATGTATGCAGGTGCACCTTTAGGTACACAAATGAGTATTTCTTCATACACATAAATGTTAATCATCTTAACGTCACTAAACCAGAGGAACTAATCAAAAACAATCTATTAAGAATCTATTAGCATGGCGGTGGGTAATCTGATAAGCTGGCTACAGTCACTTCCCATAGGAGAGTGTGTGCATGTGCATACTGCGTACATTCTTCACACTAGATTAACTAATTTGATAGTAACACATATTTACACTCATTTACACTTGTCATTTGGTGTAATGGAGATGAAGAAGCTCCTCACATCCTGTTATTTACAGAGATTTAAGAAAAGTACTGAAGTGCTGTGTCTGCGGGTGTGTCTCTCTCTAAACAGTTGATCATTCCTGCCACTTAATGGCTGAGGGGTTGTGTAGCTTCCACGTGTGGTTGTTAAGGGCTTGTGGAGAGCAGCACAGCCATTTGAACACTGCCTCCTCTAAGCCAAGACTATACGCTGTGAACTGCTGGGCTTAATTGCAAGGAAATGAGCGTACAAGAGACGTTGTATGTGCGACTGTGTAGAGACACAGCCGCTGTGGGCCAAAGGTAATCTATGCCTGCTGTGCCACTCATGCCCAGCCCTCTGGACACTGCGCTGCCGTCCAACGCGCCCCAGTGTGAGTCCAAGTTTGCATATACAGCACCTGCATGTATGCGCTCATTTTGGCTTGTTAGCTTGAGATATGACATCTCCTCTGATGTTGGGTGTGTGTGTGTGTGTGTGTGTGTGGTTGTGCGTCTTGCCAGGAGTGAGAGTGCCCACGGAGCTTTGGCGCTGTTCCATCCACCAGGTGTGCTGTTGGCATGGACACAGCAATGCCAGGACTTCTCCACTCACCACGCTTCCCGTTTTACAAACGCATATTCTCCCATGTCAACATCAGGGACCATGTTTTTGTAATGCCAAAATAATTATGTTGACTGAGTGAATATTTGAAACCTATTTGTTCTCACGGCATCAAGCTTATAGGTGACCAAAATGGTGTCTGATAATCCACTATTCATCTGTGGCCTAGAAGGCTGTAGAGTCAGGTCGTTGGTTCGATTCCCCAGACTAACAGAAAAAAAGGTGTTGACTGATGTGCCCTTGAGCAAGGCACTTAGATGTCCATTAACTCCACAGGCACTTGATATGGCTAGTCTGCAGTGTGTGGTGTGTTCCTATATGTTCTAATGATGAGTTAAAAGCAGACGCTCAGTTTTGGTAGCCTGGCCAGCTATTTGTCTTTTTCAATCAGAAATCCATCTGGAATTGTGGGGTTTGAATCCTAAAATGAAGGCGGGACTAACAGATGCCGAGTAAACCAATCACAGACAAGACGGATGTGACGCTTTTGTCAAAGGAATTTAAGAATACAGGGTGTAATCTGTAATTAAATCCATATTTTTGAGAGAGTTGACGATAGATTTGTGGACTTGGAACTGACTTTGACTCACGACAAAAAAGAAGTCGTGTCTATGACGCATTGTGAAATACCCACCCCAAGACCTGTGATTGGATAGGTCAGACTTGTCTACAGTATACAGACAAAGAATCTTAACCTAATCTAATCACCTTCCAAACTTACAATGTTAATTTGAACAGTTCATTTGAGTGCCTTCGCAGCTTAACAAGGCCTTTACTGTGACGCACACTACAAAAACACGTTCTAGAAAACTCCATCATATATGGCTGTATCTGTTTAGAGTTCTGGATATTTTTAACGTTTCCTCACTGAATATTTTAAGACAAATGCTCATTTTAGTGACAAAATGACACTAAAGCATTCAAATTTATGACAGTTTGAGTCACTTATATCTTTACAGAACGCTCTGTAACAGCTGAACAGGCTTCATTCCTTCGCAGTGTGAATCTCTGCATTCACTGCTTATTTTAAGTTTATGTTTATCAGGAAAGTGTGTTAGAACAACGGGGAATTTGTGTTCATGCGGCGTTGTGACTGTTCCACTGATTACAGAGGGTTACAGGGTTCGCCTCCCCCTCTCATTGCATTTTTCATTCTATACTGTTGACAGCACGGTTGTATAGAGAAAACTAAAAGGCATTATGTGTAGGTGTATTGTAGGGCAGCATGATATTGAAAAAAACTGACATTGGGATTTTTCTTTATCCTGCGATATATATTACAATTTTCTTCTTCGTTTTTGGTGATTTTATTCTTCGTTTTGGTAATTTTCTTGGTTTTATTCCGTGATTTTCTTCTTTGTTTTCAGTGATTTTTCTTTTTTTTTTTTAGGTGACTTTCTTCTTCATTTTAGATGATTTTCGTTTTAGTTTTTTTTAATTTTATCATTTGTTTTTGGTCATTTCTTTGTTTTCAGTGATTTTTGTCCTCATTTTTGGTGATTCCTTCCTCATTTTCTTTGATTTTCTTCCTAATTTTTAGTGATTTTTCTCTTTTTCATTTCAATGTTGTTACCAGTGACTCACTCCATGTGCAGGGGCGTGGTCTGATTCAGCAAACTGAACAATTATGATTAGTGGATGGCTGTGCTCAGTGTATGTTAGGTACCCTTGAAATTCGATGAGAACAATTTGAGCTCATTTACCTCCTACATTTCAGGGCTGACCATGTGACTATTGCACACACGTACATTGTAATGACAGTGCTCAAACAATACATTGTGCGGACATACATTGTGTCTAGTATACTGAGAAAACACTGTAAATACTCAACAAGTAAAAGACTAGTAACTTTACATGTATATTGAAAAACTGGGATTCTTTGATCTTCTATTCCGAGATGTCTAATGGAGATGACCTAAAAAACAGTCTGGCCTACTCTTCACTTGGATCATGTGAGCACCCCAGCTTGCATCCAGACTTCTTCTAATCTTCCCTTAAAAATGGATTCTAGCATGGCACATTTATTATTCATCTCCCTCTGTCTTTCTTGTCCTTCTGTCTCCTTTTTCTCCCAGCTTCATCGCCATTTCTCCCTCATTCTCGCATCTCCTCTTTACTTTGCCTCATTAACCCCTGGTAGTAGTGAATTAGGATGGGAACGGCGAGGTAGTGAATGAGTGCCGTGCGGTGCAGTCACACACTGTTAGACCAGGCTAAAGTGCATTAGCACTGAGATTATCAAGGACTGAACTCTCCTCATCAATGGCATTAGCGAACACAGGGGCCACACTGTAACTTTCACAGCGATTAGCTTTGAACGTTTATGCACAGCGATGGTGAAATCAATAGACGGTACCTCGGCTTAAGAGGGGATATTTGTTAAAATTTAAAACTTCCAGCGATTCATAGGGTCCCTTAATGTCGCCAGTGCTTGTTAGTAAGGTAAGAAATATGGATCATTATGCCAGATGAGGTGCGGAGTTAGAGATACTGGTTTAATGAGCTGGCGTGGGTGGATTCATATGTGTGTAGAAGATGGGGTGGCATTACATCTTTTAAGAAGACCCCTCATTACTGTCTCCCCTTACAACCTAAGTGCTAAAACCCATTTTCAAAGATGTGAAAGATGTGTGTGCTTATACATGCAAACTTCTCACACATACATAGTTTGTCTATATTCTGTGAGTGCATTCTTCTCTTTAATGAGAAAAAATGATTAGAGAAAAATAGTGATCGCCACGTCTCCACACGTACACAACACTCAACTATTATCAGGCAGAAGAATCTTTGATCACAGACAGAGACAGCAAGACAGAGCGGAAAGAGAATCTGTGAGCAGCAGATGAAACAGAGAAAATGAGAGAGGGAACAGAGGCGATGATGGATGGATTCCTTTTACTAATTCATAACTGTGGTTTTACACAAGCTTTTTACATTAGAATGGAACTTATGGATGCCTTTTAGACATTTTTAAGCTCATAAAATAATGTAATATATATAGGGTTTTCTCACTTGCCCTAAAAATCAGAGGTGACAGCACCGTTGAATGCTTAAATATGTCACTGTGAGAAAATGTGTTCATATAGAGCAAGCGTGTGTCCACTGGGGGATGCTTTACGTTCTGTTAGGTTCACTGTAGCTACACAAGAGGACATTCCAACAGATGGGAGAAAGATGAAGCCTGGCAATAATGAGAGATAATTGATATCCACATGCTTTAGTAGGGTGCACACATGCACAGATAGTCACTGATCCAAATCTGAGAGGAAAAAAAAGCAGCAGTTTTCCTGCAGATACACCAACACATGGTCACCCTGAGTTTAGTTATAGTAACTGGGACTGTTAAAACGCAGGCTGAAGCATATGAGTGAAGCCTTTATGGCGTAAATAGCTACAAGAGGCTAGCTGGCCAGCTCCCCAACGTGATTTCATGCTACGTTGCATGCTAAGAGAAGGTTCTTTTGGTGAGAAAGGAAAAGATAGACTGTATATGCTTGAGTTGTCACACAAATTATGGCTTAAGTGGCCTGTATATAATAGGGAAAAGCCATTTAAAAGCTGTGTTGTCAGGAAGAAGAAGAAACCACTGAGGAAAATGACACATTTTGCTGTTAATTTGAGAACATCCTGATAAGATTGGATGACTGATGGAGCTCTGGGAAATGGCTAAATTAAGTGGAAAAGGAGTATTGAATGCAGGGTGTAAGTTATCTGTTTTGTCTTGAAGACTCCAGCTTCACTTCTCTTCCTTTCAAACAAATCTGATCCCTATCGTCCTGCTCTCCGTTTCCTCTACGTCTGTGTCTGTGTGACCACATGGAGTTTTGTGAACTAATGACCGAGGGCCACCAAACGCCTGCACAAAGCAGGCCTCTGTGCTGCTGCCCGGGCCAAACAACTCGTGGCTCCGCCGGCTCAGCCAAATGATAACACAAACCCCACATGAACACAGGAAAGTCACTACATCAGATTTTCTGATTTTAGATTTTTATCTCATAAAGCACAAAGATAAATACATACAGATGAAACAAAGCTTTTCTTTGTTATTGTACATTTTTAACTAATTTAATGGTTAAATATTACTGATATGCTTCCACAATCTGTTTATTTGTTCTTTTTTGGTAAAGATCCTGTCTGTAGAGTCTGGGAGGTGGACAAGCACACATGCCTACACACACAAACACACACACACACACACACACACACACACACACACACACATATATATACAGGGGAGTTTGACAGGGCAGCATTATTCACTAGTGGAATAATAATCATCAGTCAATTAGGCTGTGACACCGGCAGTCCCAGTGGAATACATCAGTGACATAACACTGCTATATACACATAGAAAAGACAAACTGCCACTTGTTATTAACCCCTTTAATGCCAGGTGACCAAACCCCCAAAAAAACACAGTACTTATACAACTGATAAATACAACCCTCAAACATAGAATTTTGGAATAAATATCTCTGAGACAAGGCTGAGTGATTTAAAAAAAAATAAATAAATCAATTTTATATCGTGTTTTTTGAGGAATCACAGAAATCCTGTCATTAAATTAGCAAAACACAGCTGCCAAATGTTCCTGCTCAGTAAATTCTTTTTAAAGAGGTCAGATAACAGTGTAATTATTGCATTGTGTTGTAGAGCGTTGCTTTATCGGTCATTTGTTGCACCACACTTGCTTGGTTAGCACATTCCCCAAGTCTATATTTGATGATTCTTAATTTCAGAAGTGTTAAATTTTTACCTGCTGGGGTTTTGTTATTTTAGTGCTACTGAAGACATAGATGAAAAAATGAGCACTTCAAACCGAGCAGAATTAAAGTGACTGTGAACTGCTGTTCCAGCTGCAGAACTCCCACATGCAGTAATTCTGATTTACACTGATCTTTTGCTGTAGCAACAGTGCACAAACAATGGCGAGTGTATAAATGTTTTCAATTCATTACAAAACTGTGGTGAGACAAATTAGACTATGACAGGCCAAAACAATCTAGGTAATTAACAGGAAACAGTGAGAACTGTCATAGCGATATGGGGAACAGAGGAAAAAGTGGACATACTGTTTACTTCATCAGTGGGCAGATTTACTTTAGCTTTCTTTAAGCTGTTGTCTAAATAAAGTCACTGAAGTAGGTCTTCAAAAACCTTTAGGGAAAAGTGTTAACTCTTTCTCCCTTGGACACTTACTAGGAACAACCCATATATGTGTTACTAGTTCTACCCATGGGCCATTATGTTTTTCCAGTGTGTTGTTTCTTTTTTCAGTGGCTACAATCATCACTACTTCAGCAAACTTTGGAATAAGTGAAAATGTATTATTATTATTATTATGAGTTTTAATTGTTTAAATATTTTGAGAAAAATAAATAAGATTAAATTAAAAAATAAAATTAAAGAAATTAAAATAATTTTAAAAATAAAAACATAATAAAAAATAAAAATAATTAATTTAAAAAATGAACAAAGAAAGAAAGAAAGAGGAAAAAAAAGAAATACATTTTATTATTCAATCTTATTCATTGGCGTGGTATGGGTTGTGGTCACTTCCATCTATCAAATCATCTGTTACATTTGAAAAAACTGAATCTATTCTAATGGTCGTCAAATCACATCTTTAGTGATGTAACAGAGGTGTCATTACGGGTACAGGTCGTCAAATGTCGTCTTTATGGGGGAAAGAGTTGCCATGTGGCTGTGACTAACCAGCATCATAATTCAGATCATGGATACTATTACCCAAATCTACACAATTATATTTATTCCTTGTAAAAAATATGGAATAAGTACTTCTGATATTATATCCATCTGTCCTTGCCATCATCAAGGTTTGTGTCATTGATGCCCAAATACGATGAATGGACAGTGGGCAGCAGCTCCACACACACCTGAGCCTGGCACAGTCACAATGGACACACCGCGAGCACTGGGGGCTCCAACCACCTGGCACACTGGCCACATACAAACAGCAGATGGCTCGCATTGGACCCCGACGGAGGGCGCAGCTGAGGAATCCTCACTCATGTCTGTGTGCAAGTGTGTGTTTGTGTGTGCAGAACCCCCCAAAAAAAGCACGTTATATTAGTATCGCACTATCGACAAGAACACACTTTTTGAGCCGAGCCCCTCTGAACACCTACTGAGACATCCAATACACTGTGTGTGTGCATGTGTGTGTGGGTAATGATGCATGGCCTTTCTTTGTCAATGTTCAACAGTGCTTCAGGATACAGAAGTGGCCCAGACAAGTCGTCCAAGTCACTTCACTCGGCTGTTTTTCTGGTCCATCTGCTGACCGCTTTACCACTCAGACAGAGGTGACTTAGTCGTTTCAGATGACGAGATGAAAGAGTGGAAGTGAGACACGCTACATCATGTAAAGTCAGTTTGCTGACAGATGAACACAGACGCAAAGTGACCAATGACAGGATGAGCCGAGCGGACGGAGATAATGAAGCAGTCAGAGGGAACGGACGCTTTTAATCCTAAATATTAAGTGCAGCGGACAGCCGGTCCACTGCTGTGTCCTTGACCACAGCGGCATCCTGATGACCGCTAGAATTAGTTAATCACACCCGTGGACGTCACCTCTCTTCATCACTTCCTCTTGGTGCTTTTCGCCCTATCTGCTTCATCTTCCTATCTCCCTTGCTCTCCCTGTATCACTCCTATCTATGTTCCATCAAACTAGGACTCATTAGTAAAAGCTTCCCCTGTGAGAGTGTGTGTGTTTGTGTGTGTGTTTGTGTGGCCAACAGAGCTCAGTGGGACTTCATTAGTGCATTAAACATGTTGTTTATGTCACTGTCTTGTTGCTGTGGACAACCTTGAGAGGTTGAGTCAGGAGAAGTTAGTTAAAAATAGATCAAACGATATCAAAGCACTTCAGATCCAGTCAAGTCACGAATTAAATGGTGTAACAGGTTAAGTAACATAACTTAAGGCATTTCTAGGGACCATAAGGAAAAAAAAAAAAAAAAAAGCCACATCCGGGCTGTTTATCATTATCTATGCATCCATAATGATAATATTTTGGGGGGTTTTCGCCTATATTTAATCTCTTCTGTCTTTTAATGTGTGACTTTAATGGTGATTCTTTATGTTCATGTGCAGTCATCTATATTATTTTCTGAATATTTTCCAAAATCAGCTTCATTGGCGTTTTCCATCAGAAACACAAGGCACACAACTGAAGTGATGGCTCTTTGGTGCAGTTGTTAAACACACACTGGCATATTAAAGCAACGTACTGCAGCATTGCCAGGTGATGTTCCACACTCATACCTCTGCTGAGTGCATAACAGCACTGAGGAAAAGACACATGAGAATCAGTAAATAAATAAAGGGACTGTTGCCAAGCTAACTGAATGGGTGTCATTTTGACAAATGCACAACACTGTATCTTAGTCAACACTGTATTGTTTGTTGTCTTTCACTCCCTCATAAACACACGCACGTGCACGCACAAATCCATGGCATCACAGCGAACACATCATTATGCATATTGTGAGTGACAAACACACAAGCACTGCATGCATACACAAACACGCATTAAACGCACACAAACACACAGGCTGATTATACATTCATAATACTGAATGGATGACAGGTCTTGAGCAGTGCGGAGGGAAATGGGGGGAATTCTAATGAGCTACCATTTACCCCGAGAGCTCTGTCCTCCATAGACTGGATACACACTAACAAAGACGTGGGGCACAGAAACAAATGACACACAAGTAGAGAGTTTTACTGAAGTCCGCCTTAGCAGAGTACAGAGGAAGTTTAAGGGTGAAAACACTCCAACACCATTTCTGGCGATTTGTTGGGCAGTATGTCGAGATCGGTGACATGAGTCTGTTTGCGCGACCGGTCGTCATTAATGCCATCACCATTCTTTTCAGCTGATTCAACATGTGTAATTGGCCATTACCAGATCGTTCAGTCTGACCAATCTGACTGGTGGAGGGATAGCCCGTGATTGGCCAATCAGTGTACGAGAACACCGGAATCTTTCTTCTTCCACAAGAAGAAGCCCGAAAGCTGACGTCAGTATTACCAGCCATCTGTTCAACGAGAACAACTATTCTTCTTGACTACTCAACACTCTCTGTTAGGGATGGGAAGATTATCCAAACTGTATCTATACGCCAAAAGCCAGTTTGTGGAAAGTCATGGTTTTATTTGATAAATAAATATTCATCTAATTGAATGTCACTGCATATTCTCTTCCAGACTAAGAATGGGCTTAATCACTCTGTATTGTGATTTGGATGTGAATTGTATCGTATCACATCATGAGATGCCACACATGCATATTTAATATATCGGATCAGAGATGCTGGATCGAAATGCATATTGTATCAGCTTTACAACTAACATTCCCATCCCTACTTTCTGTTGATAACAATAACTGATGACAGTGAACTCTGTGTTTTGTAGTAGTAGTCAATTTGGTGTGTTCTTTACACTTTTTTGACAGTCAGTGAGACAGAGGCTGACATCAGTTGAGCTAGCTTTTCTAGCAAAAATCGGTAGTCCATTTGGTGTGTCTTTGCCATAAAGCTTATGTTCTATCCGAAAGAGCCAGGGCCATACAAGACAACAAAAAAAAAAAAACAGACATGGGAAAACCAAGAATTATTCCAATTAAAACTGATGAGTAACCTGAAGTAGAGCTCTTAAACTGAGAAGAAAGACTGTATGTGATATTGGGACACTGCAGTAACATTTTATGTCTAACATGACTAACATGACAATGGATGAAGGAGTGAACAGGGACTAAACAGCTTGTTAAATGGAAATGCTTTAAAGTGACTATTGGAGGTTATGTCGGAAATGGCTGTTCATAACACAAACGGTTCTTCCTTCAGTTAATCTCAGTATAAAAAGTGTAAGGGCAGTGCTTGGTGTAAACACATAACTAGCAATCAGCATTTATATCTCACTCTTAAATCTCAAAGCTTGAGTCATAAGATAATAAGGCTGAAAAATGTGTCACTAAACACACTGAAGTACAATGCATGTCTGTGTCCAATGTACTCCTATTGTGCAGGAATGATTCATGCAGTTTCACAACTACTGCACCTGCACAAAACAAATCAAAAACAACTCACAATACAAAAACAATGACAAAATACACCAAAAATCAAGTCCTACCTTCTTCAGTTTTCCATTGCGTGTGCCAACAAAGGCCACCGTGTTGCCGCGGTAGTCGTATGCCGCCACCGATGTCATGCCATCGTCTTTATCGATGAAGAGCGGTGTGCCCTCGATGGTGCTGGTTCCCCCCAGAGGCTGGTTGAAGTCCTGCCCACAGAAGTTATCATCTATCTGCAGAGGCTGGAGAAAGGAAGAAAAAAACAACAATCAGACATGAGGCCAGAAAACAAAGAGCGAAATTGCTGATAATTTCATCCATGACTCGCAGCATTGTTTATGGTGTGTTATTTTACAGTATTGATTTTGCACTTTATGCTGGGGAGGAGGTGATGAGCTGAGTGTTTTCTCTTCAGTAAAGGACTCCTACAAAAGGACATTCTTTTTAACCCATAAAGACCCAAACATCCACCATTGATCTAAAGCATTTGCTGATGTAAAATGTTAAATACCTGTTAATCCAGTAATCCTATCAAAGCATGTAAATAATTGAGGTAAAATGCAGTTTGTCATCTTGCCATGGTCATCAGATATGACCCATTTGGACATTAAAAAGCTACATAGCAAGCATGAAACACTGTCATCTTCTGTAACAATGACTCACCAGTAAAACCCATGAGTTTCACAACTCAAAGTGGATGGAGATGCTTGTTTTATGTTCATATAATCATATATTTTACTGGAAAAGTTATCTTTAATTCAGATTTCTTTGTTTTGCAGACTGATCTCATGAAATCACGTTGTATGTTACACCAGCTCTTATGGCATTTGGCGTGCTTACATGTATGCATTTTTTGTCCTTTTGTTATTCAACCCCATTTGATCACATGTCAATTTACAGCAAAATCTCTGGTTCACATAACCATAACCCCTACCCCTAACTCTAACCCTAACCCTCACTGCGTGGTATTTGACACGGTGTGAGCTCACAAGCAGAAAGCTTATAATGCATAGAGGTAAAACACCAGTTAGCAGCAATTAAAAGTACTGTGTATATTTATGAAATTTCATGATGTTACATTGCTGTTTTGATACAATAACCTTTGAATTTACTCCGAGCTTTTATGAACATCTACATGATCAGTAGATTAACGATGGGGAAAATACTGGATTTTCATTGAAAAATGCATAAAAAAAACAGAAGACAATCTAATAAATGGTGATAAATCACTTAGGAAAGACCAAAAAAATCCTTTTGTACATTGCGACAAAAATAGTTTTGGGTCTTTATGGGCTTAAGTGAGCAAGCATAAGATTTGTACATATATATATATATATATATATATATATATATATACAGCTGAAAAAAACAAAACTGTTGAAAACTACAAACACTATAGCCCAGAGGCCAGTTCCATCATTAATGTTTGGACTTCACTCAATCAAATGTTAAAAGCAGTGGGAGTACACAGAGGGTTGTAGACGCATAAATGCTTTTACTTAAAAATCCATACGTTAATTCAATTTAACAATCTATTGAAAACCCCACCATTCATAATCACACGCTCCATTGTCCCAAAGTAAATTCCACCACGGGAAAGTTTGAATAAATTCTAAAGTGTTCAGTCACGCCGGTGACATGGATGTAATGCTGTTGACCATGTGACAATATGTGGAGCATTCCAGTGTCACGAGGTCCCCATCGCCCTGGGCACTCCACTGACCCATATGATGTTTAACCAGTCACACAGACATCTATATATATATATATATACACACACACACACACACACTACAATCAGCTGCTGGAGTGGAGTTTAAGTGCCACAGACAATGACTGGTTTGTAAAATGTAACTTTTTCTGCAAAGCATTTTCATCAGTGCTGATATTGATGAGTGTGTGCTATTATACACATTTTCATAGTGAGTAAAACAAGTCAAAGCACAGCCTGATTATTTCCATTGACCATAAGATTTAATCAGTTAATTAGCTGAAAGGAAATTAAGAGACCACATTTTTTTTTATATCTGGTCAATATCACTCTGGCATGTTCTATTTGTACACAATTTAATGACAAATCAGCTTTAAAATTTTACAGTTAACATTAGTTACTCAAGCATTAATGCTACCTTTTCTACTGTAGCTTTAGTATCAGACCTGACACAAAGTTGTGCAGGTGAAAGCATATGTATGTCAGACATGAGGCTGTCGACTGACTGCTAAAGTGTCGGACTGAATAGGCATCAGCGTGAGTAAATCAGAACCTGCAGATGCACGTGTGTTGGTCCACACATGCACACTTAGGTAGTGTGTAAATGGCGGTGTAATCCACAGTTTTATCACTACATCATCTGATTGATCCACACAGGAGAAAAGATAACACCCTCCCCCTCGCTCTCTTTCTCCCTCCCGATCTGCCTAAATTGCCTGCAGCTCAGCACACGTCAATAAGCCGTTATTCTGCCTTTTTCTACTTTCTCACTCTTTCTCTCCATCTTCCAGCCGCTACGGTAACAGAGTAAACATCAATATCCCCTCCCTGTCCTCTCCTACCTCTGTCCATCTAACCCTTCGCGCTTAATCGCTCTGGGTTTCTCTTTTCATCCATCCCTCCACACCAAGACTTCATCTTTCACCCACGACTCTGTCACTCATTCACCTGTTTGGGCCTATACTATGTTATGGGAG
>JAPTGZ010000022.1:26904408-26916764 GCA_029814645.1 Fowleria isostigma | reverse complement strand
TTGCATCGATGCACTACTTCAACAATAGGAGGCGCTGTCTGTTATTACTGCCGCTTGTTTTGACGCCACGGTAGCAAGCATCACCCTTATTCATTTCTATGGGATGAGTCCCAACATGTGAAGACGCTTCCGCAAAGCATTGTGGGTACGCGGTGTGTCCAAATCAGTGGCTCATGGCGAGTTTTGTTTTACAAACTTATCCTCTTTTTGAAACACATACTGGAGAACACATCACAGAGGTTCTGAAGTCTGCTAAAGTAGAGTGGGAGCTTGAAAAGACTAATCATGAAATAGCCGTTGTGACGAATAACGCACGGAACAGGGACATTGATGTGACAGAGGCTACTGGAGCTACAAGCTAATCATCATGTAGCCACGTGTTTGAACAGCAGTCTGAATGGAAAAAAAAATGATTTGAATCGTATATTGTGGACTCAAAATCAAGATTTGAATCGAATTGTGGGGTGAGTGTATCCTTGCATCCCTAACTTTAACCTTTCTTAAGTGATTTATCATCATTAATTATAAGTTGTCCTCTGTATTATGCATTTTTTCAGTGTATTTTAATTTACTGATCATGTAGATGTTCATAAAAGTTCAGAGTAAATTCAAAGGTTATTAAGGCAGCATCTGACATTCGTCACCAATTTTTCATCAAATCTGTAAAACTCAAGTTTTTATGTCAGGAATCCATTAGTTTTTCCACGATTACACACCTGAATCACTTCCCTTATGGTGAACAACTTCAAAGACGACTCCATCACAAGCAGCCCATTTGTTTGCATACCAAACCAACATGTCTGTCAGGCCTTTTCGGAAATTTTGTTGCAAAGTGCATTGTTGGAGTGTTAATTCCACACAGCTGCAGTATGGCCACAGCAAACACTGAAATGGCTTCATTGCTTCTTGCTGCTGCGGCTGTGTGGAATTCCGAAAAAGGCTCGAGTGAAGGTTTGGTTCCAGTTTGGTATGTAAACACATGGACTGCTCTCGATGGAGTCATCTTCGAAGTTGCCATGAAGGAAGAGATTCAAGTGCGTAATCACAGAAAGACTAATGGATCCGTGATACTTAGGCTCTCACTTGGGTTTTACAGATTTAATGAAAAATTGCTGACAAACATCATACAGTGTTTTAAAAAGAAACACAGAAAACTGAAGAAAAACATGACTCTTCAGCAAAGATATCAATAATTGAGTGTAAAAATAAGTATCTCCATCCACTGTCATTGATCCAACTCCATGGGTTTTACTGGTGAATCAATGTTGTAGAAGACTACCGTTTCCACATTCATTACGGAGCCTCTGAACATCCAAGTGAGTCATATCTGATAACCATAAAAAGATGACAAACTGTATTGTACACTAATTATTTCCATTAATAGGATTGTTGGATCAACAATTATTAAGCATTTTAGATCAGTAGATGGTCTTGGTCACCAGTGGGTCTTTGGGTCTTTATGGGTCAATGTCAGATTAAATAAAGGACATGAGCAACAAGCTAAATAAACTCTATTCAGAAAACTATACCTAGCAATGTTGTGTAATGCCTTTAGGTTTGCTGTGTTAAGAGTGTACCTGTGTGAGTCATATTCGCCATAACGTATGCAGGGCCATGCACAGCGGATCAGTTAGTAAAAACCAAGTCTAGCTGAGGCTATCACCCCCAGATCACTCACTGCATCGAACCACTTTGTGTTTATGTGTGCCCCAGTTGCTACTCCTCAGTGAGTGACATTTCACAAATCCGGGGGACTGGGCTAATGATGTCCGCTGTCTGAGTAAATCAAAGTATCAAGAGTTTGTGGAGAGAGTGAAAACAGGTAAAAGAAACAGTGGGGGAAAAGAGAGCAGGGGAAAGAAACCTAATATCCCTAACATTGCAGCCTATAGAAGAGATTATTTTAATGAGTGTGACATGGGAAGGCTAATGATCATAAAGGAATATTAACCCTTGTGTGGTATTCTTTTTTTTCTTTTTTTGCCATTGCTAGATCACATTTTTTAATTAAAGTGCTACTCCTTTTAAATGTAATATAATCAAGCTATGAGGGGGGGAAAAATGATTAAAACATAATTACTCATCATTTTTTCTTCCAGTGAAAAAAGAAAATGGGTCCCACAGACCCAAACACCATACAAGGGTTAACTTTCTTATTCTTTTTGTTTGATTGGCTGCTTTGTAAGTTATACTCTGAAAATGTCCGTACCACTGCTTTGGATAAGTTCATGTGCAATTTCAACAATTTTCTCAAGAAAAGGTTGTGTAGACAATGTCAGTTGTCTTTGCATTCATTCATTCTTTTATTATCTGAACCCCTTTTATCCTCATTAGGGTCATTGGGGTCGTTGGAGCCTATCCCAGCTACTAATGGGTGAAAGATGAGCCGCCAATTCATCGCAAGACTGAGACAAACAACCAATCACTCTCACATTCACAACTACAGGAAATTTAGGTAGGTTGTCTTTGCAGGATTGAATAAGGAATGTTACACACTCTGCTTCTTAAGTGAGCAGTTATCACTATAGCTGACGTGTTCTGCATCATGTTAACATTCACTCAAACAAATGTATTTAGCATCCAGTGGTTCATGAATGTAAAAAATATTCAATAAGAAAGAGGTTTTGATAGCACATATTCAACACCATGCAACAAAAAGCAGTAAGAGATAATATAAAATCGTGAGCTTACCGAGTTGATGCAGGCGAGCTCCTTGTTGAGAAGCCAGGGTAAAGAAAGCTTTCCATCTCCCTTGTAGCAGGACTGAATCCTTTCTTTGATCTTCTCCTTGATCTTCTTCAGGGTGAACAGACACAATGCTGACTCTTTGGGTGGTTTGGCCCGATTCTTCTGACCCTGAGAGAAGATTGTGAACAGGATGTCTTCATTCTCAGAGATCCCCAGAGAATTGGCCAGCTGCCGGCCTGGCCGAGCCAAGTACGCATCCTGCACCAGGCGGTACTCTACCCCATCCTTAGTGCAGCCAATGGGGAACTCAACATAAGAGTAAAACTTGGGGTCATCCACACAGAGCCGGACAATTTTAGAGGTGAAGAACTGCTCTCCGCTGGCATCTGGTGAAGTGAGTTGGGTGTCCAGCTGCATGGTCAAATAATAGACAAACTGCTCACTGCTGAAGCTGTATACATAATAAATGTCAAAGGCGGGAAACTTTGAAAGAGTGTCTGAGGGGATCTTAAGCTGAGAGGAGACAAACTCGTCCTGATAGACAAAACTGAACATGTCTGCATTCTCTTCATTCTCCATCAACTTGCGACTGGACAGGGTAGGAAAGTACTCAGACTTGCCATCAATTGGGGTTCCAATAAATAACTTGCTGGTAGGACTGTGAGGGGAGCTTATGATCACCCCGGACATGGTACCGGACTCTGCCACGCTGGACAGGTAGTGCTCCTTGCGATGGTGAGGCTCGCCCAATTTAAAAAGGTCATCAAGACGTAGAAATTGGCAGATTCCCTGTGAGGTACTGCCGCAAGCAATGAGTCGATTCTGGGCATAGTCTATGAGGAGAAGCTTGTTCACATTGGGGGTCTGGGCTAGATCATGAGGGCAGGACTGGACACTGGGTGGGGGATAGCACTTCTCATTGTCCACCACCGGACCAGTCATATGGCTCCGCAGTTTAGTCAGGTTGCTAGACAGTTTGAAAATCCAGTTGACAGCTCCCACATAGACTTCCCCTGTTTTGTTGTGGATGGCCAGATGTGTAAGTCCCCACTCAGCAGGGACAAATCGTTTGAAAGGCGGGGGTTGGCCTCCAGCAAGGGATGAGCTCATGACAAGCAAAAGCCCCAAGAGGAGAAACAGGTTTCCCAGGCCAGGGGAAGCCACTGACCGAGCGAGGGGATACATATCTGGGCAGGTTAGAGGCAAGGCTTAGGGGGATGGGGGAGGAAAAAGAGAGGAGGAGGAGGAGGAAAAGCTCTGGTGCCAGTCACCCAATTCAGGATTTTATTTATTTTCTGCTCAACTGTCAAAGGAATAAGGAGGACAGTTAGAGGGACAGAGAACGATGAAGGGATGGGGAAACAAAACTCCTATTGATCAGCTGTCCTGTTGTCAGTGTTGCAAGACGTCATCAGGAATATCATCCACAGAGGCACAAGGTGGGAGCCCTGTAAGACAGAAAAAAAAACATAAAAATCACTGAGCGTCCAAGCAACATTCTCCATTGATTATTCATCAAGCAAGCAGAGATGCCTAAAAGGCTTTGAAATTGCACAGCTGAAATTAGAAAAAAATTCAGTTGACATTTGCCTGGGTGATAAATAAATGATATCAAATCAAATCAAGTCTGGAGGGCAAATGTGTGCCGGCATTTAATTATGGCTGATGATAGCGGGGGAAGCATGTGCCTATTATTAAAGGCTCTGTATTGTGAGTCTTGCTGAAATGAGTAACTGACTCACAAACGTTTGAATATTTCATAACTTCCAACGTTACCATGGTGGCTCTAGAGGAGGTTTGTGTATCAAAGAATGCCAGTGGGCAGTGTTCCATTGATGGTAAGCAATTTATAGCCAGGTCTGCTTGAATGCGTTCCTGTCAAAGGTTGAGATACATCAACAAACTACCCCAGCAACCTGTCATTGTAATTAGGCCTATACTTCTGGCGATATTATCCATGCATCAACTTCTTGTGACAGCATAGCAGGTTGTTTAAAAGGCTATGCATTTTCTCAAGTAGTTACAATGACAGTATATTAAGTATACAACAGCAGCAGCAGATATTACATAAATAAAACTATGAAAGTTATTTCCTCAGAATGTTGCTGCCTGTCAAGCAAGATTATGAGAAATATAGTGTCCTTAACCAATCAGAGTACAATGAAAAGCTGCAGGCTGGTCAATTTCCTGTGAGATAAAGTTCACCGCTATATTGTCATAAATGGCATCTTCAACCTCATCGAGCCCTGGCAAGTCTCAGTTTACTTGCATGTGTGTAGCTCAATTTCTAATTTTTCCCTCTAACACAAGCTAATACTGGGGAAAAAACAAGAAACAAGAATGTGATTTGGGAAACTTCTTCCACTCACTACACCTCGAAGGTACATGACAACCTGGGCTACAGTCAACACAGGAAGATACTCAAAGCACAACAGAGGTAATTTATGATAAGAATTACAGGTAAGGGACAGGGAGGAGGAGAAGGGGAGGAGTCAAAAGTCTGAGTATTTGCTCTTCTCAGTGTCCTCCAACGAAAACACAATGATGATCAGGAGCAAGATTTCCTTGGTGTGTGGTGCTGCTTGACAGGCCAATCATGTTGCTGCAGTACCGGGACATTAGTTCTCCTGTAAATGCTGATTATGCAAAACAGGACGCAAGTCTCCCAGGGACCCCACACTTCAATTTCACCTTGACTATCAAAGTGTCTGTGCGAAGGGTGTTTTATGACCACACGAATCGGTAGAGATGAGACAGAGTACATGGAGATGAAGAGAGGTAGAAAAAGGGGGAAGGGGGACGAGTATGGTAAAAATATTATACAAAGGAAAATTCAATCAGAGCGCTAAAAGAAATGCTTGTTTCCACTTCTGTTCTCAATCGGCAAGTACAGTGTCTGTGAGTAAGAGGGTGTGGATATAAAGGGAAAAAATCCATTTGGGCGAATATTTAAAGAATTAAACACCGGTGGAAGGAGTCACCGAATTGCTCATCAATTTTAGTCATTGCCGCAGCATAGAAAATGTGACCGAGAGGAGAAATTGAGAGAGAGTGAGCTGGAGAGAAGAGAAATAGCAGCCATGGTACTCATGGAATAGCAAACCATTGCTCAGCTGAGACAAAGCCAGCCAGGTTCAGGGAGAGGTAGTGTCATCCAATTTCCTCAAATGAAAAGCCAGGAGAAGACAAATGTATAGCAGAAAGGAACAGAAAAAGAGGGAAGAAAAGTGGAAGATAAAAGAGAGAAAGTTTGAGACGGAGAGAAACAGGGGCTGCTCGGACAGAAAGACAAAGAGTGGGGAGCAGAGGGAACCAAACCGGAGGCAGGAGTTCTGCTGCATTTTAATCAGAGCTCTACCTGCGCTTGAATCAAACACCAGGGGAGCCTCGCGGATAGAGGCACCTGGGCGAGGGAACTGCAGAGAGAACGGCCTCAACTGCAGTGATCAGATATACCCCCGCTCTCCATTCGGTGAGATTAAAATGATTCGACACAGAATGCAGCCTCTTCGACATAAGCAAGCGTAATAAAGTGACGAGCCAGCCTATAAAAAAACTAATTTCTTGCTCACTGGTACAGCCGCACCGCACGACAAGAGCAGATGTCAATTTAAAGTGTGGCGACGCGTAGGGAGGCCGGCTGCCTCATTTTCCTTTTGTCATTTCCAAGTGAGGGAGAGATACAATGAGGCAAAGCAAAGCGAGCAAATGAGAGAAGCTGATAAAGAACAAGAGAGAATGTTAAAAAAAATGTCCCTGCAGTAATTCCTCTTCATTTTGGCCAGCCACAGCTTGATGTAAGAGGGTGTGAATTGTACAACAAATTACATCTGGGGGCCTCTGGCTGCTTGTTATCTATCCGAATAATAAGACAATGACATCATAACGCACTTTAACAAATGCAACAAAAGGACAAAGAAACAACATGGAATTATCCAGCTCCATATTATGAGCTTTGGGAAGCCATGCCATCACAAATGCCTCCCTGTGCTCAAATCTGTCACTTCTCTTCAAGGTGAACATGTTCAATGGTCCTTTCTCAAACTTACCAAAAAAAGTACAAATATTGCTCATATTTATGGTAAATGGTTGGTACTTATATAGCAGTTTTCCACTCATTAATGGTGCTCAAAGCGCTTTACAATACAAACCTCACATTCACCCATTCACACACACACACTCATACACCAGTGGGTGGCTGCCATTATGGAAGGCACTACCAAGCCTCACTGGGGGAAATTTAGGGTTCAGTGTCTTGCTCAAGGACACTTCGACATGTGGACAGTTGGTGGGATTTGAATCGCCGACCCTTCAATCATTGGATGACCCACTTTACTTACTGTGCCACAGCCACCTGTTTTTAAATTTCTATGCTTTTATTCTCTCTCCTTATCCATTCTATAACTGTTCAAAATTCAATTTCTTATTGAACTTAAGTGAAATGGTTGGAAAAGCACTGGAATAAAATTGAGTGCCATATCTGGCACCGTCAAGGAAAAACATGTCAATCATTTTGGGCTGGAGCGTGTCTGTGGTGCTTTGGGAATGGGCAGCCACCGTATCAGGGGAGAAGAAGCCGTTATCACATCAGGGAAAAGCATTAGAGGACGGCTGTAAGGGGCCAAGTTGATTGGATTTGATATCGGGATGTCCTATCAATTGGCAGTACTGTGTCCCTACAGGGTTAGGAATAGGAATGAAAGGGTGGTAAAAGACTTAACAAGGGAAAGGCTTGGAAGGAACCAGTCCTTTCTCAGGTTTTGCCATGTTTTGTTTGTTATAACAGTGGTGGGAATCGTGAAGGGAGGGGGCGGCGGTGTCTTTTCATGTGTGGAAATTCCAGTGGCTGGTGGTGAAGTGGCGATCTGCTGGTGACTCTTGCGAGCTGAGCTGGATCAGCTCTCCCTCTCTCACCCTCTTCTCCAAAGCAGCTAAACCTGTCCGCTCAGATAATGGTCGCTGCTCAGCCCTAGAGCTGTGCTGATTTATTGCCTGTGGCATATCAATTACAGCACTCGCCACTGGAGGGGAGAAAGAGGAGGAGAAGGTGGTGAGAAAGGGATGATGAGGAGGAGGGAGGAAGGAAGGAAGGAAGAAGAGCTGCACAGACAAATTCTCTCGCCACTGCATTGTATCACAACATGTGGTTCACAGCTGGGAGAATGGGAAAAATTGTGAGGGAAGAAGTGAAGATTTAGGAAGAGAAAAATAAGCATGTGCTAAGGGAGATGAAAGAAAATGTGATTTTGATGATGGGGTAAAAGCTTTTGAAAATTATATAAACTGACACAAACTAATATATGCAGAAATTGGCTGCACAATATATTGTTTGAACATCGTCATTGCAATGTACTTGTGCGCAATACTCACATCGCAGGTCCTGCAATGGAGAAGGTAAATGAACTTAACAGCTTATTTCAAGGGTACCACCAATCACAATCATTCTTAATCAGTTTGAAGTGAGTCTATAGGTAGGTTTCCATTATCCTCAGAAATGCACAAAATGCCAATTCCACAATAGAAAACTGGTAATGGAAACACAGAGATGTCAAAGATCAAAACAAAATTTTTATGCTCTCATGAGGCAGTTTTTGAGATCTTTCAATACAGAAGTATTGCACAAAAGTGAAACAGAAACACATTTGGCACATCTTCACTAGTCATGGCCATGACAAGTCCGGTGCCACCAGAGGGTCAGTAACATAACAGTTCATTAAACGTTGCCTGGGTCACTTGGAAATTCTGGATCCACAACTGGTTAACAAATTTTGTACAATTCTCTACCAGAAATCCATTCTGCGTGGACTGCCAAGGGAAAATCAAGTGAACCTGTTGCGAGTTACGCATGAACACACCTCTCTCTCTCTGCGAAAACTATGACATATTGTGAGACGGACAGATAGGACTTCACTAGACTTACACATCAGAAGCTAAACACTCTTCAATGGAAACACCTACAAGTATACTTTGTCAAAATTGTAGAAATATTGCTTTTATTTTGCTGAAAAAACTGGATTGGAAACCCAGCTACTGATAACAACATTGAAAAGTCAGCAACAAACAAGAGAAAATCACCAAAAACAAAGACTTGGTGCCAAAAAAAAAAAAGCAACGTCAGTTATCTGGAATTATTTCAGCTGCAAAATGGATAACATAGTCTTTGTCGACAGTGCCTTGGAATTGTTGCCGCAGCCAGAGGTAACACAAGTAATACGTTTGACCATTTGCGTCGACATCACATTGCTACAGTATATTATATCCTCCTGAGTACTTTTTCATATCACAATATATATCGCAGGGTTAAAAAAAAATCGTAATGTCAGTTTTTTCCAATATTGTGTAGCCCTAATTGCAACTCTAGAATAATATAGGACATATCAGAAAGCTGTGTACGCATACACCACATACACCAACCCACATGCAGTGTCTGTGCACACAAAAAAAGCACAGCACAATCCAAAGCATTATGCATATGTTAATTGAAATGCACATGTACAAAACTAAATGTGTCCCAATCATAATCTGTCCTCCACTCAGCAGCCAACGCACTCCAGAGATTGGACATGTGCCCAGGAGGAGAGGAAGACGGGTGAGGCATGGGTGAGGAATTGAGGAGACAGCGGGAAAATGGGCGGTGGAAGAGGGGGTTGAACGGTTACATCGGAGGTAATATGGAAGAGGAGCCAAGCCCTGAAGCCCTAATCCTCTCCCAGGGTCTGCCTAATCTCACCGCCACTATCTGCATATGGGAAGAATGGATTACCATCCCCCCCGACACTGACGGACGCATGGATTGAAGGAGGGATGGGTGGTAGCAGCAGTCCCTGGATAGACAACACACTCGCACACAGACATAAACACTCTCAACTTTGACTGAAGGTATGCCAGAGTGGGGGAAGTGGGTTGAACTCCAAGCTATTTTGGTGATACACACCCAGCCCTAGTTTAAGTCTTGTAAACACTACAGGTAGGCAATGTGTAGACTAGACATTTGCAGCCTGGCAAGACCATCAGTTAGACATATGTCCCAATCAGAGGCTGCGGAGTGGGTGAGAGGGTAGGGGATAGGGCTGCGTGAGATCGGAAAAACTGACATTGCGATTTTTTTTAACCCTACAATACATATTGCAATTTTCTTCTTTGTTTTTAGTGTATGTCTTAGTTTTTGGTGATTTTCTTCTTCATTTTCTCAGATTTTGTTCTTTGTTTCCGGTAATTTTCTTCTTCATTTTTGGCGATTTTCTTCTGTGATTTTCTTTGTTTTAGGTGATTTTCTTCTTTGTTTTCTCTGATTTTCTTCATTAGTGATTTTTCTCTTTGTTTTCTCTGATTTTCTGGGTTTTGTGATTTTCTTCTTCATTTTCGCTGATTTTCTTCTTCTTGGTTTGCAGTAATTTTCTTCATCAATTTCACTGATTTTCTTCATTTTTTATTTTCTTCTTTGTTTTTGGTGATTTTCTCTTGTGCATTGCTCATTTTTCAAAGTTTTTACCAGCAACTGTATGTCAGGTACCCTGACCCTCAACACATTGAGTTCATTTCCCTCCTACATTGCAGGACCTACGATGCAACTATTGCGCATGTACACATTGCGATGACGATGCTCAAACGATATATTGTGCAGCTCTAGTAGGAGGGGTTACGGAGTTTAAGCCACACTAAAGCTAAAACGGTCCTTTTAACTCCACACACGCCACAAAGTCATATTTCAGCACTGCAACAAAGCAATCACTCTGTCTGCTGCAGATTATCAGAGAACATTAACATTATTCTAATAATGCTGGCGAACATTATCAAAAAATATTCCAGCCCATCTGTCACTGTCCATGCAAAGTTATTCATAAAACTCCTTTTTCAATAACAGTGAAATGACAGCAGAATATGTATTAATAACTGAATATAGAAAGTATTTCTTAAGTGTCCTTGGGAGCAATTTAATCAGAGGCAGTCACCTTAAGATCCCACGGTCATTACCTCATATCACTCATTTATTACAATGAAAAAGCACTAGCACACTTTAGGTGCCAAACACAACTGTCCATGTAACATACTCAAGTCATCCGACAAGCCAAGACAAATCTCACAGGAGGTAAGACCAATTTCTAAGAGGACAGACGATAAAACAGTATTGTATATTGTGGTATCTTGTATCATTTCCTTCCTGCCTTGGCCGGGGGAACAAGCTGACTGGCAAGTCTTGGGGCATATAAAAAGCCCTTATGAGTTCTGTTTTAGTGCCAACGTAAATCAGTTTAGTGGAGGACAAGCGCTGGTGCCCTTTCTCTCTCTCTTTGTGGCAGGTGGCCTGCCAAAACAAATGCGTTCTTCCAGAGTACAAAAGCTGTGTGTGTGTGTCTGTTAAGTCAGGCATTGGAACAAATTGAACCCCCTGTCTTTAAAGCACCTTGCTGGACTGACTTTGAAGTCGTCAGTCCAGCTGGAGTGATAAAATCTGAACCAGACCAGTCTAGCAGCGCCCCTTAATGCGAAGGAGTTGAAATAAAGCTACAGATTAGACACACCAGTCTCACACATTGTCCATATTTTGTTGTATATGTATTTGATAATATTACTTTAGGCCGGGAACCTTTACAACAGCGACTTTACAACCTGTTAGCTCTCTGACATTTGAACACTTAAAATATATATTCATACTATTCTAGATGAGCATCATTCAAAGCCAGTTTGTCCAGTAACCAGTGCTGTTTTCTGTTCTTGGCTAAATTCAGTTCACATCGATGAAACCGACTTAACCCATAAGGATCCAGTGTGACATTTGCATCACTTCTCAAATTAATTTTTCTCTATATGTAACCATCCATAGAAGTTTAGAGTAAATTTGAGAGTTATTTTATTAAAAACTGAGAAAACTGAAGAAAGTGACTGTCACTGATTCAACTCAATGGTGAATCAATATTGTATAAGATGACAGTGTTTCTATGGTAACTATGGAACCTCTGAATGTCCAAATGAAAAGACAACAAACTGCACTTCACACTAATTATTTACATGTATTAGTGGATCAACAGGGATGGTGGATGTTTGGGTGTTTATGGGTTAAAAAAGGTTAAATATAGAGAACATTTTATTTGGGAACTGATACAAAAGTAGCTCTGAATCTTTACAGGTTAAATAAACATTCTTTAATGTCCATACATGTCATCAGAGGCGCAGAAAGTTTAACATAAAGCACAAGCCACTGGCGATTCCAGCAAGTACTAGGTATCTTATTGGACAAAAGCGGAGCTGAACGCGGTGTGGCTGCATCCACATGCTTTGGCTGAACTGTCACATCATCAGACAGGGAGCCTTTCAGACAATTTTCAGAGAAGCCAAAAAGGCAACTCCAACAAAAACCAAAACTCAGCCAGCAGATCAGTACAAGGTCGTAAAACATAAAGTCATAAAACACATAATAACAGACAATAACTAATCGGCGAACCGCAAATACTTTACAGCCCCAGACAAGTCTTCAACCTGCAAGAGGATAAACGCAGAAAGTGCCAAACCACCTACCAGCACATACAAGGGCTAAAGCACCAGTAAGTGCAAACAACTGTTCCCCTAACACACAAATGTGCTGTACAGATAACAGACGTGTGTGTGTGTGTGTGTGTGTGTGTGTGTGTGTGTGTGTGTGTGTGTGTGTGTGTGTGTGTGTGTGTGTG